>CM039514.1:17761405-18166411 GCA_022432975.1 Begonia masoniana
TCGCTTCGGATGATACTTCTGACAGATAGAGCACAATGGAGCCAGTGGTGCCCCTTGCGGGCGTTTGCCCTTGTCTTGAGCTCTACGCGTCTCATTCGCCTGTTTGACACCACGTTGTGGTTGTGGCTGCCAACCTTGGTTCTGCTGTGGCTGTACTTCCCTAATAAACCTCCTCGACACTTCTCTCTGCCGTTGCAGTTTCATTTCAATGTCATCAAGCTTGAGGGCCTTGGCTACAACTCGATGATACGGCATATCCTCAACTTCTGCCGTTTTCACCCCCTTCAAGATCTCCAATTTCAAACCTTGTACAAACTGGTATATTTTATCTTCCTCATCGCTGACCATCATACCTGCGTATATGGACAACGACTCAAACCTGCGCACGTACTCGGCCACGGATCCTGTCTGGCGTAGTTGAGAAAACTCGGCCCTCTTGTTGGCACGAAGGGCGCGGTTGAAATACTTGTTGTAGAATATTGTCTTGAACCTCTGCCATGTCATGACCCCTACATCTGTAGTAACCATCACTGAATCCCACCAGAACACGGCATCCTTCTCCAGGTTGAACACCGCACACGTTACTTTGTCCGCTTCCTCCACTTTCGCATAATTGAACATGCTTTCAATTTTGCGGATCCACTCTTCAGCACTAGTGGGATCCGAGGACTGTCCATCGAAAGTTGGGGGCCTAAGCCATCTGAATCTTTCTCCACTTAGTTCACGGGAATTGCTACCTTGTCACCCACCGTTTCCATCCCTGTTGAGTAAGATTCCTATTTGTTCGGACTGTTGACGCACTATTTCCATTAGTTGGCTATTAGGGATCTCATCATCTTGTCTGGGTGCTCTCGGCATTTTCACCTTCCTAGGCACATTAGACAATACAACAATATAAATATCTAGCAATCATACTTAAACTTAAACACTTACAGTCGATGGAGAGTTCCCGTGAGGCGGTGTGTTTTGGAAGGCAATCCTCATAATCGCTTTTAAAACTCAATCGCTTTGATACCATAGTTGTGACGACCCCAACCCGGTCAGGGCCGCCACGGTAAAACCATGACGTAATCTTAACTTTAATCCCTCGGAATTTCACGTAAAATTTTTCTTTTGCTCAATACTCTAAAATAATACGAACTTAGACGATTAACCATCCCAAACGACCCAATTTAAAATCTAACTTGGACTTAAACGTGTTAAAAGTATCGTGAGGGGTCGGGTCAAAACGGACTTTAAAAAAAAAAACGAAAAATAAAAAAAAAGTGCAAGTCAATCACGATCGATCGCGCCTCGGAGCCCGATCGATCGGGCCAGCTCGGTTATCCTGACAAAAACTAACCATAACCATGATCGATCTTGCCCAAGCCAGATCGATCGGGTCAGCTCAGGTTTCCTGACTAAAATTTATCCAAACCGCGATCGATCGCGCCTCGGTCATGATCGATCGCGAGGGTCACCTTCTGGGCTCGCCCGCTACGCGCGCGCGCACCACGCCTGGCCAGCGCCTGGCCTGCACGCGCCCCTCCCCTTTTTCCTTTACCCTTAACAATTTTTCTTTCCCAAACTCTTACCCTTCACCTTAAACTTCCCAAAAATCATTCCCCAACCTTTCTAAACACAATTCTCCAAAACCCCGAAAATCCCAACTCAAAACGTTCCCGAACACGTATTTAAAAATTCATGAAAACAAATCGCGTGGATCGTTTTAAAACACGAGCGTATCCTTACAATTTAAATACCTAAAATCATCGAACGCAATCCAACCAATCCTTGTACCAACATCACATAACATTTGAATTCCTTAAATCTTTTCCAAACAAATTCATTTATCAAATCGTTCAAAATAACACTTCCCTCCAATCCATTATCCACCCTAAATCATCAAAATATCAAACTTTTCTATACACCCTAAAACTATCATCCAATTCAATCCAAATCACACCCATTTACCACAAAACACTCGGAGTATACCCACGGGTCATCCAGCCTAACCAAAGCACGTCCCGCTGCCACGAGCTCAATCCACTGACCATTTATGCGTGATCATCAGGAAGAGGTTCCTCACCCTCGTGCTCGTCACCTACATCATACGATAGACACATTAAGCCTAATGCTTAGTAAGGAGGTGCACTAAAACATGAGAATACATAATGCATGGTCTTTCAAAAACATGTTCATTTTTTTTGTTTGTTTACTTTACATAACATATACATATATATCATTAGGCATGAGTAGGCACGGGCACCACTCGTCTACCCAGTAGACCAAACACTTGCCCTGAGTTGCCATTATCATATTTTCGTGCCCTGAGTTGCCATTTACGTGCCCCGTGCCCTACTCATCCTCCAACTTCATTTACTTTACTTCGTTTACTCGAAAACGTGCATGAAAAATATTTCATTAAATCATAAGGGAAAAACATGATGCGTGAAGAAAAGACTCCGAACAATCATCTAACCGTTCATGAAACACAAGGGAAACTTCTAGTCATCAGCATAAACATTAGACAATAACATAAGGGAAACTTCTAGTCATCATATGAGTTTCTACCTAATATCCTTTGATGTAGGGTCCTAATGACCGAGAACCTACACATTCACTTACCTGGTCTCCTTAGCAATTTGAGCTCATTTCTCTTCAAACTTCTTAACCTAAAACATTTACATTGCAGTAGTTAAAACAAAATCCTATTAGTTCTAATCACAAGTCATCCTAGGATCTAATAGCTATAGTCACTCCCGAATCCTTAGTATAGTTCTCTGTGCAGTTTGAAATCCAAAACCCAAAACAGACAGATTCGATTAGCGATAACTCAGGGTTGGTTGTTTACTGTCCAAAATCGATTCGGAATGACATTACCACTTTCAGATTTTAAAATACCCTTACTAATACTCGGCCATTGAAGAACCCAGAACTTCAACACATAGCTAAAAACAGAGTTTAACGACTAAAAGATAGCTACATTGCCAAACTCGTACCTCGAGCACAAAGTAGCTAAGAAGCATCAAAGAAACCGATCGTCGAAAGAGGGATTCCCAGCTAACAGAGAGCGACAGCTCGAGAGGGGAAATCGCCGAGAGTAAGAGATGACGGCTACAATGGTTTAAATGAGGTTTGAATCCTTTCCTTTTTCTTTAAATACTGGTCTCAATCCTCCATTATTACAACTTTGCCACTCAACCTAGTTTAAATCCACATGTAATTAATTAAGCTTGGCATAAAATTCTAAACCGTGAAAATTGAATATTCGTGACCGTTAATACAGTTAGGAAGTCACCTGGTTGAAGTTGTCGGGTGTTACATTAGGTGAGAAATTCTGAAGCAACTCCTAACCGAGTATCCACTAGGAATCCAGGTAAGTAAAGTATGCATGTGCCTTCGGGCCTACATCACAAAACAGTAGGGTTATGTATTGTGTGAATGATTTTGTATGTCATGAATCATGTTTTTAAAAGATTACGAAAATAAATTTTCATGTAAGCATGGTAAGGCATGAACTGAATGTGACAGACAAACTATTAAGGGAACTAATTCACCCCTTAACTTATGAAGGGATTTATAACATTGGGAGGATTGATCCCACTCCCAAGGGAACATAGGGATCAGATCAGCTTTTAAGAGAATTCATCCGCCCGTTAATCGAGTAGAGGATGTATAACATTGGGAAAATTGATCAACTTCCCAAGGGAACCGAGAGATCAGATCAGTTTGCGAATGAATGTGAATGCAACTGAGATGAGAAAGTAGAAATCGCATGTTTAGAAATTTATGTTTCAGCATTTCATTTCATTACTGCTTTACTTACTTAGCATTAGGCTAATAGATGAGTTTTGTGATGTAGGTGTTGAGGATACTGCAGGTGAATTCTCTGAGTTGGTTGAGAACTAGGCAGGTTGGAGGAGTGCAATCAGGCATCGATCTGGCATCTGATGGGGCGGTTTAACTGGTGTCAGTGGTTGTGAAGGTTTAGTTGACAGTATTTCAATCTGAATATGTTAAGTTCTCATGACAGTAATGTTTTTAACATTTTGAATACGTTTTTGAGATTTTTGGATAATAGTATTCTGTTGAGCTTTTGACTGATGGTTCTTATTGAATTTTAAGTAAAACAAAGATCTGAATTGTTTCTGGATGGTATTAGTGAAATGAGTAAATCCCTTGCTATTGTTAGAGTTGTGCTTGTATAGCAAAGAGTAATTGAGTCGTTGTTATGTTGTTTATCGGATGATGTCTTCTGTGGAAGTCATCGGAAGATATAAGTAGAAATTTTGTCGTTTTGTGACCGGTGGATGTAGAATAAAGTCGATTGGATGAGAAAATCATCCGGCTGACGTCACCGGTGGATGTAGGAAGTATTTTGTCGTTTTGTGACCGGTGGATGTAGAATAAAGTCGATCGGATAAGGAAATCATCCGGCTGACGTCACCGGTGGATGTAGGAAGTATTTTGTCATTTTGTGACCGGTGGATGTAGAATAAAGTCGATCGGATGAGGAAATCATCCGGCTGACGTCACCGGTGGATGTAGGAAGTATTTTGTCGTTTTGTGACCGGATGATGTAGCCGAAACTTTGTCGTTTTGTTATCAGGAGAAGCCTTCTGTTTTCTACGTCAGTTCCTTCCGTTGACTTTGTTCAACGGATGATGCGTTTGACTTTTATAAATTTTAAGTATTTCACGCCTAAACTTTCATCTCTTCCGGCTGAATCATTTTCTTAATATTTTAATCGATTATTCTAACACTGTTATATAGTTTTGCTCAACTCTACTTTGCTCAAAGATTTTTCCACTACAAGTCTCTATGTTTTTAACGAATATTCAAATCTGACTTTCGAAAGAACTTTTAGATTTGGTCCGAATTTCTTAGTTGTCTTCGGGTTTATATGTAACAAACCGGGTTCAGAAAACTCGGGGCTTTACACTACCAATAGAGGGCGGATTAGTTTCTCCATCTCTAGACGTTTCACAACTTCATCCGAAGGTTGAACCACTTCCTTCGGACACCATACATTTTCTGGACGTTCCACAATCTACATCTGAAGGGTGAACCACTTCCCTCAGACACTATACATTTTCGTTTTACGTCGTTGTAGTTTCTACGTTCAAATCGTGAAAACATATGCTAAAACATTTTCGTACTTTTCCTAAAACATGATGCATAGACTAAACATACGTAAAACATGCAAACGAATCCTAACGTTCTGCGATGTAGGCCAAAAGGGCAACACGTAAACATACACTACTTACCTGGCGTCCTTAGCAATTTATCTTGATTTCGACTTTTAACCTTGGAACCTGAAAAATCTAACATAATAAACATTACATTAGCACTCGCTCGGGATAACTAAACTCTCATTTTTGTAAAAACATCACAAGTGAAATTAATCCTTTACCGAGACCCCAAAACATATTTCTCACGTCCATAACTAAATCGGAGCTCAATTCCTAATAAATTCCATCCAAATCCATTCCACTAATCATTCAGGCATTTTATCAAACACTTCCCGTGCATACTTTCATACACTAATTTCTCCCTAATCCAATATCCGATCTCAACAATTCAAACGCCTATACGTTACCCATAACGTCTACTTTAATATACCACAGCTAATTTTCAAACCACACATAGCGATCAAGCCTAATAATCCCAATTTCCAATATACTTTATAACAATATATTCCAAACACAAAACCCAAATCTTAAATCCATTTTCAATCTAAAAATCATTTCAAATCATCAATCTATCACCACTCATCAACAATACATCAAAACTAACGATTTCTAACAAAAAATGTAACTTTACTCAAACCCTAAATTGATAAAACCTAACGAATAACGACCCAAAATCGACAACTAAACCCACAATATACTAGAGTCTTACCTAGAGGGTTGAATCGTCGAAGAAAATGGAGGAGAAAAATCATTGAATCATCGGTGTGAGGAGACTTGGTCGCGAGAGAAGGGAACGCCAGAGAAAGAGAGAGAGATACGTGAGAGGGAGGAGAAAATGAGAGGGGGAGGGGTGTTTTTAATGTTTTATAAAAATTTACTTATCAAATTACCATTTTGCCCTTTGCTAAATTCTTTACTTAATTCTTATTTCGTCTAACAATTTGGTTTCTCCAAAATTTTCTTATTCCTCCAATTATTCTAATTTAGTCCTAGGGTCTTAACAAAACTCTCCGTTCGCAAAACGGACTTAATTTACTATTTTTACTAATATAAGTCTATATAGTGAAAAGTCGGAAACTCGGGCGTTATTGATTTAGATTCCTAGAGATTTTCTTTATTTCTCAAACCCTCATAATTAATTACTAGGATCCTAGCGAAACATCCCGCTAAAGAAATAATCTTAATTTGCTCATTTACGAAAATACCTCTAAGAACGGAAACCCGAAAAACCCGGGCGTTACATACTTAACCACAGTTGTTAGACTACAAAAATATCATTTTCAAGGGCATTTCCAACCGAATAATTTCAAATGCATAACTCATTATTCTCAAATATTAAACATAATAAAATTACATTCTTGATCATACAAACACATCATCAAAAACATATTTAGACTTAAATACTATTTAAGTCAGCAATCTCCCCATTTTTTATGATGACAATTTATAACTTTGATTAGTGTTCTCTCCCCCATAATTCTAGCTCCCCACAGTATATGCATTCTAACCAATTTCAAACAGTTTCAAACATGCATACCAGTATTGTCATAACCAATCTAAATCAAATACGGTCTCCCCCATTGACATTATTAAAAAAAATGAGCAAAGAGACAGAAGAAACAATGCATTCAACAATTCATAGAAACATCAGAGTACCAAAACAGGTGAATATCAGAAAACATTGTATATAAAAAATAGCACCTATTTAAAGAAATCTAAAAATTTCTTCCAGAAAGCATGGATAATCCACAAATGCACATTAAGTTGCGGGGAGAAGTAAGCATCCACGAGGGCTTGAAGGGATTCAAGATCTTGAGGGAGTGGTGCTTGATAGACCACCATATCCAAACATGGAGAAGGCTCTGGCTGAAGAGCAGCAGATGGAGAGAGTCCTTGATAGACCACCAAATCCATACATGATGAATGCTTGACAGATGGACTAGCTGGAGAAGCATCCATGGGACTGGTTGGTGCTGGTGAAGGCTCGAGAACAGGAGAAGCAACAGGATTATGAAATTTCAGTTTAGCCTCCTGAAGATCCAAAGGCATGAGACGAGCAACTTCCACAACCGCAGGGCTTATGAATGGATGGATGAGGTCTTCAGAACACGCCTCTGGGTATGAAGGAGGGCTGGGAGGGTAAGGGCGAAGGGCTTCAAATTGAGACCGGAGAGACCTAAGATCCAGTGACAAAATCTCCTTATGCCGATCCATTTTCTTGGAAAGCTGATCTTGAACCACATCAAGATCCTGGCTCAAGTCCGATTTAGTCTTTTTGAGCCATTCATCGATAGACATATCAATCTGGGGCTTAACAGAGCTGAGTGATGTTCCTAGACTAGCTACACAGGACTTCAAATCAGTGTACTGGTCCTGAATAGAAGAGAGAACAGTTTGGAAGCTGTCTAGGCATGACATGAACTCATTGAATTGTGCCTCACTCATGAAAGATCTCCTCTGATATGTTTGAGGAGTTGCAGGAGCATTGGTTGGGAGTGGTGAGGAAACTTGGACTTGCAGAGTAGTTTGGACTGGAGGAGCAATTGGACTTGGAGAGATAGGAGCTGGAGCAGGCAAAACAGGAGGTGGAGGAGAAGGAGGGCTCACTAGTATTGGAGGAGGTAGTGAGGATGGAACTGAAGTTGCCTCAAAGATAGGAGCCTGAGAGGATGGAGCAGAATATCTTGGTGCTGGAGGAAGAGGATAGGTGCGAGACACTTGAGAGTTGGAAGGTGAAGTGGCAAAAGCTGGGATCTCAGAGTCATCCCCACCTTCCTGAACAGACTCCTCTGGCAAAATAAGCTTCCTTTTCCCAAGCCTGACAGAGGCTGCCTTAGAGATCTTTCTCTTAGTCTCGTCCAAGATAAAATCTCCTTTCCTTGTCTTCTTAATCCACATTCTATTCAGAGTAGTTTTTGAATAATAGCTTGAAGGTTGTAGGCGGAAGGGATCTTCTTCCTCTGGGAATTCTACTTCAAATTGGTCAAAGAGCCGCATGAGTAGGAGATTGTAAGGAAGGGAAGTAGACCTGGATGACACACTCTGCATCATTCTCCTTAAAACAATGTAGCCCATATCGAAAGGGATCTTTTGAAAAAGGGCATTCATAACAAATAAATCCATACCACTGACTTCATCGTGGTGACCACCCTTAGGAATTATATTATACCCTATCATCTGGTGAAAGAGCCGAGCCCTGATGTTGAGATGCTTGCTCTTTAAGATATCAGGGATGTGATTCGGGTCCAAAGCAATAGCCTTCAAAAAAAGTTGGCCCTCAAGAGAGTTAAGAAAAGGGGGCTCATATCCTGACTCATAAAATTTGGGACGGCTATCTAGGTGTGGACTCCCCAGAAGGGCATTGATGGTTTTGGAGTTAATAACTATGTGTTTTCCATACACATAGCTAGAAAGGGTAGAGAGATCTGAGGGAGAGCTAAGGTTTGCATAAAATATTTTTATTGCCTCAGGGTAATAGAAGGATTCGACGTCAAATAATTCCAGAATACCAAGATTTTTCAAAGGTTCAACAATGTCTAATCCAACTAAATCATCAGGAATAAGACCTATACATGGAATCAGGGTTTTATGTTTAAAGTCATCATGGTACCTTGCTTCAGAGGCTTGAGTGAGAAAATAGAACGACGGCCACTGGGTTGCACGAGGAAGCTCTCGTGGTTGACGAGCAGAGATTTTAGCCTTCTTCTTGGCTGGTTTGGGAATAGTGAGAGACGAAGAAGCCATTTGATCGACAGGAAAGTGAAACTCGAGAGAGAAGAAATTTAGAGAATGAAGAGAAGATTAGTAGGGCAGGGGTTTTCTGAAAGAGCGCGAAAGGATAAAGCGACTCAAAAATAAAACTGAGTTTAAAACCTTAAAGCATCGCCCGGCTGAAAGACGACACACGTGTAAATCTGGTGACACGTGTCGACAAATTGAAGAATATATCTTCCGATGCCTATCGGTAGATATACTCAATCCGATGCCTAGTAGAAGACATACATCTTCCGGTGCCTTCAGAGACAAAACTTCTCTATCACACAAAATTTACCAACAGAAGAAGAATCTTAGATTTTCTCAACCTGAATGAGACCTAGCCTTATTCTAATATTATTGAAGGTCTTTTCATCCAAAGGCTTGGTGAAGATATCAGTCAATTGATCTACAGAGTTGAAAAATTCTAAAGAAATATCACCTATTTGAACATGATCTCTAATGAAGTGATACCTAACTTCGATATGTTTGGTTCTAGAATGCTGAATTGGATTCTTGGAAATATTGATAGCACTGGTGTTGTCACACCAAATAGGAATCCTATTATAAAACAGATTATAGTCCTCCAATGTCTGTTTCATCCACAACATTTGTGCACAACAACTGCCAGCAGCAATATATTCACTTTCAGCAATTGACAATGCAACAGAATTCTATTTCTTCGGATACCAGGAAACTAAAGATTCACCAAACAATTGACATGTTCCACTGGTGCTTTTCCTATCAACTAGACTACCAGCATAATCAGAATCTGAGTATCCTATGAGATCAAAAGAAGTGCCCTTCGGATACCATAAACCTAAATCATAAGTCCCACTCAAATATTTGAAAATTCTTTTGACAGCAGTTAAATGAGACTCCTTAGGAGCAGCTTGAAATCTAGCATAGAGACAAACACTAAAGAGAATATCTGGCCTGCTAGCAGTCAGATATAACAAAGATCCAATCATACCACGATATTTTTTAATATCAACACTTGTTCCATTTTCATCTTTGTCCAACTTGGTTGTGGTACTCATGGGAGTCCTGGAAGACTTAGAGGATTCTAATCCAAATCTTTTCAAGAGGTCTTTGATGTATTTTTCTTGGCAGAAGAAAATACCATCAAATTTTTGGCTAATTTGGAATCCTAAGAAGAATTTTAGCTCTCCCATCATACTCATTTCAAATTCGCTTTGCATAAGGGAAGAAAATTCATCACACATAGAGACATTAGTTGATCCAAAAATAATGTCATCGACATAGATTTTCACTAACAGAATATCATTGCCCTTTTGCATAGTAAATAGAGTTGAATCAGTGTTACCCTTTTTGAACTTCCTTTCCTCAAGAAAATTCTTCAATCTATCATACCAAGCTCTAGGAGCCTGTTTTAATCCATAGAGAGCTTTCCTAAGTTTGTAAACATGGTCAGGTTTTTCATAGTTTTCAAATCCTAAGGGCTGCTCTACATAAACTTCTTCCATGATATAACCATCTAAAAAGGCACTCTTTACATCCATTTGAAAGAGTGTGAAGTTTTTGTAGCAAACATATGCTAATAGCATCTTTATAGACTCTAATCTAGCTACTGGTGCAAAGGTTTCCTCAAGATCTACTCCTTCTTCTTGATTGTAACCTTTAGCAACCAATCGGGCTTTATTTCTAATAACTATGTCACTTTCATCCATCTTGTTCTTAAATACCCATTTTGTTCCTTTAATTGGATAATTGTCTGGTTTTGTAACAAGTTCCCAGACATTGTTCCTCTCAAATTGGTTTAACTCTTCCTGCATAGCCATAATCCAATTTTCATCCAGCTCAGCTTCCTCAAATTTCTTAGGTTCTATTTGAGAAATAAACGCTACATTGGCACAGAGATTCCTAAGAGAGGATCTAGTCTTTACTCCTAAGGAAGGATCTCCTAAGACTTCATCTAATGGATGGTTTCTTATATATTTCCAATCCCTAGGAAGAGCAGGAATTTCATCCTTCACAGGAACAATTTCTAAAGAATTTGAAGAGGGTTCTAAGGATTTATCACCTAGATGAGGATCAGTAGGCTTTTCAAAAGAGAGGGAATCTAGATGCTTTTCTAAAGAGTCATCCTCATCCACATGATTGTGAGTTGAGGGGACTCATCAAAGTTAACATGAACAGATTCCTCAACAACCAGAGTTCTCCTATTGAACACCCTATATGCTTTACTGGAAAGAGAATAACCCAGAAAAATTCCAAGATCAGATTTGGAATCAAACTTTTCTAAGTTATCCTTAGTGTTCAGAATGAAGCACTTACAAACAAAGGCTCTAAAATATTTGACAGAAGGGGTTTTGTCATTCCAAAGCTCATAGAGAGTTTTCTCTAGAATAGGTCTTATAGAGACCTGAATAAGCACATAACCAGCTGTTGACACAGCTTCAGCCCAAAAATATTTAGGAAGTGAATTCTCAATGAGCATAGTCCGTGCTAGCTCTTGGAGAGACCTATTTTTCCTCTCAACAACACCATTTTTCTGAGGGGTTCTAGGGGAGGAAAAATTGTGCTCAATTCCATACTTGAGACACAAGAGCTCAAATTTTTCATTCTCAAGTTCTCCACCATGATCACTACGAATAGCAACTATGGTGAGCTCCTTTTCATTTTGAACTCTTTTCCTAAAACTAGAGAAGATATCAAAGGTCTCATCCTTTGACTTCAGGAAGAATACCCAAGTGAATCTAGAGAAGTCGTCAACAATGACAAAAGCATAGAATTTTCCTCCTAAGCTGGCTATATTAGAAGGACCGAAAAGGTCCATGTGAAGAAGTTAGAGAGGCTTAGAAGTAGTGATTGCATTCTTTGATGCAAAGGAAATTTTGATCTGCTTACTCATTTGACAGGCATCACAAACCTTATCCTTCTCAAAGGATATCTTAGGGATCCCTCTAACTAAATTATCCTTAGTAATCTTAGCTAAGATATCAATCCCTACGTGACCTAATCTCCTATGCCAAGTCCAACAATCATTAGAGGAATTAGCAGCAAAATATTTTTCATTATTGCAACCAATATTATCTAAGTCAATGATATAAATATTTTCTTTCCTATAGCCAGTAAACAGAGTTTTGCCATTAGATGCATCCTTAATTATACAGGAGTTTAATTTAAAGATCACCTCATATCTTTTATCACATAACTGGCTAATACTAAGCAAATTATTCTTTAATCCTTCAATCAACATCACATTTTCAATAATAGGATTAAAACTGTTACCTATATTGTCGATGCCAACAATTTTGTTTTTTTGGTTTCCACCAAAAGTAACACTTTCTTTTTTCTTGTTGACAACAGCAAACATGGTTGAGTCTCCTGTCATATGCCTCGAGCACCCACTGTCAAGGTACCACTGGTTCTTTCCAAGAGAGCACTCCACCTGCAAAACAGTGTTCAAGTAGTCTTCTTAGGTACCCAAATCTTTTGGGTGTTAGTTTTGGTTCCTTTGGGAACCCACTATAATTTACTACTTGATTTCTTATTAAATTTCAGAGGACATTCATATGATTTATGCCCTACTTCATTGCAAGCATGACAGGTAGAAGATTTAACAAAGAAGTTCTTATATACTTTCTTTTTGCTAAATCTATCATATCCTAAGCCAGCTTTATCAAACGTAACTCTCTGGCTTCCTAACAACATGTTCAGATTTTTACTGCCATTAGTAAATTTCAGGACAATGTTATTTAAATCCATATTTTTGCTTTTCAGTTCAGTCATGTCCTTTTTCTGCAGATTAAGCTCATTTGCATGCTTCTCAATTAAGTTCACATTTTCCTTTTTCAACAGGTTGTATTTGGACTTAAGTATGCTGTATTGTTTTACTAAATCATTGAAGGCATCAATTAAATTACCTTCATCATTATCACTCTCACTATCACTCAAAATACTGGAAGAAGAACCAACCTTATGCTCGTGTGCCATGAAACACAGGTTGGCAACCTCTTCCTCTTCAGAAGAAGTGTCACCTTCACTGTCATCCCAAATTGCCTTCATAGCCTTCTTCTTAAACTTCTTGGGATTCTTCTTGGCTTGTGGACAGTCTGCCTTCATATGGCCAGGCTTGCCACATTCAAAACAAATGATCTCCTTCTCTTTTTGAGGCTTTTCTCCTTTCGAGAATTTCCTCCCATGCATCCTTTTTCTCTGCAGGAACTTACTAAACCTTCTAGTGATGAGAGCAATGTCCCCATCATCTTCTTCTTCCTCAGATTCATCTTGTCTGCTCGAAGAGGCTTTAAGAGCTATTTCCTTTCTCTTGGAGATCTCCTTTTTCTTGAGATCTTCCTTCTCATTTGCTCTCATAGTTATCTCATGCATCATGAGTGAACCAATGAGCTCCTCAAGCTTCATTGCCTTGAGATCTTTAGCCTCCTGGATTGCTGTTACTTTGGGTTGCCAGACTCTTGGTAAACATCGAATAATCTTTCTTACTAGTTCTTCTCCTGAATAAGTCTTACCAAAACCTTTTAAGCCATTAGTAATATTAGTAAAACGAGTAAACATAGAGGAGATAGATTCATCCTTTAAGCTTAAATTCTTCTTGTTGATTCAGTTAATTCATCAGACCTTTTTGGTATGCTAACCCCGTTTTCAGTTTTCATGGCTTTAAATGGACCAAATTCTATATTATTTCATATGTCATAGTCGATAGCCTGAACATAAATTCTCATCCTAGATTTCCAGTACACATAATCATTACCATCGAAGAATGGAGGTCTAGTGGTAGACTGACCTTCCATTTGTGTAGAGTGTGTGTTGAATGCCATTTTAATAGTATCTTAGACAATATTTACCTAACTTTGATACCAATTGTAGGATCGAGATTGTCTAAGAGGGGGGTGAATTAGACTTTTAAACTTAATTTCTTAATCTAATCAATTTCTCTCTTGTCTAAAACTTCTAAGCTAACAGCAAGCAATCAAATAAAGTAGAGTGAGAGAAAGAGAAATTTACACCGTGATTTTTAACGTGGTTCGGCTAAACTTGCCTACGTCTACGCTCCAAGGCACCCCCTTGAAGATTCTTAACCTTCTCCTCACGAGAAAACAAGATTGAACTTTCCAGGCGTCGATCTACTGCCTTACACGGATCTAGATTGTTCTTTACGGGCGACAATCCACTGCCTTGTACAGATTTGTGAGTTTGTAAATTGTTTGCACAAACTACACTCTCTCAAAAATTAAATCTCAAGTTCTAGAATCGAGAGGTGTAGAAGAAAAATACAGAGTATTCAACAATTTCGCTCGTTAGGGCTCAGTAATAGATTTTTGCAAAAGTTGTTTCTTTGAGCTACCTTCTTTGCTTAAATACTCTGTCTGCTAATCGGCTATCTTCATTTCATGCTTCTTACTGGATAAGGAAATATATTACCGTTGGAGAAGCTTCCGTACTTAGACAGCTAGCCGTTGCGTTTTGGAGTCGCTTTCGCTCGTCGGCCATTAATGGTCTGGAGTTAAGGCTTTAGACGATGTCACTGTAGCTTCACAGTTATTTTGAATTCTGGCGGAAGATCACTGGTGGAAGTCTTTAAAATACTATTGGCAGAAGCACCTTGAAACACCATTGGATGATGCGACATTAATTGCTTGAACCGGTATCGGTAGATGTATCATTAAACGCCATCGGATGAAGCAGCTTTAAAAAAAACTTGAACCGCTGTCGGTAAATGCAACTTTGAAATATTGAACCGACATCGGATGATGCAGCTTTAATAAGTTGAACCGCTATCGGATGATGCAACTTTAACAAGTTGAACCGCTATCGGATGATGCAGCTTTAATTGCTTGAACCGGTATCGGTAGAAGTAGCTTTAAACGACATCGGCTGGAGTATCCTTTTTGTCGTTTAGTAATCGGATGATATACTCTTTAAAATACTCCGCCTCTTGGAACGACTTCGATTTTGTCGTTTAGCGAACTGTGTAAGCAATCAAATGATTTACTCTTTGAACGACTCCGCTCTTGTCGTTTTAGCGATCGGTGTAAGTCTACTTTAGAAATCACCGGTTGATGTACATTTTGTCGTTTTCCTATCGGATGAAGTCCTCTTTTCTACTTCACCGGTTGATGTACATTTTGTTTATCAATTTTCAGCCCTGTTTTACTATTCAGCCCTGTATACTTAACCATAGTTGTTAGACTACAAAAATACCCTTTTCAAGGGCATTTCCAACTGAATAATTTCAAATGCATAACTCATTATTCTCAAATATTAAACATAATCAAATTACATTCTTGATCATACAAACACATCATCAAAAATATATTTAGACTTAAACACTATTTAAGTCAACAGCATCGACAACAAGGACATTTTTGGAACCTATAATCAACCTCACATCAAACCCAAGTAAGAATATGAAGGATTCCAAAGGGAAATAATTATATATTGAAACCCTAACTAATAAGGGACGACGTTAAAAGCCTAATCAGTATACAAGGTCGTACCATGAGTATCCTACATCAAACCTAGGAACCCAAGCAAGAGGCCACGACGATCAGTCAGAAACTCCGCCGGGGCGACAAGATTTCCCAAAAATAAAATTGTGTAGTCGAAACCTTAAACCAAGGGTCGACACTTGGAACACTCAGTTTGGCCTAGCAGTCGAAACTTAACCAAAGCGAATCATCGAATTTCAACCTCCGGACGAAACTAAAACCGAACCTAAATTTTCAAACCATCGAGAGAACCTCCAACCTTTACCCAAAATTTACTTGACAGCTTGATTTACCGAACCAAATTCTCGGGATACAATTCCACAGAGAAACCAAAAATTCCATTGAAAGGCTAATTACTTCTGAAATTTCCCACTAATAAACCCTAACGACAAAACACCAATCTACCCAAATTGAGACATGGAGACCTCACTATGATGTACACGTAAACCAAGGGTTTGACTAATTTGACCGACAAGCTATACGTGGCAAAATTTCCAAGAAACAAGAAAACTAGAGTCAACACGAAACAAGTTGATCTCGAATAATGCAAAAACTTTATTCTAAAGAGTAGAAGAATATTGAACATTACATTTTATCCTCAATTTCTGAGTGTTCAACACTAAAAAATAATTCTTCCAATAAACTATGAATTTTCACAAACTAAACAAATAGGGTTCCAAAATGTACTCACCATGGTAATCCTTTGACAATCATTGTAAATTTAATCTCCTAGAATGCTGATTCACTCTTAATTTAATAAACAACAAACCTGGTCAACAAGTAAGATTTTTGATTTTTGTGTCAAAGAAAGGCATAAATCCCGTGTAAAATTAGTAACTCTCGTAGATCCTTCTGTTTTATCACGAGTAAATGTGTTGGGTTTGATAATCTCAGAGCATAATATGCATATTTTCTCTTTCATTCCTATTTTCTACAATTCAAACCTCACTAAAATGGAGTTAAATTTGGTAGGAAATTCAAATTTTTATATAAAACCTACTGCCATAAGAGGCCCAAAAATTAATTATTTTTTTGTAACCTCCTTTCTATCTCCTTAAAAAAAAGTAATGACTTCACAAAAAAATAATAAAAAAGTATCATATAAACTCTATCCTTTGGAGTCAGCAGTAAGTTAGACTTTAACATTTTTTTCGACTAAAAAACCTTAACATATCAATCGTTAGCGATTTTAACTTTATCGTTACTCTTCTTGTGAATGGGTGTCTGGGCTTTTGCAAAAATCTCTAGGCATCTGTCGCTGGTTTCTGCATGTTTCTCTGGTCTTTCAGAATTTAAACTTAAAAAAAAGTGCCTCGGGATTGGGTTTTCGTATGTTACTTTGGGCATCTTCTATGGGAGTTCAGTCTTGTGGTTCGAACATCCGCAAGTTAGGTTTGAAGAATATTGCATATGGTTTAGGCTTCTGCAAAATTTACTAGGCTTCTGTCACGAGTAATCATTGCCAAAACAACTGTCGGAACTGGCTTATGCAAGTTTTTCCCTTCTGCATAAGGCTTGGGACTGGGCATCCACACTTGGTCTAATAGTGCCTTCACGGAGTGAACTTCAACACTTTTATACTTTTTCGATTGAGTCTTCAACCTAAAGCTGTACTTTCAATTATTATAGGCCCCATGAATGAATTATCTACATGTCGTAACATTCTTCCATTAGAGATATATTTATATATACTTGCATTATCCCAGTGACACTTATAATAAGATCGAAACCTAATTGAAACACCCAAATATAATGCCAAATTTTCCATCACAACACTCATCATATAAAAAAATAGAACATCCATTATAAAAGCGAATAATAGAACATCAAATGAAGTTGTATTTCTCTAGGGTTAATCAATAGTTATAAATCATCACCACAAATACATTTAATAGTTTTGCATAGGGGTGTAATTACTCAGTCTTGTGCGCAAAAGTATCCTTGCAAACTTCCTTCTCATCTCCATTGTCATCAAAGCTATAAATCGTGTTTCTTAACAATAAATAAGCATTTCCTCTAATTGGTGACTCATGCAAAAATTTAGAGCTAGTACATTATAGAATATCGTACAACATAACAATTTATTAACAAAATTGGCTACTTACTTGCGTTCTAGTTTCACTGGTAGAAATAAAACTCACGAAAGTTTTAGATGAGCTTCCTCTTCCTTGAATTGGCATGAAGACCTTCCTCTCCCTCAAAGTGGCATAAAAGACCTTTTGGTACGTGGGATGAAGACCTTTATCTTCCTGAACTACTTCCTCCAAAGGATGAGTTTTCATGAAATAATTAAGAGAACAAAATTAGAGGGATTCTTTCAATGTACCAGTGGATGAGTCCTTCAAAATAGCTAAGATAGTATATTATAAAATAGATTACAAGCTTGGCTTCCAATCACAGTAGATGAATTAAAATCTATGAAAATAGAAGACCTTCATATGACTCGATTACTTCTTCCCATTGATGAGTGATCTTAGAGAGAATAAATTAGTGGGATTCGTTCAATGTAGCAAATATATCAATGAAATGGATTACTTGGGTGTATTTCCAGTTGCAGTTGATCTTCCTTTGCATGTTCTTAAATTATGAATCACACTACCACATCTGCGACATGTGATAATCATATTTTTCTTACTAATTGATGTCAAACATTGTTGCTCATCAGTGTCTCTCACTATTGTTTTCAAGCCTACCAGGTTGTCGCTTAATTGTAGGTGACATTGGAGGGTCCATATCTAAATCATTAACTGGTTTGATGAAATGAGAATATAATTAAACTATTCACTTAAACTGTTGAGCATCATCTCGTACTTTGATACATGGTGAATGCATGTCTCGACCAACACTTTAGATGAATTGCTTGTAAGTACATGTGTGTTGCCTTATCAAAAGATGCTAACTTCTTCATCTTCTTCTCAAAGGCAGCTGATGTTGTAGCCACATATGTTTTCCATATTACTTCTTTGTAAACTTTTCTATGAAACTTAGTCTTGAAATTTGTGTACAAGTGTCATACCAAATACTATACCTCAACTTCTGGTAAGATGGACTCTAGTGTTGGAACGAAACCATAGATGACATGTCATACAAAAATATAAGTTAAGTGATGAAATGAAGGATGGAGAACATAAATTATGCAATGAGGGTAAGACATTGTAAACTTGGAATTTTTATGCTTTATTAAATTTCTCGTGTCAGCTTTTTAGTTATTGACTGACGACGTGTCATAGGTTGACTCGTTTTGTCATTTTTAGCCATGTTGGATTTTTCGAAAGTTTTGGTCAGTTTGGTAATTAGGTAAATTACTGTGTGATTGATTCGAGGAAGGTTGATATCAGGTAATTGAGATTTTATCTTAGATTAATGTTTGAAATTTAAAGATTTGGTTTAATATAATGTATGGGAACATTTAATAAATTAATGAAATATTGGGGTAAATGTGCAAATAGGGAAAATTGGTATAAAAGGGTTTGGAAACCCTATTTTTGCTCCCATTCATGCGTAACCACCGAGAAAGGAGAGGGAGAAAAAGAAAATGAGGAGTTTGGACATGTGAATCGTCGACTCCCGAGGTCAAACTCGCATTCTAAAGACTCTGTGCACCAATATTTGTGAAGACAATTCAAAGTAAATCATTCTAAACCCTCTGTTTTTGGATTTAAAGTTAGGGTTTTAGGTTGGAGATGAATTCAAGTAATGGAGCTCGATTCCATCCAATTTTTCTGTATATGTTGGTATATTAGGAATGTGTGCAGGTGTCGTCACCGTTTTGAGGCAAAAAATGGCGGGGAAGGGCGAGTTTCACAAACTCCATTTCGCTAGAATCAACTTAGAGGTCGACACTTCAAGAGCAGTGTCGACTGGACATGCATTCCAGCAAAACCTGAGAGCTAAAAGGTATCGATATTTCGAGGGAAGTGTCGACCACTAGGCCATTTTTGTGATTTAACACGAGAACTCAAAGGTGTTGATCTGTAGGTTGAGGTTTCGACCGCTAATGCAAATTGGGTTGAAACCTAAAAGGTTTGTAGATTCAACTACGTGATAGAAGTTTCCATTGCGGTTAGACTCAAGAGGTATGAAGTGTCAACCGTGTAACACTCAGATTTTATCATGTAACTCATCATACGCTTGTGATTAGTAAAAGTGTTATATGAAGTGATAAGAGCTAAAAGGTGAAATAAAGAAGATTTAAATGAATAAGGGAAGAAATTTTGATAAAACTTTAACAAGTCAAACTTTTTTTTTACTAAAATCAAAGTTTGACCAAAGTTAATTGGTGAATGTATAGGTTGAAATTTTCAGCGTGGAAGTAGTATGAAAGGTAAAGAAAAAGAAAAAGAAAGTGAAAAAGAGATGAGAAAATGATAAGGTTGAAAACCTTGAAAGGTCAAAGATGGATTAACCAATGGTAAATTAGGTTGAAGTAAAACTTTGACAATTCTAAGTGGGAAGGGGAATGCTTTTTCAACGTGAAAGTGAGGGGAAGGAAGAATGAAGGGAATTGAAGTTAACAAAAGTCAAAAGAAGAACCACTAAGAACTTAGTTTGAAAAGTCAAAAAGGATTATAATCAATTAACCAATAGGATTTTGTTATTGAAAATTCAAAGAGAACATGAACCAATGGAATGAGAGAATTGAAAGTCAATGGAGAGGGATTGGCATGGGAAATTGGCTGATGACGAGGAAAAAAAAAGGGGACACCTTACCCATCTTCTAGAATTCTCCTTTGTATAGGTATATGTGTGTAGTTCAAAGAAGACAATACTTCACTTAAATACCTTAGAAAACCCACGAAATTCCCCTCTCCCCTTTTGAAAATTTTAGCCAAATATTCTACTTCTTCCTCCAAGATTTCAAGGTAAAACTTAATGATAGTTAGAATTTGTGCAAGAATTAGGGTTTATGTGCATGAAAAATTGATGTTTGTTAAGTTTAGTTGAAGATTGTAAAACCCTAAGTAGGGACGTACGAAAATTGTTTCTCTTTCTTTGTTATTTGTTAAATTTTGAAGTTGGATAAAAATTGGTCCACTTCGGATTAGAGAAAACATGCATAAGTTGTTTGAACAATTTGGATTTCACTTGTATTATGGATTGTTGAGCTGAATAAGGACATATGTATGCTTGAATGGATAAAGAATAATTGAATTGGGTTCGAATGGACTTTAATTGGGTTTTGGAATTATGTGATTTGTTATGTGTTATGAAAAAAATGTTAATATGTGATGTTATTATGATTAGGTTTCAAGTTCCAAGATTTAAGAGATCAAAGTCGTGAAGTTTGCTAAGGACTCCAGGTAAGTTAGTGCTGCATGTGTGGGGCCTTCCTACCTATGCCACAGAGTGATAGGTGTTTATAATGTGGATGAATTGTGTGATGTTTAGGATTGGGTAGCATAGGTTTAAATAACATTATTCTTTTGTTGATTTATTATGTTATAGTTGCACTTATGTATGTTCATGCATCATGTTTTTTTTAGAGAATAGAAAATGAATTTCTCATGCATATATATTTTTTATTTAATAAAAGATAAAGAGAGTAAAATACGTAAATAGCTATTGTGGGTAAAGACACTGAGTTTGATTGTCTCAAATGTGGACTTTAAAGAAGTTCATCCCACTTCCCTTAGAGTGAGTTGGTAATCCGAATAGCGGGCTCCTAAAGTTGTACCTGCTCACTCTAGAGTCATGATCAGAGCCACTTAAAGTAAAATAAAGCATACAGACAGCATTGTTCTTACGAAAAGTTCATGCATAGCATACATTTATTCATTTACATCACTTACTGAGTAATAGACTCATAGGTAAGCTTTGTGGTGTAGGTGAAGACGTTATGGGTGGGGACTATGTGCCACAGACAGAGTAGACTGATGGTTAACGTGGAGCTTCAGTGATGCGAGCTTGTGTTGCCGAACGATTTTGACCAGTGGGCATGTTTTGGTATGTGTAACATAGCGAGAGTCTAGGATTGGGTTGACATGTATATAATGATAGGTGTAGAACATTTGGAGTTGTTATTTTACTTAAGAACTTGATGTGGATGTAAATACTATGATAGGTGTTTCGAATTTCTTGTATGATGGTTGCATGGCACTCATTTGGTGTTGTTTTGTTAAGTTTAATTTGGATGGTTTTTATGGTTTGAATGAGTGAATTATAGTCATGTGATGGTGTATATTCAAAAATTTACAACAAATCGTATATACCTTCAAATTCGATGATTCAAAAGCCTATGTAAGTTTTAGGGTGTCTAGTTTCTCATGGTAAATCCATTTAACAAATAAAAATTATTAGCTCATTCAGTTTTTGACAAAACTGAAACCTGTATGGACTTTCTTCACAGTTCTTAATCCAATCTTTAAAAAATCATAACTAATTAAATTTTTAACGTGGTGAAATCTATTTATCAAAAACAAAACTTAATAAATGACAGAAAATCAAAAACCAAAACTATACATCAATCATGAACTCAATTTCTCGATCCGGAGGTAATCCTGGCAGATTATCAAGAAATACTTCTAAAAAATCCTGAACAACCGGGACATCCTTAAGTTTCACGTCGCTTTTTTTCTGCGTATCAATAATACTTGCTAGGAAACCCATACATCCTGCTTTCATCAGTCATTGAGCTCTCATTGTAGTCACGATGGGAATCTTGTTGGCGCCATTTATAGTTTGTAGAATTGGGTTTTGGGAATTATGTGATTTGTTATGTTTTATGAAAAAAAAAATGTTAATATGTGATGTTATTATGATTAGGTTTCAAGTTCCAAAATTTAAGAGATCAAAGTCGTTAAGTTTGCTAAGGACTCCAGGTAAGTTGGTGTCGCATGCATGTGGCCTTTCGGCCTATGCCACAGAGTGCTAGGTGTTCATAATGTTGATGAATTGTGTGGTGTTTGGGATTGGGTAGCATAGGTTCAAATAGCGTTATTCTTTTGTTGATTTATTATGTTATAGTTGCACTTATGTATGTTCATGTCATGTCCATGCATAATGTTTTTTTTAGAGCATAGAAAATGAATTTCTTATGCATATGTTTTTTTTATTTAATAAAAGATAAAGAGAATAAAATATGTAAATAGCTGTTATGGGTAAAGGAACTGAGTTTGGCTGTCCCCGATGTGGACTTTAAAGAGGTCATCCCACTTTCCCTAGAGTGAGTTGGTCATCCAAATAGTGGGCTCCTAAAGTTGTACTTGCTCACTCTAGAGTCATGATCAGAGCCACTTAAAGTAAAATAAAGCATACAGACAGTATTGTTTTTACGAAAAGTTCATGTATAGCATACATTTATTCATTTACATCACTTATTGAATAATAGACTCATAGGTAAGCTTTGCGGTGTAGGTGAAGACATTATGGGTGGGGACTATGTGTAACGCCCCCGAACCCATCCCGGTTCGGTGCGATACTTTGCAAACTCAAACCGCGTTTAAAACGACGTTCAAAATAATTTTTGATAAATTTTCGACTCGGTTTTCGGGTCTTTTGAACCCTCGAAAAATGTTGGAAAACGTACTAAAAATACGTTTAAAATATCCCAGAAAAAGTCGGGTCAAAACATTTTGGACATAGAAAAAAAATAAAAAAAATGAAAGTCGGGTGTACTGGGCACCGCGCGCGCCCAGGCAGCGCGCCCGCGCGCTCTATGCTCGCTCATGGCCGATCGATCGGCACTAGGGCCGATCGATCGAGCACTCTCAGGTTCCTTCGACCAAGTGCACGCCCGTGGCCGATCAATCGGCGCTGGGGGCCGATCGATCGGGCCCTCTCAGGTTTCTTCGGCCAAAAATTCTCATTTTTCCATTTTTTCACTTTTTCCCACTTTTCTTCATTATTTCTCCAAGCCAAACACTTCTAAATCACCTAAAAATTTACCTACACATTCCCAACACCCTCGAATCCTTGTCCCATAAAAATCTTGGAAAGCCAACTTAAAACGGATAACAAAAAAAAAAATAAAGAACGTGAACCCGACGTTATTTATTTTAAAACTAAAACGAGCATCATAACGCCTAAAATTTCCAAAACCCACAAACTTGCAAATTTAACTCTCAAAATATCATCATTTACACACAACCCAATCCTCACAAGAATCCCAAAATGGTGTAAAGAAAGCTATCTACAACACAAAATACCAAACTCCCCACAACTACCCGAGAACGTGGTCGTGACGCCCTGACAAGTGCCCGCACCAACATGCTCCATACATCATCGACTGCTGCCTAGTCCTGGGCTGTCTCATCTATTTCACCTGGGTATATCTCATCACCTACACCATAGAACACAAAAAGAAAGCCTAATGCTTAATAAGTAGGGAAAACGAATGCACACACACACATAATGCAACTCAATCCTATCACATGTAGTTTCTAACTCTCAGTTGTGTTCGTTTGTTGTTTGTTGCTTTAATCATTTCATAAGCCGTGTGGATCGAGTAGGCACACATTCGATAACTGTCTAGGACGGCCACACTCAGAACCACTAGAGCAAGGCCAGATAGCACTCATCCCATAACCGTCTAGGATGGCCATACATAATCTCCCTCGTCGATCGTGGAATCCTATAACCGTCTAGGAATTCATACTCACGACATTTACGTATTTTAGCCAATCATCCTTCATAGAGATCCCCTTGGGAAGCTACACTCCAGCACGTAATCCCGACAAGGCACACTAATCAAGATTTCATATTTTAGCCGGTCATCTTTCATATAGGTCCCTCCGGGGTGCTACACTCCAGCACGTAATCCCGACAAGGCACACTAATCAAGATGCAATTCTCAATTTACTTTATCTGATTACATTTCACGCTCACAATCAAACCATGCAAGAAACTCGTGTAAAACCATGATACATGTCACCAAATATGCAACACAACACAACACGAAATAAATAACCATTAACCCTACCGTTCTATGGTGTAGGCCCAAAGGCGAAAGGATAGCAACCACTACTTACCTGACTTCTCGGTAATTGTTTGCTTACTTCGTCCAATAAATTCATTCGCTAGCTCGATGACATAAAATAAAGAAAACTTAACTTAGTAAGCTACTAATAAACTCTAAAGGATTTTCTAACTAAAACTAAACAATACTGTAACACCCGAAAATTTCTAAAAGGTGCATAGCTTTAGATTTGACGTGCTATGATAATTTAACGTTGAATCTAGGATATGTTAAGTACTAGATTAGAAGTGAAAAATTTGAAGAAGAAGAAGAAAATGAGAGAAAAACCTATAAGTGGAATTGTTAGGGTGGTTATTAAGTGAATTCTATGTAAAACCAAAATTAAGGGAAGGAGGAATTTAATAAAAGAAACATGTCACGTTGGATTAATGAGGAGAAGAGAAGGTGGAGTGATTAAAGAAAAATTGAAGTTGAAAAGTCAATTACTAAAGGTGGGTTGAAAAGTCATAGTGTTGAAAAGTAATGGAAAGTGTGGTTTGATTAGTCAAACCTTGTGCTTGGAAAAATAAGTTAAGAAAAATGAGAGGAAATGTGAGACTTGCACGTTGGAATTAAGTAAGAAAAGGGAGGAGTTACTTTGCAATTTCTAAAAAAAAAATGGTGGAAAGAAATAAAGGAAATTAATGAGGTATGAAGTTTGAAAAGTCAAAAGAGGGTATTGAAAAGTAATGTATAAAGAAAAGAAAAGGTGAGGTTTAATGTGAGACCTTCCACGTTGGAAGGAAAAGGAAGAAAGCATGGGAGGGGTTGTTTTATAAATTTAAAGAAATTATAGGTTAACATTTAAAAGAAGAAAAATGTGTTAGGTTAAAAAGGAAAAATGTAAGAGATTTTCATCTTCTTCCTTTTCTTCCCACGAAACCAGCAGCTAAGGGGGATTCTCCTCCACGATTTCCTCCATTTTAGCAAGATCAAAGGTAATCTTTTGGATGGGTTTTGTTATAAATACATTTTAGTTGACGATTTTAATGTTTTTAATGAGTTTTAAGTGAGTTTTTGTTAGGTTTAGGAAACCCTAATGAGAGATTCCGAAATTTGTGATTTCTTGATGAAAGTTTCTTGTTGTTTTGGTGATTTAGGCTTAAGATAGGTTATTTTAGGTTGATTAGATAGAAAGTTTAGGAGTTTGGTTGAATTAGTTGAAAAATTGGTTTTGTACAACTTCGGGGCTGGTTCTGTTTTTCCATTTTCGGAGTGGCCATGGAGTTTGGTTGGTTAAATAGTTTCTTTCAATGGAAAGTAGACGTGTAGAGGTTTCCGAATTGGGGTGGCGCGTTGAAATCCGTTGAAAAACGAGGGAGTTATGACTGATTGAAGTCGGCCGGTTAAAATTGGTGGAATTTCGGGTTTAGGGCTTATAGTTTAAATTGGTTTGTATAGTTGGTTAAAAATGTGGTTAGTTTTAAGTTTAAGTGTTCCTTAGATTTTCTTAAGTTGATGCTAAGTTAATTTCTCTCTATTTATTAGGTTGTCTAGCGAGTAATTTTACGGGACGAAGTGAATAAGCAAGTGCCGAGCAGGAAGTCAGGTAAGTAGTGGACGTGTGTTTGTTGCCTTCGGGCCTACACCACAGAGTGGTAGGATTTATTGTTTGATAGTGTATTGTTAGTGTTTGAGATTGTTACTTTGTTCTGATTTGGTTGCTTGAATGTTTGGTTAAGTATGGTTGTGGTTAAGAGTGGTTTTAAATGTTTGGTTGTGGTTAAGCATGTTTTGAATGTTTTGTGTTGGTTAAGCATTAGTGGCATATGCATGGTTTTGAAAGTGGTCTGTTGGCGGTGGCTCCTCGTCGCGAAGTAGTGTCTGAAATATGGCAAGCTTCGGGAGATTTCCACAAAAGCTGTGTAGGGGCTCCTCGTCGCGCAGTAGTGTCTGAAATATGGCAAGCTTCGGGAGGTTTCCACAAAAGCTGTGTAGTGGCTCCTCGTCGCGAAGTAGTGTCTGAAATATGGCAAGCTTCGGGAGGTTTCCACAAAAGCTGTGTAGTGGCTCCTCATCGCGAAGTAATGTCTGAAATATGGCAAGCTTCGGGAGGTTTCCACAAAAGCTGTGTAGTGGCTCCTCGTCGCGAAGTAGTGTCTTAAATATGGCAAGCTTCGGGAGGTTTCCACAAAAGCTGTGTAGTGGCTCCTCGTCGCCAAGTAGTGTCTGAAATATGGCAAGCTTCGGGAGGTTTCCACAAAAGCTGTGTAGTGGCTCCTCGTTGCGAAGTAGTGTCTGAAATATGGCAAGCTTCGGGAGGTTTCCACAAAAGCTGTGTAGTGGCTCTTCGTCGCGAAGTAGTGTCTGAAATATGGCAAGCTTCGGGAGGTTTCCACAAAAGCTGTGTAGTGGCTCCTCGTCGCGAAGTAGTGTCTGAAATATGTGTCAGGGTGATGTTTTGCTAGTTAGGAATGTTAGTATTTTATAGTTTCCTATTTACTGTTGTTTGGAGGTTTTTATATGTAGGATTGTTGAGTGGATAGTTGAGGAAGAATATTCTGGTTGGAAATTGGTTTGTGTGCAGGTACCTAGCATTTTAGAGGTGCCATTTTCAGGCGTTACTTTGCCGAAATTTTCGGGAAGGACGCCGTGGTGCTGAAAGGTTAGGGGTAAGAGAATTGATGTGTCTAGGCAGCTAGGTATGAAGTAAGAGAGTTTCGGGAGTTTAGTTTTAAATTCAGCTGTGTAAGTTCCTTTTATGTTTGGGAGTCAGTTTTAACGTGGGATTGGTTAGCAAAGTAGCGCTCCGAGCCAGGGTGGGTTCGGGGGCGTTACAAATACTTAAAACAAATTCACCCTCAAAGCCCTAAACCCGATTTTTACTACAACTTTTAACGTCCAACTTCAAAAGGCCATAACTTTCTCGTTTTTTAATAGAATTCGACGTGCCACCCCAATCTGTAAACCTCTACACTTCTACTATCCATTGAAATCATCAAAGTAACTAACCAAACACATTGGCCAAGTCGTAAATGCAAAAAAAGAACCGGTACATTAAATGTACAAAATCGGTTTTTCACTATCTTCCACTAAAACTCAAACCTATCCCTAAAAACAACCTAAACTAATCCATTCTGTCACAACCCGAAACCCGACGGGTCGAGAATTTTGTATAATCATATTCGTAATCGAAAATTTCAACCCAATTCATTTTTTTTTGTATATATGTAAATACGTTTTTAAAGAAATTCTAATCAAATTTGAAGTCATTTAAAATCATTTGGGGAAAAATCTATCTGAAGAGAAGAATTTAATAGACAATCGCAATGACTTCATTTTGTTCATATCCACCGCTCATTTCCGTCGAGTGACATCCACCGCTCAACAATAATATCCCACATCTACCGATGACGTCATGACTCATTCACCCAGCATCAATCGCTCATTTCTGTCGAGCGACATCCACCGCTCAACAGTAATATCCCACATCTACCGATGACGTTAGCCGGATGACTCATTCACCCAGCATCCACCGCTCAACAATAACATTCACATTAAGAGAGTAACTTCTACCGATTATCAATCGACGTTGAGACTTCCATTCTTCCCCCCCCCCCCCCCCCCCCCCCTCCCCTTTTAAAGAACTTAACTACCTTTTCCAAAAACTCCATACACATAAACCTTGCATTCCTTAACTTAAGTTCGTAGCGGAAGACTTCTCATATAAAGAAGATTCTTAAATCTAGAATTTTCATAGACTTAAACTCATACTTAATAAGTCAAATATCAGTTAACATAAAGAAATACTTTTCTTATTTATGCAATCTTAACATAGATCTTACTAAATTGTACTGAAAGCAACACTTCGTGGGTTAAAGAAAAATCGCTTCCCAGCCACAAATCATCACCACGAGCACCAACCAGCAACTAGACCTAAGCATTTCCTTCTAGACTAAAGTCCTCACCTGCTGTTTCGTCACCTACATCATAAGGTTCAAACTATAAGCCTAATGCTTAGTAAGGGGTGCAACAAACACACGAATACTCATGAATGCATACTCAATAAAATCATGTTTTCATTCATTTTCAAATCGTGGGAACCATATTCTTGTCCATCGTTTTCATATCATGGATTAAGGAGGAGTTTGTGCCAAAGGGGGGGGGGGGTAGGCTGTGCGCGTGTACATGGCCCTTGCGGGCAAGAATCATGGTCCATTCCTGGACTGTGACATGGCCAAATCGCCCCCCAACTCTCACTTAATCAGGGTTTCATACGTTTCATTCTTCTTGTCTCATTTATAAAAGGAATGCATTAAAACATTTTGTATGCTCGATAAGTGAATCATGATGCATAGACATAGACATCTTCAGAAACAGTTGACCATAAGAAGAGTCGTTCACTAGAAAATCAGGCATACACTATTCGCAAACATTATACTAAAACAGACGATCTTCCCAAACATCATTGAATACCATAAACAAACTCACACTACTACCCTTGTAATATAGGGCTCTAGTAGCCGGAAACTTAACACACTCACTTACCTGGATTCCTTAGCAATGTCTTTCCTTCACTTGGAGTTTTTTCCCACCTAAGACATTTCACGTATTAATGTAAGAAAACAAATCCTAAGTAGTCTAATATTCTAGAATGGTAGCTTTCTAACTAAGTATATATATCCTAAAAGTCTAACTCATTTCCATTTGAGCATTATATCAGCCACCTAGTGTGCATAAAAACTTCAGCTAAACGATAATGGTGATCGGTTTCACCAACAACCCAGGCTCAGCCAAAGTTCATTATTTCTACTTATTATCTACAACAATCATAAATGCTATGTTAATAGCTATATCTACCATGATACTTCAACTTCCTCAGAAAACCTGAATCTAAATCTCTAATCAACTCTCAAATGACCAATCAGTAAACACATTGTCCAAATCTTACCTCGAGCTTGGAGTATCGGAAGAAATTTGAAGGGAGTTGATCGCTGGAGGAAGAACATAGAAGGGAGCTGAGGGAAGAGAGAGTCGGCTGAGAGAGGAAAGTCGGCTGGTGGAGGTTTTTGTGAGGTTTAAGGATTTTCATTTTCTATTTATACACTTAATAAGCTAGGCTTAATACAAGCTTGCTACCAAACCTAATTTTATAAAAATAACTAATTAAACTTTGGCGCCCAAATTTTCGACCAAAGTAATATATATATACAGAGGTGGTAGTTAATTCTGTTTACCTTAAAGAGAGTTCACCTGTCCGAAGTTGTCGGGTGTTACACATTCAACAACTAAAACATGAAATTTGGAAAGAAAACTACCATTGGAACCAAAAATTCGGACCCCATGGTTAGGGTTTTCCAAACCCTAACTAAATCCAACCAAAAACACCTTAAACTCCAAAACTCAACACCTAATTATATAAAAATCAAAACCCACTTAACTTACCACTCAAAATCCTTACAAAGATTGAAGAAAAGGGAAGAGGAGGATCGGCTATGGAGGAAGGGGAAGAAAACCGTGGAGAATGAGAGAAAAATGAGACAAAATTGCCATTTAACCTTATCACTTTTCCAATTTTTGATTTTTACCACCAAGTTTTTAAATTTTAAAACTCACCCCACCACATTCTTCCTCTTTATTCCAACGTGAAATGCTCCTTGCATGCCACCTTTTTAATTCACTTTTACAGTCACATAAATACATTCTATTGGTTGAAAAAGTCTCTTGACTTTTCAACATATTCATCAATCATTTTTCTTTCACTCCTTTGTTTCTCTAATTCCCAATTTCACTCTTAAATTACAATTAGCATAATAACTCCAAGATTAACATTAAGCCCGTGTACCATAGCCTAAACTAAGGCTACGTACGTTAGAGAAATTTTTCGGGTGTTACACTATGAACCACAGATAGAGCAGACTGATAGTTGACGTGGAGCTTCAGTAATGCGAGCTTGTGTTGCCGAACGATTTTGACCTGTGGGCATGTTTTGGTATGTGTAATATAGCGAGAGTCTAGGATTGGTTTGACATGTATATTAGGATAGGTGTAGCACGTTTGGAGTTGTTATTTTACTTAAGAACTTGATGTGGATGTAAATACTATAATAGGTGTTACGAATTTCTTGTATGATGGTTGCATAGCACTCATTTGGTGTTGTTTTGTTGAGTTTAATTTGGATGGTTTTTGTAACATCCGGCATTTTTGCCTATGCAATTTCTCCCCGAATCATTATGTGGGATTAATTTGGTATTAATACAATAAACGTTTTGTTGGAAACAAAATCGATGGAAATTATATATAGATACATATAAGTATTTATATTTGGATAAAGGGATAAAAACCAAACTAATGTATGAGTAAACGAAACCATTAGTTAGAGATGCATAATTGGGAAGAAATTAAAGTTGGTAGGAGGGTGCCAATGGATGGTTGCAAAATGTCAATAACTTGTTGAGAAACCTACCTATTCTCCTCTCTTCTACATGAACCTTCACACTCATCCCTACCTCTTTGTTTCCTCTCTTCCAGACGAAAATCATCCATCAAAGCACCTTCGATTTTCCATGATTTTTCTTCTGTTTCTGCCTAAGGTAAGCATCTACTTATGCTAACGTGTCTGGACAAGTTAAATGACAGTTTTGTTAAAGTTTAGGGTTTGTAATATTTTGGAGAAAACTCGTTGTTATTGCATGAAAACATGTTGGTTTATTTTCTAAAAGTCTGAATGGAGTTAGGAGCATATCCTACAAGTTATTTGTTAGCATTTGAAGCTTGTTTATTTTCCTTCCGTGTACGTACAGGTTCGTGCATTACCGAGACGATCAAGAATATCAACTCTACAGCAAACAGGTAAGTTCATATCTGTAGGCTGGCTCTTAAGGCTCTACATCACGAAGATACTAGGTATTTCTTATGTCTTGTGGTTTCAGGTAGAGGAAGTTAGAGTTAAGTTCTGAGTTATCTGTGTTACACATTACGTTCCGTTGTAATATTTCTGTTGTCTGCCGTTTTATGTTTAAGCACTGTAAATGCTCATGCATACACGATTTTCCCGAAAGACATGCAAAAGTTTTTTGTGCACAATTTTGAAGTTAAGAAAGATAAAATCTGACTGTAATGTATTGGTTAGGTGCGGGACGGGGACTGGCCTACTGTTCTGTACAGCTCTGTCTGTTCTGTTCTGTAAATCTGTTATGTGCCTGTCGCGCACTTGCTAGTTCCCCTATAAGCCCCACTTATACCCCTCTGCCACTGAAACGTAATGTACTATTCTGTCACCGTATTCTGAAAGTTCATGCATAGCATATACATCACTGCATTTATATATGTTCTTACTGAGTTTTAGACTCATAGGTAAGCTATCTGATGTAGGTACTGAAACCGTGGACGAGGACTTTGTGCCTCAAAATGATGATTTGATGTAGTTGGCGGATTGAGCTCATAGGGGTTGGTTGCTGCAGCCAAACACATTTTATTTCTGTGAGGGTATTTTAAAATTATGTCAAATTCTGTATAACTTTTGAAATTTTGAACCGATGTATAGGATTAGTGTTGATGTTTGAAAACCCCTTTCTGGTGAAGTTTTGGTAATGTATATCGAGTTCTGTACAGTCTTCCAGATCTTAAAATAATGTATAAGTTCTGATGTTTAAGTTTTAAAAACTCTGTATTTGACAGTTGTGTATATTCTAAAGTATTCTAGAATTGTTTGGATTATTTCTCTTTTAGGGTTTGCATGGATTATCTCTGGTTGTAGAGATATCCATGCAATTTGTCTCCTTAGAACTCTGTCGTGTTTTCTTAATATGCCCAAAATCATGTTATGAATCGTTTTTCTGAAGTGTGAAGTTTTCACACTTTCTATTTTCACGATTTCTGTTTTTATGTAATCCTGTTAAAAATTATCAAATTCTGCCCTTTTAAAATACACCTTCCGATCACGTCCACTGTTGCTTTAAACTCACTTCTACAATTGCCCGTTTTAAAAATCATGTCCACCGCTACTTGTAAAATCATATCCACCGTTGCCCGCTGCCCGTTTAAAACTGCATCCATTACTGTCTTTAAAATTACATCTTTCGCCTGACGTCATCAATTTTGTCTTATTCACATCCACCGCTGCCTTTAAAATTACATCTTCCGCCTGACGTCATCTATTTTGTCTTATTCACATCCACCGCTGCCACTGTTCACTTTTATCTTATTCACATCCACCGCTAGTTTATATTGCAACCCAGTTTTCTTACATTTTCTACCTACATCTTCCGCCCCGTTTATTTACTCCTTTGGCCACAGATCACCCGATTCCGGTATTCACTGTAGCTTTTCTTTTAATATGTGTTCTGATTCTGTTCCAAGTGTTCTGATTCCCATCTGCAATTCATTCTGTAGTCCGGTTTAATTGTTTTACCGATTTGTCTTTAAATCCCGAGAAAGTTTTCTCTAGCTGTGAAGTTTTAAGGGTTGTTTTAAAAGTCCCGTCTGTTTTCTGTTTAAACAAAAAAATAATAATATGTCTCGTTTTCTGTATAATGTCCCGAGTGATGGCTTGACTCTCCGGCCCCGATTGGGAACGGGAATCGGGCCGTCACAGTTATGGTATCAGAGAGCGACAAGGTTTTAAAAGCGATTCTGTAAAATGTCTGACTGCACAACCCGCCACGTGAGATCGCTCCACCAACTGTAAGTGTTTAAAATTCCCATGAAATTTCTGTTGATTAAGTTAGGTTATTTTGTTTATGGGGTTTCTTAGAAATGGTGAGAGGGCATCAAAAGAGTCAAGCTAAAGCTCTCGTGCCATTGACCGACTAACCAAACTGGTGGGTGTACAGTCCCACATGGTTGAACGTTTGATGGCTAGAGAAGATAACAGAAATAACATTCATGGTAATGCTCCGCGTGACACCAGTGGAGATAGATTCAGAAGACTCCAGCCGCCTGCATTCGATGGACTATCTACTGACCCGATTGATGCTGAAGAATGGGTTCGGCAGATTGAATAGATATTTAACTATGCCGAGGTGGAGGAGAGCAAGAAAGTCACATGTGCCACGTTTCATCTCACCAAGAGTGCTGGATTCTAGTGGTACACTGTGCGGTCAACTACTGTGGCATTAAGCTGGGAGGGATTCAAGAATATCTTTTACGAGAAGTATTTCGACCGCGGTGTGAGGAAGGAGAAGTTGGTTGAATTCTCTCGGCTACGACAATACGAATCAGTGGTCAAATATGTTCAGAAGTTTGAATCATTATCCCGCTATGCGCCTCATTTGGTGGCCACTGACGAAAATAAGGTGCACCAATTTATTCAAGGTTTGAAGCTGGACCTCTTACGAGGAATTTCATACGGGGGATTTGACGAGGCCCCGTATGCGAAGGTGGTGGCCAAGACTTACCAGTTAGAAGCCTTAGAAATAAAGTCCCAAAGACAGAGGGATTCGTTGAAGAGATTTTCCCGTGATGCCCCTCAACAGCAACAACAACAAAGGGGTCAAAATTTATAACCTCAACAGCAACAGAACAGGGGCATTAAGAGGCCTAATGAGACCACCATTTATCAAGACAAGGGAAAGAGGACGATGGGGGCTCCTCAACCTTCAGTATGCCCGCAGTGCCAGAAACTTCACAGGGGCTGAGTGCAGACTTATTACCGGCCAATGTTTTCGATGTGGCAAAGGAGGCCATCATGTTCGGGATTGCCTGATGCAGGACATGAGACCAAACCTTGCTGTGCCAAGAGTTTTTACAATGATTAAGGATGATGATGATGCATCTGCTTATACCTTGTGGGTCACGGGGGCCACACATTCGTTTGTGGCAGTGGACTTCGTGGTTAGAGAGAAGCTTTGTAGTACATTGTCAGATCAGCCCTACAGCATTATGCTACCGTCCGGAGAGTTTATACACTCCGAGCAGGTGGTACGGGGTGATATGGTGTCAATAGGAGACCAGAAGTTGTATGCCAACCTTATCGTCATCGGTATGAAGGGATACGATGTTATTCTAGGGATGGACTGGCTGTTTAGACATCATGCCACCATCAACTGTAGGTCCGGGCTAGTGTTGTTTAAACGCCTGAATGAGGTAGAATTCTCCTATCAAGCAGTACCAAAGAAACACCGTATGCCTGTTATAGCTTCCCTGAAAGCTCAACGGCTGATGAGGTCTGGATGCATCGGATTTCTTGCCCACGTAGTAGATGTTCAAAGACAAAGTGAGGTGGAACTTCAGAATATTCCGGTAGTTCGAGACTTCTCAGAGGTTTTCTTGGATGACTTACCGGGATTGCCACCTGATCGTGAAGTCGAGTTTGAGATTGACATATATCCTGGTGCTGAACCAGTATCAAAGAATTCGTACCGTATGGCACCGATTGAGCTGAAAGAATTGAAGGCTCAGCTAAAGGAGTTGGTGGACAAGGGTTTTGTGCGCCCTAGTTTCTCTCCGTGGGGTGCTCCCGTCTTGTTTGTCAAGAAGAAAGATGGGTCCCTACGTATGTGCATTGATTACCGTGAGCAGAACAAATTAACCATCAAGAATTAGTACACGTTGCCGAGGATCGACGATTTATTTGACCAACTACAAGGGGCTCGGGTATTTTCAAAGATTGACTTACACTCTGGTTACTACCAGTTGAAGGTCAGGGCTGATGATATTCCAAAGATCGCCTTCAGGACCCGGTACGGACACTACAAGTTCTTGGTAATGTCTTTCGGATTGACTAATGCCCCGGCGGCATTCATGGACTTGATGAATAGGATATTCCAAGATTTCTTGGATAAATTTGTAATCATTTTCATTGATAACATCCTGGTTTACTCCAGAAGTGAGGCCAAACACGAGGAGCACCTGACAATTGTGCTATCGACTCTAAAACAACATCAATTATATGCCAAGCTATCAAAGTGTGAATTCTGGTTAAGCAGGATTAAGTTCCTAGGCCATGTGGTGTCTACAGAAGGAGTCTGTGGATCCAGCCAAGATTCTGGCAGTGAAAGCCAAGACCAAGAAATGCCAGTGAGGTACGGAGTTTTATCGGGTTAGCTGGTTATTACAGAAAGTTTATCAAGGGATTTTTTGTAATAGCGAAGCCTATGACCAGCTTAACGAGGAAGGACGTTAAGTTCAAGTGGTCTGAAGCTTGTGAGGTGAGCTTTCAGAGACTTAAGCAGAAATTAACCGCTGCTCCTCTGTTAGTATTGCTAGTTGAAGACGGCAAATTTAGCGTATACTGTGATGCGTCCAAGATTGGCTTGGGATGTGTATTAATGCAAGAAGGGAAAGTGGTAGCATACGCATCCAGGCAATTGAAGAACCATGAACAAAATTACCCTACGCATGACCTCGAGAAAGCGATAGTCGTATTTGCGCTGAAAGTATGGAGACACCACTTGTACGGACAATCATGTGAGATGTTTTCTGATCACAAGAGCCTGAAGTACATATTTACTCAGTAATTGCTAAACATGAGACAAAGACGGTGGTTAGAATTTGTGAAAGATTACGATGTTGAGATTAAATACCATCTTGGTAAAGCTAATGTGGTAGCTGATGCACTGAGTAGGATGCCAGCTACTATGCAACCAGTTATGTCGGCCGTATCAATGCCTTTGAGGACAGAGATACAGAAGTTCGATATGGAGATAGTTTCTGGGCTATCGGCCATACTAACAGACTTGACACTACGGCCCACCATTCTGGACCGAATTAAGGAAGCCCAGAGGACCAATTCAAAGGAGATGGCTGATATTGTGAGCAAGATACCAATGGCCTCTTCCGATTTCAGTTATTCGGGAGATGGGGTTCTAAAGTTCAAAAATAGATGGTATGTTCCGAAAGACAGAGCTACGAAAGCACATCTTGTCGGAAGCCCACTCATCTTCTTTCTCTGTACATCCTGGAAGCACAAAGATGTATCAGGACTTGAAACTTCACTTCTGGTGGCCGAATATGAAAAATGAAGTGGCCAAATATGTGGAGTCTTGCATGATATGTCAATAGGTCAAAGCTAAACATTAACGACCAAGTGGAACGCTTCGGCCTCTACCGATCCCCGAATGGAAATGGGAGAACATCACAATGGACTTTGTTGTTGGCCTTCCAAGGACAGCTAAGGGCCATAATAGCATTTGGGTCATAGTGCACAGATTGACGAAGTCGGCCCACTTTCTACCTGTGAAGATGACGTACTCCATGGATCAGTATGCAGAGTTGTATATTAACGAGATTATTAAACTGCATGGCATTCCTGTGTCAATCGTCTCAGACCGTGATCCCAGATTCAATTCTAGGTTTTGGAGAAGTTTGCAGAACTCCTTGGGTACAAAGTTGGATTTCAACACGACATTTCATCCACAGACTGACGGACAATCTGAGAGAACAATCCAAATATTGGAGGATATGCTAAGGTCGTGCGTGCTGGAATTTCATGCTCCTTGGAGTAGATATTTGCCACTCGTGTAGTTTGCTTACAACAATAGCTACCAGGCTACAATTGGCATGGCTCCTTATGAAGCTCTTTACGGCAGAAAATGTAGATCCCCATTGTGTTGGGATGAGGTCGGAGAAACCAAGCTTATCAGCCTTGAGATATTACAACAGATGTCCGAGGTGATAGCTGCTATCAAACAACGAATAAAGATTGCTCAGAGTCGACAGAAGAGTTATGCGGACCATAGAAGAAGAGATTTAGAGTTCGCTGAGGGCGATGAAGTATTCCTGAAAGTGTCACCTTTCAAGGGCGTAATGAGATTTGGTAAGAAAGGGAAACTCAGCCCACGGTTCATTGGGCCTTTTCCCATTTTGAAGCGTGTGGGGAGCATGGCCTACAGACTACAGTTGCCAGCGTCTATGGATGAAGTTCACAATGTTTTTCATGTTTCGATGCTGAGAAAGTGTGTACGAGATCCAACCCAGATCGTGGAACATGTGGACTTTGATATCATGCCGATGTTGACATATGAAGAAAGGCCCATACAGATATTGGATACTTCACTTAAGGTGTTGCGCAACAAGGTAGTCCCATTGGTGAAAGTTTTATAGCAAAATCATAATGTAGAGGAAGCCACATGGGAAAGAGAAGAGGATGTCAAGGCCCAATATCCGGACCTCTTTGCTTAGGCAAATTTTGGGGACAAAATTTCTGTTAAGGTGGGTGAAATGTAACACCCGACATTTTTGCCTATGTAATTTCTCCCCGAATCATTATGTGGGATTAATTTGGTATTAATACAATAAATATTTTGTTGGAAACCAAATCGATGGAAATTATATATAGATACATATAAGTATGTATATTTGGATAAATGGATAAAAACCAAACTAATGTATGAGTAAACGAAACCATTAGTTAGAGATGCATAAAGGGGTAAATTGGGAAGGAATTAAGGTTGGTGGGAGGGAGCCAATGTATTGTTGTCAAATGTCAATAACTTGCTGAGAAACCTACCTATTCTCCTCTCTTATACGTGAACCTTCACACTCATCCCTTCCTATCTGTTTTCCTCTCTTCCAGACAAAAATCATACATCGAAGCACCTTCGATCTTCCTTGATTTTTCTTCTGTTTCTGCCTAAGGTAAGCATCTACTTATGCTAACATGTCTGGACAAGTTAAAATAACAGTTTTGTTGAAGTTTAGGGTTTGTGATATTTTGGAGAAAACTCGCTGTTATTGCATGAAAACATGTTGGTTTGTTTTCTAAAAGCCTGAATGGAGTTAGGAGCATATCCTACAAGTTATTTGTTAGCATTTACAGCTTTTTTAATTTCCTTCCGTGCACGTACAGGTTCGTGCATTACCGAGACGATCAAGAACATCAACTCTACAGCAAACAGGTAAGTTCATATCCATAGGTTGGCCCTTAAGGCCCTACATCACGGAGATACTAGGTATTTCTCATGTCTAGTGCTTTCGGGTAGAGGAAGTTATAGTTAAGTTCTGAGTTATCTGTGTCACACATTACGTTCTGTTGTAATATTTCTGTTGTCTACCATTTTATGTTTAAGCACTGTAAATGCTCATGCATACACGATTTTCTCGAAAGACATGCAAAAGTTTTTTGTGCACGGTTTTGAAGTTAAGAAAGATAAAATCTGACTGTAATATATTGGTTAGGTGCGGGACGGGGACTGGCTTACTGTTCTGTACAGCTCTGTCTGTTCTGTTCTGTAAATCTGTTATGTGCCTGTCGCGCACTTGCCAATTCCCTTATAAGCCCCACTTATACCTCTCTGCCACTGAAACGTAATGTACTGTTCTGTCACCGTATTCTGAAAGTTCATGCATAGCATATACATCACTGCATTTATATATGTTCTTACTGAGTTTTAGACTCATAGGTGAGCTCTCTGATGTAGGTACTGAAACCGTGGACAATGACTTTGTGCGTCAAGATGATGATTTGATGTAGTTGGCGGATTGAGCTCATGGGGGTTGGTTGTTGCAGCCAAACACATTCTGTTTCTGTGAGGGTATTTTAAAATTATGTCAAGTTCTGTATAACTTTTGAAATTTTAAATCGATGTATAGGATTGGTGTTGATGTTTGAAAACCCCTGTCTGGTGAAGTTTTGGTAATGTATATCGAGTTCTGTACAGTCTTCCAGATCTTAAAACAATGTATAAGTTCTGATGTTTAAGTTTTAAAAACTCTGTATTTGACAGTTATGTATATTCTGAAGTATTCTGGAATTGTTTGGAATATTTCTCTTTTAGGGTGTGCATGGATTATCTCTGGTTGTAGAGTTATCCATGCAATCTGTTTCTTTAGAACTCTGTCGTGTTTTCTTGATATGCCCAAAATCATGTTGTGAATCGTTTTTCTGAAGTGTGAAGTTTTCACACTTTCTATTTTCACGATTTTTGTTTTTATGTAATCCTGTTAAAAGTTATCAAATTCTGCCCTTTTAAACTACACCTTCCGATCACGTCCACCGCTGCTTTAAACTCACTTCTACAACTGCCCGTTTTAAAAATCACGTCCACCGCTACTTGTAAAATCATATCCACAGCTGCCCGCTGCCTATTCAAAACTGTATCCACTGCTGTCTTTAAAATTACATCTTCCGCCTGACGTCATCTATTTTGTCTTATTCACATCCACTGCTGCCTTTAAAATTACATCTTCCGCCTGACGTCATCTATTTGTTTTATTCACATCCACCGCTGCCACTGTTTACTTTTGTTTGGAGCTTTTCTTTTAATATGTGTTTTTATTCTATTCCAAGTGTTCTGATTCCCTTCTGCAATTCATTCTGCAGTGCGGTTTAATTGTTTTACCGATTTGTCTTTAAATCCTAAGAAGGTTTCTCTAGCTGTGAAGTTTAAGGGTTTTTTAAAAGTTCCGTCTGTTCTATTTTGTCTTATTCACATCCACTGCTGCCTTTAAAATTACATCTTCCGCCTGACGTCATCTATTTTGTCTTATTCACATCCACTGCTGCCTTTAAAATTACATCTTCCGCCTGACGTCATCTATTTTGTCTTATTCACATCCACTGCTGCCTTTAAAATTACATCTTCCGCCTGACGTCATCTATTTTGTCTTATTCACATCCACTGCTGCCTTTAAAATTACATCTTCCGCCTGACGTCATCTATTTTGTCTTATTCACATCCACTGCTGCCTTTAAAATTACATCTTCCGCCTGACGTCATCTATTTTGTCTTATTCACATCCACTGCTGCCTTTAAAATTACATCTTCCGCCTGACGTCATCTATTTTGTCTTATTCACATCCACTGCTGCCTTTAAAATTACATCTTCCGCCTGACGTCATCTATTTTGTCTTATTCACATCCACTGCTGCCTTTAAAATTACATCTTCCGCCTGACGTCATCTATTTTGTCTATCCACCACTAGTTTATATTGCCGCCCAATTTTCTTACATTTTCCACCTACGTCTTCTGCCCCGTTTATTTACTTCTTCGGCCACAGATCACCCGATTCCGGTATTCATTGGAGCTTTTCTTTTAATATGTGTTTTTATTCTATTCCAAGTGTTCTGATTCCCTTCTGCAATTCATTCTGCAGTGCGGTTTAATTGTTTTACCGATTTGTCTTTAAATCCTAAGAAGGTTTTCTCTAGCTGTGAAGTTTTAAGGGTTTTTTTAAAAGTTCCGTCTGTTTTCTGTTTAAACAAAAAAATAATAATATGTCTCGTTTTCTGTATAATGTCCCGAGTGATGGCTTGACTCTCCGGCTCCGATCGGGAACGGGAATCGAGCCGTCACAGTTTTTATGGTTTAAATGAGTAAATTATGGTCATGTGATGGTGTATATTGGAGTGAAAGTTATGGTAAAAATTTATTGGATTAGAGGTTGGTAAAAAAAAAATAGTAATAATTTATGCCCAAAACGTCCACATTTTATGTTTAAGTCCAAAAGAATTAAGTTTATGTTTTGTGGTGGCTCAAGGGCCGTCACAGACCGTGTGAAGAAAGTGTCGACTGCAGGTTAATCCGAGTGTTAATAGTGTCAACCGGTGGGTCGGACCCTATTTGTAAGTGTCAACTGGTAACTTAGAAGTTTGCAACCATTCATAGATTATAATATTTTTTATTTATAGTCCTAATGTTTAGTACTATAAATTCTATATCTATAAACTCCAGTAAGGAATATAAGTAGTCATCATCGAGGTAGGAATTTTATGCTTTTTGCATTGCATAACATGTTTTCGAAAAACCTTATTTTGGTGTGTTGCCACCTATAAAAGTATGATGGGGCCTTGCTAGCACGTTAGTTTTTATACATATATGTACATATAGTTTTATCACTTTTACTTTCAGCATTACATGATTTGGGTTTTGTTGTAATTTGTTAGGAGGATAAATCCTCTTAATACTTTGAGCACTCTTGACGTCAAAATATCATGACGTTATTCCATACACCTTCTATTGTGTTAGTATCGTATTGTATGTATGTACGGAAAACTGACAGTAGGACGGTGATGATGTGCTCATTTGGTTTTGAACCCTAAACCTGATAAAGGTTTTTATGGTTCGAGTTGGTGTCATGGCAGACTGTCGGTCGCAGGCCACTCGGGTGATGGGCTTGATCATGGTTTTCTGCAGTCTCATGAGACGTTGTTTGGTCTTCAGATTATCGTCTTTCTATGGATTGTGTAGAGTGATCATTGTCTGACACTCCATTTTCACATGATATTTTCTGTGGAAAACGGTGAGGTGTATTTTCATTGTAGTGGCAGAGTTTTGTAAAATCTCCTCACGTAGGGCTCGTGGAGTCGGTTTTGATAAAAAGAAAGGTAAGAGATTTCCTTAATAGTTTAGTAAACTCATGCATAGTTTTGGAATGCAATCACGCTTTGAAAGAAAGATAAAAACTCTTTAAATCAAGATGAATTAGGCATAACATTTCTACTGAGTTAGTCACTCACCCCAACGATCCCCTCCTAATCGAGGTAAAGAGAAGAGTGGATAACTTCAGTAGAAACCAGAAGAGGCTGCTAGTATGTTCATTCCTTGCTAGGACTTTATTTGTAATTCATTGGTAAGAACTTAGTATTTGATTTGAGTCTGTAACCATAACTAATGAATTGGATTTTCCTTTAGTTTCATATGTTATTGGATAATTGTTAAGTACTATATATTGTTGCACTATTTACTTGAGATTTCACTATGTGGGTTGAACTGTAATTTTCCTTAAGACTTCCATTATCAAATCTAGCCTTGGGTTGGAGATTGGGTTCCCTTCCTGTGAATTGGGTCGCCCTACCAGTTTTTTTTGCTCCGGCTTGGTCCCGTGTCATGATAGACATAACTTTTGCTTGTTTGAAATAAAAGTCCATCCACGACCATGTTCCCTGCTTATGTCCTTCAATAATAACTTCAAAAACAAAGTCTGCAACTCTTTTTCCCTCCCTCTACAACAGTTGCAACAATAAAATATATTCCATCATTCCCATCAACTTTGATCTAATTTAGAAGTTGTCTATGACACTGGCTTAAATAACAACCGTCTAAACTAATGATGGGTCATCAACAAGCTAATAGTCCTCTCTTACATGGATTTATATACATATAAAGTTTCTTGAACATTGGCAACTGACTTGAGTCAAACCTATGCACACACACGTTGAAAGTGCTCCCAAGATTTGACTTTTTAGTTTCTTCGTCATGGGACCACAACTTTCTAAATTTTTCATCTGAACTCCATCAACCATTCCTTGAGCTTTCTTTCTTGGCTTAGTCATGCTTAGTGAGATGTTCATGTTGTAATACATCCTTATTGTATCAATAATAGATGCAATCTCCCACAGTAGTTGATTTTTAAACCTATATTGATACTAAATCGTCACCCATTTGGATGATTGATGACAACTCTCCGTCTTTCGTGCACATGTGTGTGAGGTATTCAAGGTCCGTATTTTCTATGTCTATACAATGTGCATCTTTGATGCATGTATTCGTCACTAATATCCACTTTTCCATACAACTATTAATATACTTTCTCACTTTTGATGAATTTTATATCATCCATTGTACAATGTATATTTTATTACTGCCTATTTAATGACATGTATTGAAACAAAAGTCATGCCTAAAAAAAGCTTCGAAGCATTGAGGCTTGACACTAAAATATATTCCCCTATCATTTCCTCGCTAGAATCAACTAAAGAAGGTAATATCTTCTCATCCATAGATTAACTTGCACATAACATTTCCATCATAATTAAAATATATAGTAAATGTCCTTGTGTTTCTACCTGCATAAACAAGACATAACTTTTTAACAAATATGGCTCTAGTTATTACTTTAATTGTTAAATAGATAGTCCTACCATGTTGTGACGTGTGACAATTTAAATCTTCATAACAATCTATAAAAAGTACTTTACTTTTGAGAAATTTCCTTCTGAAAAATTTATAGAATTTTTTAGCTGTGTTAAACATCGCAAGAACAATTCAAAAGAAAATGTTAGATGCGAAATTTTGGTGATTGCTGCTCACCCAAATTATCAAAAACAAAAAGCAAATATTCGATCGTCCAAGAATTTTCATATGTATATATGATTGCTTCAATATCTACTTCATGTTTAATCATGTTGAATCCAACTTCATATGTTGAAGAGTAAGAACAACAGCAAAAAACAAGAAACAATATAATCAGGATCTCAAATTTATCCATCTTTATCAAGCAAGAACCAATATAAAAAAACAAGCATAGAAACACTTAGTAGCACCTTTGCCACTGGTTGTCGATGTTAGAATTGTAATTCTTTTGATTTCAACTAGTTTAGGAATCTCCGGTAGGCTAGCATACCTAACCAGCGCCCAACTAAGACTTTCGAAAAATTGTTCATGTTTAATCTCAGAGTGAGAACATTCAAGATTTCATTGTGGCGAGCTGCCCTCAAACATATTGATTCACAGAGAGAGCTGGTGCCCAAGACAACGAAGCTTGCCTATTTGATTGCAAAAGTTAGTGCTTCATGAGGTGAGTTCTCCTTTGATGTTATCACTGGGGTTAGGACCTGCCGAGCTGGGGTTAGGGCTCTGTTGAAGACTCAATTGAAAATAAATTTAAGTGTTGAATATTACTCTACGTAGGTATATTGAGATGAAGTGCGGAGACCCAGTTCCAACGCAGTATTTTTGGAAGTTTAATTGCATAAGCTTAGACACACATAGACGCTTAAGTTAGTCTCGTAGAAGTTTGAACACTATTAACAGAAAGAGTAACGGTAAAGTTTAAATCGCTAATAATTGTTATGTTAAGGTTTATTTTATCGAAAAAAATAAGTTAAGGTCTAACTTGACACCTGACCCAAAGGATAGGGTTAATATTGTACTTTTCCTAAGAAAATAATAAGAATTTAATTACATACCTTTTTAATGTAGAATTAGAACAACTGTCTCTCTATCCTACTAAGTTTGAGGTTATTGCTAAGTAAACATTTTTCTACCTTATAAGAGGTTATAAAATGGAGAAAAACGAATATTTGAGGTAAAATTACAAACAATAAAGACAATATTTAGGCACTTGAGTTGAGACTAATTATTTATATATTTCATAACATGCATTAGTGCTAGAAGAATCAAAGTAGTCGAACTGAACATAGAACAATTTTAATTTGATGAGCCTAACAAGTCCAATCTACCCAGTCTAGCAAGTTAACGAGCCATCAAAAAAATTAATCAAGTCGGCTCATGAGTCAAGAGCTAAACAAGTTGAATCTAATGGGATTGGACTGCATAAAAGTTTAGCAACATATTCAACTTATACCATCTTAAAATTTTTATTTTTATTTATTTTATTAAATTTAGAATAAGCATTTATGATTTTGTTAGGGTATCAATATGAAAATTTAATTGATAATATATAAAATTAATCACGTGGTGAAGGGAAAAAATATATGACATGTATATTTAAATATTCTATTAAATAACTATCACTGGTCAATTTATTTATATTTTTGTCTGTATTTATAGTGTTTTATAAAAATATAATTATTTAAATTTATCGAAAACTGTTATAATTACTTATTACATTTTGGTCATACCAAATTAAATTAAAATATTATAATCAAATTCTTAAAAATATAACTATGGAGGTTCTAGTTTGGGCCTTTGGAGGTGAATTTGCATAGCTTAATGAAGGGGTATGTATGCTTATGGAAGGAGAGAAGAAGGTGAGAGATGTTTGGGTTGGTTGGAGGATGTTTGGATTGGGCCCGCGGTGGAAGAGCTTAGGGGTTAAACTGAGCAAAGTTTGAAGGACAAACGGGTCTTACCTAACGAGTTGTTTCATTAATAGGCTTGTCTAGTAAAACCGAGGACATGCTTAAAGGAACAAAATAAGGCTTGCTTGACTCGTTCACCTCGATGGAGTTAGATGACCAATTCACTATAGCTAGTGGACGTGGGGTCGGCCCGCCAGCCCACCTAATTTTCACCTCTAAGCATCAATTTTTTTATTATTGGTTCTTACACTATGTACTTTAATTTTATGAAGGAGATAACTTGACGATGAAATAGTTTTAATTTAAAATCTCTCACTTTGATATGATGTTAACTTACAACAATCTCAAAAGTATTCAATTCATTGCAGACCAAGACTTACGAGACAAATCGTACGCTAAATTTTTTACACAATAAAATTAATAAACTTTGGACTATGAGCAATTTAGTAACTAAGGTTAGCACTTCTACTAGGTGACTCACATGCTACGGATAAGGGACAAATGTTGACTCTCTCTCTCTCAAAATGAGATTATCAAAAATTTCAAAAAGTTAATTGTAAGATATAGAATTTATGTTACAGTATTTAACATAAAGATAAAATAAATTTTACATTCTTAACTTTTGACTGTGATCAATTTAAACTATCAAGTTAAAGATTCTGTTTAGTGGCTCACGTGCTACAAGCATATCGCGTCTATCTCATTGTCTTGAGAGATAGAAAGAGATTTCCTGTGGTTACAATTTTCTGAAAGTTCAAAGTCTACTATATGCAAATAAAGGTAGGGTACAAATTGTCTATATCCAATTAGATTAGGGTTTTAAAGTGCACTTGACCTCCAATAAAAAAGTGCTTTGAATAAGAAAGCAAAGAGTTTTATACTTCTATGTAGGGCGAGAGGCGAGTTATAATATTGTCGGGAGCTTTTGAAATCATGGCTGATCAGATTATGATAATTATAGAGACTATTTAAGAATTAGGCAACATGCATGTGCAAAAACCCGAAGAAAAGTGTACTTGTCAATCCTCAGCTGTGACGTTTTAGAAAATGGGAGAGATTGGGTAGCACAGTTTGGTCATTTTCAAGTAGAATTTTGATGCAACTAAAGTTTCTTTTTTGTAAATGGGGCCTGATGGCGATAATATAATGAGTTTCTCTTCCAAACTCATTCTGGAATGAAAAAGTACTAGACAAAGAAATCTAGGCCAAGATCTGGCCTGCATTGATTAGACAGAGAATACAAAACCCACGACTCAACAGTGGGGTGACCAGGGGGACTGTCGTCTAAGATAAAGTCATAGTTGTTTATCTTTGACGTGAAAATCATGTTCTTTTCTTGATTATTTACCCTAACAGATTAATTTTACACTGAAATGATAAATCACAAACTTGTTCAATTCACATCGAGAAAGATCTTGTAATAGTTAGAGCTTTAATCTTATTTATGAACACTTAACTTCAACTTTTTTAAGCGGAGTGGCATTAAAAATTTGTAAATTCAAAAAGGGTGTCCAAAACATAATATTGAAGAATTTTATAATGTAAAAGTGTAGGGAAATCAATGAGAGGACATCTTTGTCTTTTGCCCCCGGACCCCGAATGACCTTTTAATGATGTGTTTCAGTGCGATTGTCAAACATAGCACACTGCCAATCTCAATTATGTAGTGAAAGCAACATAATAATTGAAAAGTAATATTAAAATAATAATATGAAGTTCTTTTCGTTACAGGAGAGCACTATGGAAGCACATTAAGGGGGTTCCAAATCCCTTCCGTTATCCACTTGTCGGCCATTGAATTTGCTTCTGCGATGGAAGAAGACAAAATACATCTCCATTGTACATGTGGGAACGGCTTTGTTGGTACTCTGATTGATTTAGGAATTTGTTCGGACCCTTTTTTTCTCTGCTTTTGTAAATTGTTTGTGAAAAACTCAAAATATGTTATTGAAAAAACGAACGCTAATAATAAAAAAAAAATAATAAATGCGAAAATAAGAATACTAATATCTATGTGGAAAACCTATTCTAGAAAAAATTATGGGCAAAGGAAGAATTCACTACATCGAAATCAAAGTACAATTAAGTTTTGCGATTCAAGTATCAATATATAAAAAAAAAAACATAAAGCCCTTAATAGTGATATATGGTCCAAGCCCTTAATAGTGATATATGGTCCTGATCTGGCCCAACTAGAATTTGAGTTACACTAAACTCTAGCAATCTCTACATTGACATGAATTTCACATGAGGTATCTAATGCATGCTACTTGGTTCAATTTAAAGCGAATCCATAAAATTGCACTCTGACAATCTCTATCTTCAAATAAATCTAGTGCAAGGAAATAAATTACAAAACTCCATTAAAAATAATCTTTTCTACACAAAGGCCCCCGATGAGTCAACTCAGCAACCGATACCGATCTAGTTTAAGTACCGCTTAAACTTGAGAGACATAATTGAGAATAAATCAAATATTCTCGTTCTTGGTATCACTGAACTATTAGATTGTCGCAACAAACTGTATCTATATATGTTGAAGATGTTGGAAGGATGTTTTAGTAGTAAAAGAAAGATATTTGAAAAATGGGAGGGACTAGGTAGTTTAGAAGGAAAAACTACTTGTATTCTTTTATACTTTTGTTTTTACTTCATACAAACTCAAAGACATCACCCCTATTTATACACCTCCTCAATCAATTGCTAGAATTAAACCTCTTCAATTCTCATATAGTGATCATAAATGGCTCTTTAGAAGGATCTAGAAAAAAAGATTTCTCTAAAACATGCTACTTGTTATACTACACTCTTCTATGAGGTAGACTTCTAGAAATGATTCATCTAGACTATGTTTATACAATTTGGGCTTCAAACAATTAAAACTCAAGAATCAACTTTATCTTTTCAACATTTCCACTTAAACTTGATGTCTTGTTACTCCAATTTTCTCAACTTCACAAGTCTTATTGCTTGAGAGGTTTGGTGAAGATATTAGCTACATGATCATGTGACTTCACGTATTCCAATTGCACATCCTTCCTCATGAAGGACTCTCGAATATAATAATAGTGCATGTCAATTGGCTTACTTCGATCATGGATGATTGGGTTCTTAGCCAAAGCTACTGCTGACTTGTTATCCACACAAATCTTGGTTGGCTCATTATATGAAAAACTAAATTCCTTCAATAAGTTTCTGATGTGCCACGGGATGCCTCAAAACAAACTCGGCCAAATCCATGAACGAACATTATTCCTAAGGTGTTTGTCTATTTTATAGGTAACAAATTTGGTGGAAAAAATGAACTAAAGATTAGCATCCAAGGCAATGGTGGAGCCAAACCGGATGCTTACATGGGAGGAAGTCTCGTCCACTCAAAAGGATAGAATCAGGAGACCAAGCTACGAATACACCTAAAGAAAAGAAGGACTTTGTTTTCCTTAAATATAATTGTATAACTTAATCTAGATTTTATTTTTGCTTTAGAAACTCATTAGTTTACGTCAAAATAAGTATTGCATGGCTACATCCAAAAGAAGGGACAAAGTTGGATGCTATATGGCTGCATGCACATGTGATGGCAAAAGGGTCAAAACACAAGATAAAGTTGGCAGCCACCTTGTGTGCGCGCAGCTAGAATTTGTGGCCAATTTGCTTATCTCATCTTTTCTTAACTATTAGTTTTAACCTAGTTTTGTTTATTTAAACCATGAAAGACCATTGTTTTAGATGGTTGATTTTGATATGAAAAATTAGAAGTTTTCTTCTTCCAAAAAGCTGAATCCTTTTCAAGGTTTCTGTAGCCACCCCTCGATCCGAGTAGATTGTCAAAGTTATCTTCATCTTGTGAGTGTAGTGAAGGTTCTTATTAGTGCATACCTTTCTACCCTCTTAATTAAAGGTAAAACATCCCCATAAGGGAGTACGAACTCTCAAAGTCACTTGTTGAAGCGCTTCTTCAAAAGAGAAGACAAGACCCGAAAGGTGCCCCAAATTTAGCACATTCTCAAACCAACATCGGTGTCTGATTTTTATTTTATTCATCTCAATGATTCAACCTCTGAAATTTTCAGAGATTTTCGTCCACGCATCAAGTAAAATCCTCATTAATTTTCACATTATTTGGATAATTGTAGTTCAATGTAATACCCCAGATTTTTTGGGTTATTTTAATTAATTTAAGTTAGGTTAGCTATTAGGTTAATTAAATTATTTCTTGGGAGTTTCGGTGGAGGAGTTAGACCGAGGTGAGGTGAGAGTCAATTTATAGAAATTCAACGGTCGAAGAACGAGATTTAACGAAATTTCAGCGAGGCTGAATTCATGTGAGGGCAAAACGGTAATTAGCTATTTTAAATTGTGTTTTAAGAGAAAACACTAGGTTTTCTCTTAAAATAGCAGAATGGCTTCAAAGAACCATTCTGCTGCGTGAACGCGAGAAGCCCGAACAGAGACCGGGGGGGGGGGGGGGGTGGTGAGGGCGAAGACCGGCCGAGCGAAACCACAGGCGACTTCCAACATTTTCTGGCAAGACGACGGCGGGGAGTAGGTCCGGGCTATCTCAGTGCACAAACCGACGGGTAAGCTCAATTTTTGCCTTGTTTTCTGTTCGGTTTGAGGCCGTGAGGGACGAGCCAGATTTGGTTCCAATCACCGGCTGATTTTGAGAGTTCTTGGCATGGGTTTGTCGACCCTTGGACCAGCAATGGTCACCGAGCTATGAGGAGCTCAATTTGAGCAAAAAACAGAGAACTCCCAATATGTGTTCTTTTTTCTTGTGTGAAGCCTTAGAGTTTTGTTAGATTTTGCTAATTGGGTGTTAGGGTGGCTGATTGGTGAAGAAATTTGTGAAAATCGGATTGAAGTTGAATTTTGGACTTTTAATGTAAAACCAATTCTGTTTTTGGTGCATTTCACTTAGCTACAATTTATCGTTTTAAAATTTTTTTTAGTATGTCAAAATAGATTGTATGGGGAGCGTTTAGCCGCTGAAATCGAGTCATTCGAATAAGCGTAGGAAAAGTTACGCAAATTCAAAGTTTAGGTGAAAATTGAGTTTCCGTGTGGGGAACCATCAAATCGTGTTGTGTCAAGCTTAAGTTAATCTGTTTGGGGTTAGTTGACCTTGAAATTGAGGAATTTGCATCGAAAGCTAAATTTTAGACGTTTTAGTATAATATACTGATTTCTATTTTTTGGGTTTTTGACCGGTTATGGTCGTTCTATTTAAATTCCTTTTTTGGGCAGGCTAAACTATGTTATTAGAGGAATATGTGGTCGCTGGGATCGTTTTATTTTGATAACCGACGCAAAAGTTACGCGCGTCTGAAGTTTTGGGTCAATTTTTACCGAACCCAAATTAGTGGCCCGTTTAGTTAGGTTTTAGTTGGGTTAGGCTAGAAATAGTAGTTTGAGAGTAAATTGGTGAATGTAAGCTTGATTTTAATGAATTTTGAATGTTTGTCGTAAGTCGAGCCGTAGGTGGACAGGGAACCGAGCATCCTCAGCAAGCTAGAACGCCAGGTAAGTAGTAGTGTGGTTTTAAATACTCGAGAGCCGCCCAGAAGGGCCTACACCACAGTTGTTTGCATGTTGTGAGTCGTGAGTATGTCGTGAGTAGTCTGTATGTGATGTGTATGTGCAATCGTTGTTAGAGGTATGTTGTGAGTCTGGTGAGGTTGTGGGTCAGTCGTGCGTAGGTAGTGAGTTTGGTGAGGTTGTGGGTCAGTCGTGCGTAGGTGGTGAGTTTGGTGAGGTTGTAGATCAGTCGTGCGTAGGTGGTGAGTCTTGTGGGTCAGTCGTGCGTAGGTGGTGAGTCAGTCGTGCGTAGGTTGTGAGTATGGTGAGGTTGTGGGTCATGGTATATAAGTTGTGAGTCTTGCGTACGTGGTGGGTCGTAGTACGGATGTGGATGTGAAGTCCTCGTTAGTTTGTCATGGTATGCAGGTTCTGAGTCGTAGGTACGTGCTTGATGTGATGTGGATGTGAAGTCGTCGATAGTTGGTCATAGTGTGTAGGATATGAGTCTTGTGTGTGTTATGGCCATAAGTACGTAAGTGTATGGGTAGTCGTCGTTAGTGGTATGTTGTGAGTCTTGCGTACGTGGTGGGTTGTAGGTACGGATGTGAACGAGAAGTCGTTGATAGTTGGTCATAGTGTGTAGGCTGTGAGTCATGTGCAGGTAGTGGGCCAGTTGTGTGCAGGCGGAGAGTCTTGTGCAGGCTTTGGGTGAGTTGTATATAGGTTGTGAGTATTGTGCATGTTGTGGGCCAGTTGTGTGTTGGCTGTGAGTCTTGTGCAGACTGTGGGTGAGTTGTACGTAGGCTGTGAGTCTTGTGCAGGTTGTGGATCAGTTGTATGTATGCTGTGAGTCTTGTGATGTGTATGTGGAGTCGTTGTTAGTTGGTATGGTTAGTATGCAACATGTTTTAAGCACTGGAGAGTAGAGGAGGTGAGGAACGGTGCCACCTGGCCACGTGGGACGGCGATTCGTAACGCCACGGGGTCGAGGTTAAAACCGGGGGACGGCGATATAAGGCGGCCCGGGGACCGATACAAATGTGAGGAACGGTGCCACCTAACGACGTGGGACGGCGGGACGTAACGCCACGTGGTCGAGGTTAAAACCAAGGGATGACGATACGTAACGCCTCGGGGACCGTTTTAAAGGTATAGTACTGGGCCACCCGACTACGTGGGACGGCGGGACATAACGCCACGTGGTCGAGGTTAAAACCGAGGGATGACAATACGCAACGCCTTGGGGACGGTTATAAAGGTAAACAGTGCGGTGGGGGGGGGGGGGGGGTTTGCGTGTGACTTGTGGACCCCGTTCCTGGAGGAACCGGGACGACGGTGACGTGCGGATAAACAGTGCGGTGTACGGACTTACTGCCCGGTGCGGTTACATTCCAAACCTCGGTGAGATGCGATGCGGTGAGGTGATGACAACGTGTGTAGAGACGTGCATGTGTTAGGATTGCATAACAAGTTTTCATACTTCATGTTTATTTTTAACACTCTACTTGCTAAGCTTTGAGTTTATAGTGTGTTCTGTGGTGTAGGTACTGCTGAGTGGGAGGGTGAGTATCGAGAGCTTGATCCGAAGTAGGTGGCAGTTGGTGGCGTGCGACCAGGGCCCGGTTGATGGCAGTGTTAGGGCGACCCGACCCATGGAGCTGTTGTATGGTGTTGGTCGGGAGTAGGACTTTTGCCTTTCTGTGGGGGTATTTCGTATTCGTTGTATATATATATATATAATTAAGGGTGATGTGTCGCTCTATACTGTGAATTTTCTTCGCTTATGGATGATAGTACTTTACTTTCCCTCGTTACTGCTATTTGGAGATTTCGTATGCTGGATAGTTGAGTAGGAATATTCTGGATTTGGTTGGGATTATTCGTTTTCAGGTACTTAGCATTTTGGGGGCGCCATTTTCAGGTGTTACTCTGCCGAAATTTTCAGAGAGGACGCTGTGGTGCTTAATGATTAGGATTAAGGGAAATTAGTGAGTCTAGGCAGTTAGGTAGGATATAAGAGAGCTTCAGGGAGGTTAGTTTTAATTTTGTTGCGTGAGTTTTTATTGGAAGGTATTTACCGCGTTGGAGGTTTAAGCGAGCGGGATAGTTGGGAGAGTTGTGTTAGCCAGAGTAGTCCCTGTAGCGAACTGGGTCGTGGAGACTCGGGGTGTTACAATCAAGTTATGATTTTTTGGAAGTATATTGAAGATCGGGATTTCTAGGATAGATTGTGCAAGTCTGATCATTTATTGAATATCTTTTGATCCAATGCCAATTTGGCTATGAAATGTTAAGGGTATTTTATACGCGTACCAAGTATGCTACTGTTAAAAGTTTAGTCTATTTGGTTTGGCCAATTGAAAGTTATGATTTTTACAAGTTGAGTAATTTTCGGTTCAGATTCTGTTTTATCCAAGATTCGATTTTTGTGCCTTTTTTGTTGCTTCCGTTTGGTCCATAACTTGAAGTGTGTCATTTGGTATTAGAGCCCCTTGCCTTCTTGGTGATTATTTACTGAGATATCATGATGATAAGAAGTGGCGCATGTAACAACCAAAACCGAGAGCCTAGTGCTCAAGGTAATCAACTACCCTTGGCGCAAAATCCTAATCAAGGTGAATCTAGTTTTTAAGGCCAAATCAATGAGTAGAGCCAAAAGTCCGATGTTGAATACAATGAGTTGAGCCAAAAGTTTGATGCTTTATTGGTAGAATTAAGGAACGACTGTGCTAGAGCCCCTCAAACTTCTTTACCTAGACGAAGAGTCGAACATCCAAGGAGGAGGAATCAAAAAATACTAAAACAATGACTTTGTGGAGGAAGTGGATTCCGAGGATGAGGGTTTTGAAAACCTTCAAGATAGGCACGGCAACCACAATGATGATGATCTCAAGCATGTGAAAATATCCGGACCATATTTTAATGGTTCTTGTAATGGAAATACTTTCTTGGATTGAGTGGACAAAGTGGATAAAGTTTTTTAGTGCTACAACTACTCTGAAAGAAGAAAGCTACAATTAGTATCTATAGAGTTAACCGGTTATGCTAGCCAACACAAAAGCACAAAGGATGCATGATGTGGAAGAACCGATTGACACTTGGAGGGCGATGAAAACCCTAATGAGAGGGAGGTTTGTGCCAAGCCAATACAAGTAAGAGCTATTCCTTCAAATGTAAAATTTGACACAAAAATCCCAAACGGTTGAGGAATACTTAACCAAATTTGAGTCTCTCAAGATAAGGACTGGTATGGGAGAACTCGTGGAGTAAACCATCGCAAGATTTGTAAGAGGATTGAATAGATGAATTGGTGACACGGTAGAGCTTCATGCACTAAATAATATGGATGATGTTGTCCAACTTGCCTTAAAAGTTGAAAGGCAAGTAAAGAGAAAAGGAAAGGGTTTTAGCACTCAATTATTACCAAAAACCGAGAGCACGCTCAAAGCTTTGCCAAAAACTGAGGAGAAGAAGGCCCCTACTAAAATTTGACCATAAAAGGGAGTAGAAGAAAAGAAAATACTAGAAGATGGCACTCGACCAAGAACAAGAGAGATCAAATGTTTCAAGTGTCTTAGAATGGGGCACATTGCTTCACAATGCTCTAACCAAAAAATGATGGTTTTAGAGAAGAGTCGGGCGAATTTAGTAGTGAAGATGAGCGAGTGAAAGCCTCTAATGATGACATTGAAGTTCAAGAGGTGGAAGTTCATTCACCGGAGGGCTCTTTATTAGTTATTCGGTGGACTCTCACATCAAAAGCTAATGAAGAGGAATGCCAACGAAGAAACATCTTCCATAGCCATTGTTTGATCAAGGAGAAGTTGTGTTCTCTTATCATCGACGGAGGGAGTTGCACTAATGTTGCCTCTAATGAATTAGTAGACAAGCTAGGGTTGGTAACCACCACTCATCTTAGTTCTTACAAGCTAAGTTGGTTGAATGAATGTGATGATGTCAAGGTGTCAAAACAAGTATGCGTTGAGCTCTCTATAGGTGGATACAAAGATAAGGTTAGTTGTGATGAGGTTCCCATGAGTGCAAGCCATCTATTGCTGTGGGGATCGTTGCAATTTGATAGAAAAGTCTCTCATACTGGCTTCACTAATTGTTACTCTTTCAATCATGGTGGACAATTATTCAAGCTTGTAACCCTCAAGCTCGAGCAAGTAGCACGCGATGAAGAATTGAGGAAGGAAAGAAAAGGCAATGAATAAGTAATGAAGAAAAGAAAGGACAGACCCACAGAATTTGTAGACTCGCACCAATGTTTGATTAGGGCACTTCCCTCCATGCTAACTTGAAAAGAACCTAATAACATAGAGCAATCATATCTAGTAAAGAATGAATGAGAGTTCTTAACAACATCATTGGGAAAAGAAAGTGAGCACGAGGAGGGAGTTCCTACTCAAAAAAAAAAAATTATTGCCATTAAAAGTCCTTTAGCTCCCTCAAACCGAGAAGGGGAAAGAATGCCACCAACCCCAATGGAGGAAATAAGGAGAACAACTACGGGAAAATAAAGATGAAGCACGGAGGATAATATGCCTACAAAGTCAAGCATGTGCTATTTGAGTGGTAAGTAATGATTTCCTCATTCTCTAGTGGGACTAACCTCCTCAAGGAAATTCTACATTGTGCCCTCAAAGAGTTCTTTGGAAAACAACTCCGAAGGAGCAAAAACAACCTTTTGGAATTTAGGTCAAATTCTCAATCACCAGGAGAGGATGATGTGTCACGGGATGCCTCAAAACGAACTCGGTCAAATTCATGGATGAACTTTATACCTAAGGTGTTTGTCCATTTTATAAGTAACAAATTTGGTGGAAAAAAGGAACTAAAGATTAGCATCTAAGGCAATGGGGAAGCCAAACTGCATGCTTACATGGGAGGAAGCATCGGCCACTCAAAAGGATGGAAGAAGGAGATCAAGTTGTGGACACCTTAAGAAAAGAAGGAATTTGTTTTCCTTAAATCAAATTGTGTAACCTAATCTAGCTTTTATTTTTTCTTTAGAAACTCATTAGTTTACGTTAAAATAAGTATTGTATAGCTACATCCAAAAGAAGGGACAAAATTGGACGCTATATGGCTGCATGCACATGGGAGGGCAAAAGGGTCAAAACACAAGATAAGGTTAGCAACCACCTTGTGCGCGCGCGACTATAGTTTGTGGCCGATTTGCTTCTCTTATCTTTTCTTAACTATTAGCTTTAACCTAGTTTTGTTTATTTAAACCATGAAAGACCATTGTTTTAGATGGTTGATTTTGATATGAAAAATTAGAAGTTTTCTTCTTCCAAAAAGCTTAATCTTTTTCAAGGCTTCTGCAACCACCCCTCGATCCGAGTAGGTTGTCAAAATTATCTTCATCTTGTGAGTGCAGTGAAGGTTCTTATTAGTGCATACCTTTCTACCCTCTTAGTTGAAGGTAGAGCATCCCCATAAGGGTGTACGAACTCTCAAAATTCCGTTGTTGGAGTGCTTCTTCAAAAGAGAATATAAGACCCGAAAGGTGCCCCAAATTTAGCATATTCTCAAACCAACATCGGTGTCTGATTTTTATTTTCTTTACCTCAATGATTCAACCTCTGAAATTTTCAGAGATTGTCATCCACGCATCAAGTAATATTCATAAATTTTGACGTTATTTGGATATTTGTAGATCAAGTTACAATTTTTTGGAAGTATATTGAAGATCGGGATTTCTCGGATAGATTGTACAGGTCTGATCATTTATTGAATATCTTTTAATCCGATGCCAACTTTGCTATGAAATTTTAAGGGTATTTCATATGCGTACCAAGTAAGCTTCTGTAAAATTTTTAGTCTATTTGGTTCAGCCAATTGAATGTTACAATTTTTGCAAGTTGAGTAATTTTCGGATCAGATTCTGTTTTATCCAAGATCCGATTTTTGTGCATTTTTTGTTGCTTCCGTTTGGTCCATAACCTGAAGCATATCAGTTCCTAAGTCAAATTGCATGGCAGACACATGAAGTAGCAACTACATACTCCACCTCACATGTCAAAAGGGTGACAATTGGTTGCTTCTTTGACATCCATGTAAAGGTAGTGTTTTCCATGTAAAAGACAAAGCCACTCGTGCTCTTTCTGCTAACAACTCCAACTAGATAAAGAATATATGGTCTTGTGCATGTCAAATATTACAAACTTCTAACCAAGCTCTTAAAAAGTGTTGGATCTACTTTTTCTCCTTCCTCATGCTTTGATAGCTTTATTCGACATTCCATTGGTGTGCCGACTTGATTGGAGTCTTCCATCTTATATTTCTTAAGTACCTCTTTTGCATAGGCTTCTTGAGTGATTTGGATCCCTGTGTCTTCTTGCTTCAATTCAATTATGAGGTAGCAAAACATGATCTTAATGTTAGTCATTTGGAACTTCTACATCATCTCTTTCTTAAACTCTCCGAACATGCTGGGATTGCTACCTGTGAATATCAAGTCATCTACATACAAACACACAATCAATATATCACCGTTTTAGATTTTTATGTAGAGTGCATGCTCATATGGACACTTAATGAATTTTCTATCTTATAGATACTTGTCAATTCGAGCAGTCCAAGCTCTTGAAGCTTTCTTGAACCCATAGAGTGTCTTCTTTAACTTTAAAACCTTGTCTTCTTTTCCCTTGACCTCACTGCCTTGTGGTTGTTCATTGTAGACTTCTTCTTCAAGGATTCCATTAAGGAAAGAAAATTTCACATCCATTTGATGTATCTTCCATTTATTTTGAGATGTCAAAAAAATAATTAATCTAACAGTTTCTAGTCGAGTAATAGAGCAAATATCTCATCGTAATCGATGCCGGCTCCTTTCCTATAGCCTTTTTCCACCAATCTCGTCTTGTACCTTTTGACTTCTTGATGTGCTTCCAAATTAGAGAAGCTCAAGCTTGCAAGCAGGTCAGCTCGAAGGAGATCATTAGCTGCTCAAGGGGTGACTTCCAATAGATATAACTTGAGTTGTAAGACGCGTTCAGAGTTGATTTTTGAACAGCTTCACCCTTTAGAAGTGAATAGAAGATCCTCCAAAAATCGTACACAGATTCAATGGTATGAGAAAATGGTGCTTGAAGGTTTTCTCACTGCTCGGCTAGGGTTTAAAAGTTTTTACACCAACTTTGTGGATGATGTAACTTTAATGGTTAGACTTTAGAGCTTCTACGACCTTGCTAGGGTTCTCCACTCCACAAAGAAAGAGGAACAAGGTTGTAGTAATTAGCAACAACCACCTACACTCACAAAAGGTGGAGATCACTTTACACATACTCATTGGGGATATTACACACCGAGAAGGAGGCGACACTTGAGAGGTTTAACTCCATGCTTGAAGACAAGTTTGCTGCAAATATTCATTACCCTCCAAGGGGACTTAAGGATGGTTTCATACCATGCCTTAAGAGAAAATTAGGGTTCACAAAAGAGCTAGACAAAAACTAACAAAAAGGAGAAAGGTACTTAGCTACGCATAAAAGCTGAACACCTAGTTCTTAGTCATTTTTGGCAAAGGACTTTCCTCCCTCTAAAAGGCACATTTTTTACTTCCTTTTACAACCAAAATTCAGTAAAAGTAAGGTTTACAAAATATAAACAAATAAATGGATAATGTGCCTCAAATGACTCAGCCAACTAAGCTCCCTTAATGTAATGGACTTGATCATTCAAGTTTAGGTGGTTCAGTTTCCGTGCCATGTTTCCAGTTTATCAAGTGCAATGGTTTCTCCTTATCTCTTGCAATTGGTTCTTTTCCCATTTGCTCATGAAATGTGTCTCCTACAAAATGAGAAAAAAAGTTAGAAAGTTCTTTTGCTTGGGATCTCGTGATTGCTCCTCTTGGCATATCATCCTCCATGAGTAGTTGAGAATTTTCCCTCATGTGCCTCTTTTTCCCCAACGTAAGGGGATACATCTTGCACAATGAAGAAGGTGGCCGAAACTCCATATTCTCCCCGTAACTCAATCTTATAGGCATTGTTGTTGATCCTTTCTAACACATTGAATGGACCATCGGCTTTAGGAAGGAAATTGGACTTTCTTGTTTGAGAAAATTTTCCTTTCTCAAATGAAACCAAACTAGATCTTTTTCATTGAAGATTACTTTTTTTGTTCCTCGATTGGGAATTTTGCATAAGACTCATTATTCTTTTGAATGGTTTTTCTAACCATCTCATGCATGGACTTCATTTATTCGGCCTTGCTTGCACCATTAAGATTAACAACTTTTTTGTGGGCAATAGAATGAGATCCAATGGGGTAAGTGGGTTAAATTCATACACTACTTCAAAAGGGCTCCTTTGAGTGGAGTTATGCACGCTTCTATTGTATGTAAATTCAATATATGAGAGTTGTATGTCCTAATTAGATAGCCTCTTTCCCACTATACTTCTCAACAAGGTACCCATGGTTCGATTCACCACCTCGGTTTGCCCATTGGTTTAAGGGTGGAAAGAGGTGCTAAATAGTAATTTGGTGCCCAACTTCCTCCAAAACATTTCCAAAATGAATTCAAGAATTTAGGGTCATTATCCGAAACAATAGACTTAGGGATCTCATGCATTCGCACCACCTCTTTGAAGAGCAAGTCGGCAACATGCTAGAATCATCTATCTTTGAGCAAGCTATAAAATGCGCCACATTTGAAAACCTATCCACTACCATCCTAATGGATTCTTTTTCTCTAATTGTACCTGGAAGTCCCAAAACAAAGTTCATGCTTATCTCAAACCAATGATGATTTGGAACTGGTAAAGGTAAGTAAAGTTCTTGTGGGAACACTTAACTCTTGTCTTTCTTGCACACTATGCACTTCTCTAATACTTTGTGAACATTTATAAGCAAATGTGGCCAATAAAAATGCTCCTTGACTAGCTCATATGTCTTTTTCTCCCCAAAAAAGGCTAGTTAAGACGCCACCATGAGACTCTTTTATCAAGGACTCTTGAAGACCTCCATTTGGAATGCATAACTTTTCTCCTTTGAATGCATACATCCATTATATAATAGCCACACTCGGCCCTTTTAGTCCAAAATTCATACAAATAGTTGAAATCCTTGTCCCCTTCATAGGCCCCATTTATCCAATCAAATCTAAAAAACTTAGTACTCATTTCGATTAAAAAGACATACCTTCTAGAAAGAGCATCAGCCACAATGTTGGTCTTTTCCTTCTTGTAATTTATGATGTATGGATAACATTCAAGGAACTCCACCCATTTAGCATGTCTGCTATTCAACTTTTCTTGACTATTGATATACTTAAGTGCTTGATGATCGGTATGGATGATAAATTCTTTAGGAAGAAAGTAGTGTTGCCATGCCTCGAGAGCTCTAATAACGACTAAGAATTCCTTTTCATAAGTAGAATTGTTCATAGCGGCTCCCTTGAGTTTTTCACTAAAGTTTGTAATCGGTTTGCCCTCTTTCATGAGTAGGCTCCAATTTCCAATCCGGAAGTATCATATTCTACCTCAAAAACTTTGTTGAAGTCAGGGAGCATATGGATAGGAGCATGGCAAAGCTTCTCCTTGATCAACTAAAAGTTTTGTTTACAAGCTTGAGTCTAATGAATGTCTCTTCCTTTCTTTTTGCAATCGGTCATAGGTGCCACAATTGAGCTAAAATCTTGAATAAACCTCAAGTCAAATGGTGCTAGACCATGAAAGCTCCTCGTCTCTGAAACTCCCTTTAGAATTGGTCAATCCTTAATGACCTCAATCTTGATTCATCTACCTCCAGGTCATCCTTAGTGATGATGAAACTAAGGAAGTGAACCTTCTCTTGAACAAATGAGCATTTTTTAATATTGCCATATAACTTTGCTTCTTGAACTGTATCAAATAGGATTCTAAAATGCTCCAAATGAAGAGAGATCCAAGCCATATACCAAAATATCATAAAAGTATAATACTACAAAGTTTCCCAAGAAATCTTTAAGACCAAAGTGTATAAGACTCCTGAAGGTACTAGGGAAATTTGAAAGGCCAAAAGATATAAATAACCATTTAAAAAGCTCATACTTAGTCTTGAAGGTCATCTTCCATTCATCTCCCTCCTTCATTCTTATTCAATGGTAGCCACTCTTCAAATCAACCTTGGAAAAGAGTGAAACGCCACTAAGTTCATCAAACATATCTTCAAGACTAGGAATGGAGAACCTATACTTGATGGTGATTTGATTGATGGCTCAGCTATGCACACACATCTTCATAGTCTCATTCTTCTTGGGAACTAATAGTTTAGGCACAACACATGAACTCATGGACTCTCAGATGTAGCACTTATCAAGGAGTTCTTAGATTTGTCTATGAAGTTCATTTGCTTCTTCCGAATTCATTTTATAGGATGGTTGGTTTGGAAGCAAAACTCTAGGTTGTTGATCAATTTGATGCTCAATTTCTCTAAGGGTGGTAGTTCTTATGGAAGCTCCTCCGGAAACACATCTTGATATTGGTTCAAGAGTAGTTAGACTACCTTTGGAATCTCTCCAAACTCTTCCATTCTTTCTCGAAACATCAAGCGGATTATAGGTCTCCACCAAGGAGAGACTTATTCAACTCATTCTTGGACATAAAAAGAGTAGACTTGGCTCTTACCTCCTCCATTAACTCATTATCTTGGGCCACTTGTTTGGGCCTAAGTGGAGCTAATTTACAACCTTCCCTCCAAACTTAAAGGAGTAATAGTTGGAATACCATCATGAGAGACTCTTCGATCATATTGCCACGGCCTTCCCAACAAAAGGTGGCTCGCACTCATCAACACCACATCACAACCGACCTTGTCCATATATCCCCTATTTGAGAAATCAATACTTACTTGCTTAGTGACCTTGATATATTCTCGATCGTTCAACCATCTAAATTTGTAAGGGTTTAGGTCGTCACCAAACCAGGCTTCTCCACTAGGTCACGGGAAGCAACATTGCTGCAACTCACTCCATCAATGATTAAAGAGGAAACTTTCTCCTTGATCAAGCAACGACTATGGAAGATATTTTACCTTTGACATTCTTCATTATGGACTTGGGATGTCAAAATACTTTGAATGATCATCAAAAGTGGTTCATCTTGAGCATGAAACACTTCTTCTTGTGTTTGACATTCTCATCTTCACTTTACACCTCTTTAGTGCCCTATCTAAGCAACATAATACGTTTGTTTGGGACATTGGGCCATAAACCGAGGTACTTGAAGCACTTAATCTCCCTTGTCCTTGACCTAGTGGTATCTTCCATCATTTTCTTTTCTTCCATCAATTTAGTGGACCAACCATTCATGTTTGAGGTTTTCACCTCCACTATTGCTTGCGGTTTGTAAGGGATAGGTGCTTTTGGTGGAAACAGAGCACTTGTCTCCTTGCTCTTTCTCTTTCTTTGCCTTTTAACTTTCATGGCAATTTGAATGACACAATCCATGGATTCAAAGGGTTGTAACTCTACAATGTCCCTTACTTGTTTATTCAATCCTTTGATAAATCTTAAAATGATTTGTTTCTCCGGCTTCTCTAATCCACATCTAATTTTGATAGTCGTAAACTTGGAGGATGTTCTTTGTCTTAGGTTTTGAATTTGCAAAAACAACTCTTGCTTATTGTGGCTTGGAACAAATCTTATTCTCTTCAAGGACTTCATAAACCTCCAAGTCACAACATTCTTATCTCCATCACGTCTCCTTTGAGCTTTTAGGTTATCCTACTATAAGCTAGCATAACCAAAAAGTTCCAAGGATACAAATTGTAACTTCATTTTTTTCGAGTAGTTATAACAATCAAATACTTTATCAATCTTTACTATCCAATCCAAGAATGAATACCTTAACATGCTTCATTTTATCACTAGGGTCATGTCGTTCCGTTGGCTAACAAGACCTTCTTCCTCGGAATCCTCCTCTTCAATGTTCTCACTTTGGTTGGTTCTTCTCCTTTGGATTTCTGGGCCTTCCCCCAGGCATTGGTGTTTGAGGGGTCTTACATGTTTGTTCCCTATCTATACCAAGAGTTGGTGAAGAGAGTCAAACATTCTCCTAAATTCATCAAGCTGCTTTACACACTAGACTGACCCTCCTTCAATAATGAGCCACTTTGCTTGAGTATTTGAGTCTCGATTTTGAGTATTATTTGTTGCACTCCTTGTTATCATTTTGGCAAAAAAATAACACCACAAAAGAATATGAAATAATTAAGAAAGAACGGAGCTCTAATATCAAATGATGTGCTTCTAAATTGGAGAAGCACTAGCTTGAAAGTGGCTCGACTAGAAGGAGATACTTGGTGTGCAAGGGGTGACTTTCAATAGGTATAACTTGAGCTGTAAAATGAATTAAGGCCTGCTTTTCGAAAAGCTTCTCTCTTTATGAGTGAAGAGAAGACCATCAAAAATTGAGAATTAATTCGATGGGAAAGAAAAGTTATACACGATTGAGCCAGGTTGGTCCGAGGAGGTGCTAAGGCTAGCACTTCTTGTGTATTGTTTCTCCTTGATGGAGAAAACCCTTCTGACTTGCTCAATGAGAGTTCCTTATTTCTTTGCTGTAAATTCCACCTCATAGGGAGAGTGTGGAGAAGGAAATAACAATATTGGAATCCACTTGTAATCATAAAGAATGGAACCAAGATTACACTCATAGCGTTACTCACTAAGAGGAGGCACGACACTTGACGAGAGAAAACTCCCAAAATAAATTTAAAATTCAAAAATTGTTCACTAGCTGCCGTCTTCAACCTTAAAAATGGCTTAAATACCACCTTCAAGGAAAATTAAGGTTTCAAAGACAAAAGAGGAAGTATCACATGCAAACCTTACAGAATGGAAACAAGTACTTGGCTATGCATAAAGCCGATTACCTAGACTTGCCTATTTGGGTAATGTTGACTTCCAATGCCAAATTGTGTCTTCTATCAATTAAAACATTAATACCATAAATAATATATTATATGGGCTACAAAAAGGTGCAAGCTCTCCACTGGTGACTCATGTTTTGGCTAGGACATCATTTCCTCCATGCACATCCGAGTGGAATCTTGGTGATGATGGCTCGGGTTTTGAGTTATTAAACCAACATATTGCATGTATTAACCTATCTTTATTCTTTGGATTAGGGATCTCTTCCAAGCTTTTAAAGAAATATGTTTCTACAAAATAAACAAATAGATTAGTGAGCCTCTTGGCTCGAGATCTCATGAGTGGACCCCTTAGCATATCATCCTCCCTTGGTAATTGATGATTTGACCTCAAATCCAGATTGGCCTCTAACTCCCCTTCTTTCTCCCCTAGGTATGGAGACAGGTCTTGCACATTGAAAGTCTTGATCTTCTCTATGACCTTGAAAAGTTCATCGACCCTAGGCTTGGATTTGAATTTCCCATGCTTGAAGAAGAACATGAACAAATGCAAACCAAGTAGGTGTAATTGGCCGATACTAGTGAAGCACTTGATCCATCCTTTTATGTTTAACTTTCCTTCAGGGTGGCCATAGATATTGTTTAATCCTGGCCCCATAAAACCTCTTCTTAGTTTTATTTTCGATCTTGTCAAAATAAGAGGTTTTTCAATACAAAGGAATTTCCCAAACCAATATCCAAAAAAAATCCAAGATCTTATCACATATCTTTAATCCACTCGAGCAAAACACATTCTAAGAATCTACTAGATTTTGCCACATTTTAAAGATATAATATGGTTCCTTATCTATGAACTATTTCAAATCATCTTGGTTGATGTAAGGTACCTTCATGAGGGATTGGGAAAATCTTTCCTTTTGCCTAGTATGAATTGATTCAATGATGTCATGTTTGACATAGGACTCCCAAGCCTATCATTGGCATGAGTATTTGACGTGCCTCAAGTTGGTGGTTAAATGGAGCACTAAAATTAACAAACTCAATAAATGATCATTTCTCGGATATAGAGATTCTGGTCCAAAAATAGTCCAACTTGCAGAACGTATAACTTTTAAGATTCTTAACCAAATGAGGTGAAATTTTAAATGAGACATACTGGGGCTGTAGCAAATATACCCTCTAAAGTTTAGTGGCTAAATCGATGAGAATGGAAAGTTATGGCTGAATTACTAAAGGCCACCAAAGCTCGATTTACTGCTTTGGCCGTGAAACAAATGTCAAATTTGGAAAGGTATTACTCTCTCGTGTTATAATGAAATGTTGTGATTCATTACGGCAGATTTAAGCTGTTGATGTAAGGATGGTTGTGTGTAAAAATGAGAGGATTGAGTCAAAGGTATGAAAAAGATATGGTCAAAGTCGTGTTGCTGGTCCGAGTAGGTGATAAATGGCACCTTTCTTGATTTGGCTTCTTCTTTGACGAAAAACACTCCAACAAGCTTTGGATAAGAGTTTCATACAAACTTACTCTGGTTTGTCCAAGCCTAAGAAGGAATGGAAAAATGTTGCATGAAGAAAACACAACAAAGTTGGAACCAAACACATACTCGCTCTACTTTTTCAAATTTGACTCTCCGATTCGAAATGAGGAACACCAAGCAAAAGCTTCTTGTTTTCATTCAACAAAAACTCTGGTTGAAGGAGTGTTAAGGATGGTTTAAATACCTCATTCCTTCAAGTAAATTAGGGTTACAAAATGTGGCCAAAAGTGAGCTGAAGATGGAGCCCTAAAAGAAGGTGCATTTGGCCAACTACATGGCCAAGTACAAGAGCTGTTTTGCTAATCTTGGCAATGCTCTTTCAAATGTGGTCCCTCCTCCAACCAAAATACAGCACACAACCTCCTAAGTGTTCAGCTAATAGATGTCACACAACTAAATTAAAAGGTGCTAACTTTAAGGAAAATAAGGCTAGACTATTTGGTTACATTAAATGTTCCAAGGAAACATGCTTCCTTCTTCAAGCTTGAGAGTGGGCAAGGCATGTTCCCATGTGAGTAATTAAACTTGCTCCTTCTTGTCTTGAATGTCAAGCTTCATTCTTAATTGCTTATGGAAAGAGTCTACTCTCTTAGACTAGCTCGGGATAGTCGAGGGTCAATTTTTTCCCCTATATTGGCATAGTTATGTGATTGCTTCCATGTTGACAAGTTGAATGTCTCCTCCATGCCTCTAGTGTTTGGACTCTAGCTCCATTTGGCCTCCAACAACATCACCTATAAAATGAGCAAACACATTAGATAAAGGTTCGACCATTTACTTGGCCCTGTGATTGGAGATGACAACCGTGGCATATCAGTAGTACTTCCTTGTCTTTCCTTCCCTTCTTTACTTCAAAGTTTGTAACAACTTGATCCTAATTGAGAGATGTTACCTAATTGAGAGATGCTAATTTAATGATCTTGTCTCCAAACTTGAAAGAGTAAAAGTGACACGAAACGGCCCTAGAAAGACGCATGCAGAAGGCTAAAATGAAAGAGAGGGTAGGTGCTCAAAGCACACCCTAAACTGACACTAAAAACAACATAAAAACAGGGTAGAAAGCGAGAATGAAGTAGAGGATGAAATGGAGGTGGGTGCGAGTGATACCTGCTGGTATTTACTCAGAGAGCTCCGATGGGATGGATGGAGCATGAAGGAACCACCTGCTGTAGCCGTTTGACAACCTAAGCACCTCACAGGATGAAGATTCCTCTGTGAAGGAATCTTCCAGCAAGTGGGATGGATTTCCATGCTTCTACTGTTTTCCAACCTTCTATGAGGTTTGGAGAGAATGACGGTAAATAAGATCCACCAAGCAATCCAGAAACTTGGTGAGAAATGAAGAACAACTCGGTGCTACGCACCGAGATTATAGGAGAAAACTCTATGTTTCGAAGTAAAACTTCTATTCCAAATATTTAATCAATCAACTCCTTTACAATTGCTTACCACGAAGCTTAAATAGAAGGGGGAAGAATCAGTAGAGGAAAAGAAGGAGAAATTCTTCTGTTAGGCGTTAGAAGCTTCAGCCAAAATATAGTCGTTGGAATGTACGGTTCGACCACGTGTGCTGTTGGCTGCCACTCGTGCACGCGTGCCATTGCTCTAGCCTTGTCTGTGCGTGCCAGCTGCTGCACTAATGCTGCTCTTGCGTGCCCTGCTGCCCCTAACTTCATTGTGCTACGCGCCCTGCACCTGTTTGCTACCTTGTTCCTTGCTGCTGCACGCCCTTACTTTGATCAATATTTATTCTTGCTCCAACCTTTGATCAATCCAAATCTTCCTAAAAACTATTACAAATGCAAATATCCTAACAATAAAATGACTACAAGTTTGCCAACAAATAAGATTTAAGCAAAAACTAAAGTTTCCTGAACCTAAACAAATAAAAGAGCTTGGTTACATGATTTGATAAAGGAAGACAAATTCCCTCTTCAAGGATCCATTCTAAGCTAAAAGAAGCATTTTTTACCTACAAAACTCACAAACCCATCAGTAGAAAAATAGTGAAAATTCATATCTTGGTTCGTGCTTGATGGTTCGGGATCGTAGACACATCATCATCTTCGGGTGATTGAGGATTTGACCTCAAATGCAATTGTAACGACCCGGGGAGGATCGCCACGACATTCTTGACTTTTCATAAAACTTTAACTCATATTTGAACTCTTTCCCCCTTCTCTTTTTTTTCCTTTAATAACAGTATACCTAACAGGCTTAAAAACTTCAACTTAATGGATGGAAAGTTAGTCCCTCGTACATGCTTCCAATCGACGTAGAAGTTGCATGGGTCTGCATGCATCAACCGATAGACATTGCGTTTTCCGGATGGCACGTGCACCCCACATGAGTCATTTAAACACCAAATCGGCAGATGCGAATACACGCATTGACTGACGATCACGTGCATCTCGTGTGACCGATTTAAAACATCTACCGGTAGACATGTGAAATTCACGTGTTCATCTAAGACATCTTCCGATAGCTTACAAGCTCTATATCATCCGATCACTAAACGACAAATTATCACTTACATCATCCGGTCACTAGACGACAAAACCATGTTTATATCATTCGGTAAAAAAACTCCTTAGATCATCCGGCGACTTTATTACACTACATCTGCCGATCGCTAAACGACAAGATAGTACTTACATCATCCGCGAGAAACATATTACATCTTCCGTCGCTAAGCGACAAAACACATTTTACATCTTCCGTCGCTAAGCGACAAAACACATTTTACATCTTCCGTCGCTAAGCGACAAAACACATTTTACATCTTCCGTCGCTAAGCGACAAAACACATTTTACATCTTCCGTCGCTAAGCGACAAAACACATTTTACATCTTCCGTCGCTAAGCGACAAAACACATTTTACATCTTCCGTCGCTAAGCGACAAAACACATTTTACATCTTCCGTCGCTAAGCGACAAAACACATTTTACATCTTCCGTCGCTAAGCGACAAAACACATTTTACATCTTCCGTCGCTAAGCGACAAAACACATTTTACATCTTCCGTCGCTAAGCGACAAAACACATTTTACATCTTCCGTCGCTAAGCGACAAAACACATTTTACATCTTCCGTCGCTAAGCGACAAAACACATTTTACATCTTCCGTCGCTAAGCGACAAAACACATTTTACATCTTCCGTCGCTAAGCGACAAAACACATTTTACATCTTCCGTCGCTAAGCGACAAAACACATTTTACATCTTCCGTCGCTAAGCGACAAAACACATTTTACATCTTCCGTCGCTAAGCGACAAAACACATTTTACATCTTCCGTCGCTAAGCGACAAAACACATTTTACATCTTCCGTCGCTAAGCGACAAAACACATTTTACATCTTCCGTCGCTAAGCGACAAAACACATTTTACATCTTCCGTCGCTAAGCGACAAAACACATTTTACATCTTCCGTCGCTAAGCGACAAAACACATTTTACATCTTCCGTCGCTAAGCGACAAAACACATTTTACATCTTCCGTCGCTAAGCGACAAAACACATTTTACATCTTCCGTCGCTAAGCGACAAAACACATTTTACATCTTCCGTCGCTAAGCGACAAAACACATTTTACATGTGACGTCATACTACATCTTTCGGTGATGTCATCCAGAAGACTGGATCGTTTAACTCTCATCTATGACATCCGCTGATGACGTCAGCGGATGATTGCCTCATCCAGCTTCTATCATACGGCAGTGAAACACAATAATCATCAAACAACCTCATCCAACAGGAACTACTACAACTCACCCAAATCTTAACCTGGGAATTATAAACCCTAATGAGTGAAAACCATATCCCATACAAGATACACATAGCGGAAGGCTTAAGCAAAACAGACCATTCATAATCCTTAAAATCGTTAACAGATTCTGAAGTCAAACCATTCAAAATCCGAATCTCATTATTATAAGAAAACTCTATTCTACTTAGTCATCTGTTTATCATAAACTTCTCTGACTTACTATGGGTATAACCAAGGAACTTGATCGCCTATCCAGCCTTCACTGTCACACTGAGCATCCTCCAGCAACCAAGCTTAGACATCTTCATTGACCTTGAGTTCCTCACCTGAAAACTCGTCACCTACATCATAAGGTTTAAACTATAAGCCTAATGCTTAGTAAGGAATGCAACACTAACATGGATGCATGAATGCATAATTTGAGAAAATCACATGCTCATAAGTCTTTTCTTGTTCATGTCTTTGCTCGTAATCATCATTCATAGTCATAAATCATAATCATCATTCATAGTCATTAATCATATTCATCATTCATAGTCATTGATCATATTCATCATTTATAGTCTTTGATCATATTCATCATTCATAGTCTTTGTTTAAGTTGTGTAGATCAAGAGAGGATTTGTGCCGGTAAAGGGGGTTCGACAGTGATTTTGATCTTGTTCCCTACTGCGGGTCGTATTCATATGTCCTTCTTTGGACTGTGACATACGCCGAACCGCCCCCAACTCTCACTTAATCCACGTTGCATAAATCTTATACATATACATATATACATACATATCTTGTTCATGGAAAACATGCGTTAAACATTTTCTTATACTTGAGAAACATTCATGATGCATGAACATGAGAGCTTTTAACTCATCAAACTATGACAAGAATCATACCAGAGCAGACAACTTCACATTCACTAACAGGTCATCACATGGTATAACTCGCAACATATATAAATCCTTCAAGTGCAGACAAGCTCATAATCATAAGGTAAACATTAGACATCTCAACCTAGTACTCCCACGAATTAGGGCTCTATTAGCCAGAAATCTTAATACATTCACTTACCTGGTCTCCTTAGCACTTGAGCTCCTTTCTCTTCAAACTTCTTCACCTAAACATGTGCATTACAGTAGTTAAATCAAGATCCTAAAACTCTACTCATAAATCATCCTAGGATCTATTAGCTAAAGTCATCCCCGAATCCTTGGTTTGATATACTGTGCAGAATCTGAAATCCAAAATAAAACAAACAGGTTCTACTATCGATTAAATCTGAGTTGGTTACTTAAAATGTCCAGAATCGATTCGGGTTGACATTACTACCCTCGGATTCTAAAATGTTCTAATACTACTCGGCCATTGATGAAATCCGAGTTCAAATGCCGAGATGAAAACAGAGCTCCAAACACAAACAGATAACTACATTGTCCATTACATACCTCGGGTGCGGATTCGCAGAGGAATGCGGCTAGAAACTGGTCGTCGAGGAGAGTTTGTTGATAGCAGAGAGTAAGGACTTGCGAGAGAAGAAATCGCCGGAAACGGTGGTGTCAGCTACAGTGGTTTAAATGAGGTTTAAATCCTTTCCTTTCTCTTTAAATACAGGCCTCAATCCTCCATTATTACAACTTTGCCACTTAACCTAGTTTAGATCCACATGTAATTAATTAAGCTTGGGATAAATCATAAACTACGAAGATTAAATATTTATGACCGTTAATACAGTTAAGGAAATCACCTGGCCGTTGACTCGGGTGTTACATCCACCCCTTCTTGAACAAAATTTTCGTCCCCGAAAATTGATCAAACAAACAACTCTGGATACTTGTCTAACATGTCCTGTCTTCGCTCCCAAATGGCTTCTTCAATGCCATGATTCTTCCATAAAACTTTGACCAATGGAATCTCTTTATTCCTCAGAGTCTTAACTGCGGATTCCAATATCTGCACTGGTCTCTCTTCATACATTAATGATGGTTCAATCTCAATATCAATTGGCTCAACAACTTGCGTCGGATCTCGTATGCATTTCCTTAACATTGACACGTGGAAAACATTATGGACTTTATTCAATGATGGAGGCAACTGCAGTCTGTAAACTGTACTACCGATTCTCGCCAAAATAGGGAATGGTCCAATAAATCGTGGATTAAGCTTTCCCTTTCTGCCAAATCTTAGTACTCCTTTAAATGGTGAAACCTTCAGGAAAACTTCATCACCAACAGCAAATTCAAGATATCTCCTCCTTTGGTCTGCATAACTTTTCTGTCGGCTTTGTGCAGTAATCATTCTCCTTTTAATATTGGCAATCTTGTTTGACATCTGCTGCAACATCTCGGGACCTAAGAGTTTTGCTTCACCAACCTCATCCCAATACAGAGGTGACCTACACTTCCTGCCATACAGTGCCTCATAAGGTGCCATGCCAATGGTAGACTGGTAGCTGTTGTTGTAGGAGAACTCGACCAAGGGTAAATATCTACTCCAGGATGACTGGAAATCTAGCACACAAGCCCTTAACATATCCTCAAGTATCTGGATAGTCCTTTCAGATTGACCATCTGTCTGTGGGTGGAAGGCAGTACTGAAGGTTAACTTTGTACCTAATGCGTCTTGTAAACTTTTCCAAAACTGGGAGGTAAACCTGGGGTCACGATCGGATACAATAGATGCAGGGATTCCATGCAACCTAATAACTTCTTGTACATAAAGATCAGCAAGCTGGTCCATCGAGTAGGTTGTCCTTACTGGTAAGAAATGGGCTGATTTTGTCAATCTTTCAATCACAACCCAAATGCTATCATGTCCCTTGGTTGTCTTAGGTAATCCTACAACGAAATCCATAGCTATCTGTTCCCACTTCAACTCGGGAATAGGTAAAGGCTGAAGGGTACCTCCTGGACGTGGTGCTCGGCTTTAACTTGTTGGCAAACCAAACATGACTCTACATACTTAGTTACATCTCTCTTTAAGTTTGGCCACCAATAGAGTAACTTCAGGTCTCGATACATCTTGGTGCTTCCAGGATGCACAGAAAAGGAAGACGAATGCGCCTCAGCCAAGATTAGCTTACGTAATCCTTCGACATTAGGGACATACCATCTTTTTCTAAACCTCAGAATTCCATCCTTGGAAAGACTAAACTCGGAGGTGGTGTCTTTCACCTTGTTCATCATACCGTTATTCTCCTCAGAGTCCTTCTGTTGTGCCTCTTTGATCTTTTCTAAAACCGTTGGTTGAATGGTCAAATCGGCAAGTAAGGTTGATAACTCTGGAACTATCTCCAACTCCAACTTCTGAATCTCTGTCCTCAAAGGTATAGACATAGTTGATACAACGGGTTGCATTGTTGTTGACATCCTGCTCAATGCGTCAGCTACAGAGTTAGCCTTACTCGGGTGATACTTGATCTCAAAGTCGTAATCCTTAACAAATTCCAACCAACGCCTCTGCCACATGTTCAATTCCTTTTGTGTAAAGAGATACTTCAGACTTTTATGGTCAGAAAACACCTCACACTGTTGTCCATATAAGTAGTGCCTCCACATCTTCAAAGCAAAAACGACAGCGGTTAATTCTAAATCATGGGTGGGGTAGTTCTGTTCATAACTCTTTAACTGCCTAGAGGCATATGCTACAACCTTGCCTTCTTGCATCAGAACACAACCTAAACCAACTTTAGACGCATCACAGTAAACACTAAACTTTCCTTCTTCGGTTGGAAGGGTCAAGACCGGGGCTGTTGTTAACTTCACCTTCAATGTCTGGAAGCTATTCTCACAAGCTTCGGTCCAAGAATATTTATTGTCCTTCTTTGTCAAATTCGTCAGGGGCTTAGCTATCATAGAAAATCCTTTGATGAACTTTCTGTAATAGCCTGCCAATCCAAGGAAACTGCGGACTTCACTGGCATTCTTTGGTTGCGGCCAATCCTTTACTGCCTGAATTTTGGTCGGGTCCACTGATATGCCATTAGCAGAAACTACATGACCAAGAAAATTAACCTTGTCCAACCAAAATTCACACTTGGACAATTTGGCATAAAGCTGGTGCTCCTTCAATGTTGTTAAAACTATTCTTAAATGCTCTGCATGGTCAGCTTCTGTCCGCGAGTATATCAGGATATCATCTATGAACACAATTACAAATTTGTCCAAATACTCCCGAAACACACGATTCATTAAGTCCATGAAGGCTGCAGGTGCATTGGTCAGTCCAAATGACATGGCTAAGAATTCGTAGTGTCCAGAACGGGTTCTGAAGGCTGTCTTTGGTATATCTCCTTCCTTAACTTTCAGTTGGTAATAACCTGAACGTAAATCTATTTTTAAAAACACTCTTGCTCCTTGCAATTGGTCAAACAAATCATCAATTCGGGGTAAGGGGTACTTATGCTTGATTGTTAACTTATTTAGCTCCCTATAGTCTATGCAAATTCTAAGGGAACCATCTTTCTTCTTGAAAAATAAGACAGGTGCACCCCAAGGGGAACTACTAGGGCGTATAAATCCTTTGTCTACTAATTCTTGTAGTTGGACTTTTAACTCCTTTAACTCAACCGGTGCCATACGGTAAGGGTTCTTAGATACAGGCAATGCCTCGGGATATGTATCAATTACAAACTCTATTTCTCTATCAGGTGGTAATCCTGGCAAGTCATCCAAGAATGCCTTAGGGAATTCTCTGACTATGGGGATATCTTGTAACTCTACCTTATTCTTCACCCGAACATCCATTATGGTAGCTAAGTAACTCTCACAACCATTTTTCAGTAACCGGAAAACTTCTAGTGAGGATATAATCGGCATTTTGCTTATCTTAGGAATAGCTTGGAAGGAATAATGATTACCATTTGGGGGTCGAAAATCAACCATCCAAGATCTACAACCTATTGTGGCATAATGCCTAAATAACCAATCCATTCCCAATATCACCTCATATCTTTTCTGTGACGACCCCAACCCGATCAGGGCCGCCACGGACTTGCCGTGACATAATCATTACCTAAGCCCTCGTATTTTTTTTCCGCATAAACTTTTTCATTTTTACTTTAAACATAACCCAAAACCCTTAAACAAACTAACCCTAACGTAACCTTAACTTTAAACTCTCGTAACCACGTAAATTTTTCTTTTTATATCACTCATAACGTTTCGACTTCTAAACCGTTAAATTGAAGTCTCGGATTGTTGAAATCCCTTAAAATCACTCATTCCTCGATCATCAAAACATGACACTAATATAACCTACAATTTCAGACAAATTCAAGAAAACGAACTGCATGGATCGCTCTAAAAATCGAGCTTATCCTTACCTGTTAAAAATAACCCAAGCAGTTCCAGTATATTTCTAAAATTAAGACTCTACATTCTAAACAATCTACTACCACTACATATACATCAAAACTCGACTGTTCATACATTTTTCTATCAAAACATCTAATCTACATACTTAAACACTTTGATACTTTAACAAATTAAACCTACACGTAGACCTACTAACCAACAAAACTAACTCACATCATTCGACATACATCATTCAAGTCATCGGATCATCAAGCCAAAACACACCCCGTCGCCACGAGCACCATCCGTCGACCACCTGTTCTTTGTCATCAAGGGAAACTCTCACTTTCGCACCTGTCACCTACATCATGCAACATATACATTAAGCCTAATGCTTAGTAAGGGAATGCACTATATGAATTTAAAACATTTTACTTAACATATGCAGTTTCGACAGTTTCATCGTACATAATCATTTCGTTTTGTTTCATCGTTCATATTCATTTCGTTTCGTTTCGTCATTCATATTCGTTTCGTTTCGTTTCATCATTCATATTCGTTTCGTTTCTATCATACATACATGTAATCCTCTACCAATGGAGGGCGGATTAGTTTCTCCATCTCTAGACGTTCCACATATAAATCTTTACCTGAAGGGTGAACCACTTCCTTCAGATATCATACATTTTCTGGACGTTCCACAATCTACATCTGAAGGGTGAACCACTTCCCTCAGACACTTTACATTTTCTGGACGTTCCACAATTTACATCTGAAGGGTGAACCACTTCCCTCAGACACTTTACATTTTCGTTTTACATCGTTGTCGTTTCTACGTTTAAATCGTGAAATCATATGCTAAAACATTTTCGTACTTTTTCTAAAACATGAGGCATGAGAAATCTATGTACGACATATCATCAAAACATATCCTCAAACAATTCACAACATACATAGACATATACTATTCTCAAACAACTAACATTCTAAGCTACCCGACTCATAAATCCCCACAATCAGAAAATCATCATCAAAGCAGAAAAACCTAACGTTGACACGATGTAGGGCCTTAAGGGCCGGAAGCCTAACATTCACTTACCTGGCGTCCGTAGTAAGCCGAGCACCGTCCAAAAGCCGTCTCCACCTAAGGCATTTCATAAATAAAGGACATTAAAATCGATCCTAATTAAACTAATTTCAAACTTGAACTAATCTCCTAATTAAGGAAATTCTTTCCTAAAACTTCTAATTTTCTCATTCGGGCATAACTAAACTCTCATTTTTGTGAAAACATCTTAAACTATTATTTCTAGCCTAATCCAATTAAAACCTAATAAAATGGGCCACTAATTTTGGTCCGGTAAAAACCGACCTAAAACTTCGAACGCGCGTAACTTTTGCGTCGGTTATCGGAATCGAACGATTCCAGCGGCCACGTACTCTTCTAATAACATATTTTAATCTGCCAAAAGGAATTTTAAAACAAATGACCGGAGCTAGGTCAATTTTGCAGAAACCCGATTCTGCCCCTTTTTCCCAAAATTTCTCTTTTCCAATTTTTTATCAAAACTCTCTCAATTTCTCACTAATCTATCCTCTTAACATCCAATTAACATAAACTAACCTAAAAATCGAAGTTCCATTAAGCAAAACCCGAGTGCCCTAAATCGGGCTTCACTGTTTTTCGCTCAAATTGAGCGTTCCACGGCCAATCGACAATAGCCGGCCCTAGGGTTGGCAAACCCACGCCGGAAGTGACCTATTTCGGCCGGTGATCGGAGCTCAATCGAGCTCACCACACACAGCCACAAACCGAACCGAAAGGAGGAGAAAACCGAGCCATACCAGTCGGGTTGCGCGCGAAGACGAGCCGGAGCCTGCACGCCGCCGTCGTCTGGCCGGAAAGGTCGGAAATCGCCGGCGCTCGTCGCCTCCCCTGTTCGCTCGCAGAGCTCGGGCTCGAGCTCGAACAACAGAATGGCCTTCCGGCCATTCTGTTGTTTTATTTTTTTTTTCTTTATTTATTAAATTAATAATAATAATTATTATAATTATAATAAAATAAAACTATTCCTTTAATTAGTCTATCGATTCGGTCTCTCTGCAACTTCCTTATTTCTCTAAATAATCCAATTTAATCTTAGAGTTCTAACAAAACTCACCGTTCACAAAACGGACTTATTTTGCTATTTTTACGAATTAATATAGTAAAAGGCTAAAACGGGAACTCTAGCATTACTCTTCCCGATTTGGGTTTCTAAAATTTCACTTATTCTTCTACAAATTCCCGTAAATTTCTAGGGTCCTAATAAAACTATCCGCTCGCAAAACGGACCTAATTTACTTATTTACCAAAATAGCCTTGGAGCGAAAACCCGAAAAACTCGGGTGTTACATCCTTCCCTCCTTAATTGGAATTTTGTCCCCAAAATTATTGCTTGGTTAACTTCTAGTTACTCACCCTCACATTATCTACTTAACCATGCTCGCAATACCATTCACGACACTCCTATGGTCTTACCCATCCATCGGGTCTCAATGGTTTCCTACATCTCCGAAGCTTTCAATCCATCTAACTTCGCACTTTGTAAGTCAATTACTCATACATCCATCGACTTCAACCTAACCCTTCGTCGCCTAGACCTTCAAATTTCATTTAACTTAACTTCAACTCTAGTTTGTCCCTCAAGCTAAGTTTAATCAATTTCTAACTCTTCAAATTCCAGTGACAACAACTCGTACCTAATCACTTCAAACCCTTAAAGCTTCTTCAATTCTATAACACTAAAGACTTGATACTTGGATCTCTCATCATAATCCTCTGTTTCGAACTCTTCTTTACACTACTATCTACTGTCCAAATTATCAATCTCATTTTCTATACCTACTTACCTTGCGCAACTATAGTATTTCCTTAGCCACTCTAATGCCATTCCTTTATACAGAACCTTTGTTACTTAAATCTTTCCCTTTATGCTCTCAAGGTATCCTCTAAGTCTCTACTATTTTGTCCAATATGCTCGTTTATACAACTCTTACCTCGGTCATCATCAATCACTAATGAATTCTTAAATCTAAACAAATTCGTTAAACCATTTACCCAACACCTTATGGGCGCTTAAACAATTCAACGTTACCTATGAGTCGGAACTTTCCTATACCTCTTGTTCTAACTTTACATTCAAGCTCGTTTGCACAGTCTTCGTGCAAATTTCTCTTCCTTTCATCCAATATGCTCCAAATTTCACAACCTCCACTACTTGACTCATAACTCGACCTCCCCTTTAATCTAATTAATTTTTTTTTTCTCACTTATCTCTATGACACTATTTGAAGCCCAAATATCAACGTAACCAGCCATTTTATCTTACATCTCATAGTCCTTATTTTCCTTAAGTTGCGACCTCATTCGTTTACTTAAGCTTATTTACTTTAACCTTAGCCGTTCCCAAAATCATTGGCTTCAACTTCGTTATATATAGGTTGGCCCCTTTTTGATTCCTAATTTAATCTTATTCCTAATGTACTTGATAACTCATCAATCCTTCAATTTCGCACGACTTCACATTCGAGCTTTACTTCAAATCTAAACTCTTTATTTAATTTAGATAATGTCTTATACTTATTTTTAATATCCCACAAGGACTTCCTCGAAGTTACTAATTAGCCCACTACCTTTCATCCCTTCTAGTCAGATTCTAAATATTCTCCTTGGCTTCTTCACAATGATTTATCTAACAACTTTCTTGTTAGCAAACTTGTTGCAGGCAGATTTACCACCTTAATCCTAATCTTCTAAAATCCTCCAATCTTGTTCTTCCATTTTTCAAAAACTTAGAAGCATTCCTTACTTTTAATGAAACCAAACGTGTTATGGCTTATACCACAAGCCCTGCCAACTCCCTAAGTCTCCAAAATAACAAAGCGGCCAAATTAATATCCTTAATTCCCACACAAATTAGCCTCCACTTAATCTTTTATAGGTCAATCTTTCTAACTTACCTAACTTGGCTTAATTAAGTTTTCTAACATCCTTTGGGTTAATTACTATCTCGAGACTCTTACTAACCCATGGGTTGTAACCTAACTCGCGCCTAAACTTATCTTCTTTACCCATAGTCATAGCATACGACACTCAGTTCCCACCTTTCTTTAGTAAAGGTCTCTCGTAAATCCGTCATCAATAGTATCCTAAGTCACACACCTAAACTCTCAAGTAAATTCTTTTCCCAAAATCTGGGAATGACTTTTCATTACGATCTACCTCTCGGGTCCTTTAAATACTAAAGTTCCTACTTCCATCCTGGAGGTAAGTCACAGGTTACGGCGTTTAACTCGAACTGCATCAACTTTAGACTTACCACTTATCTCTTATCCTTTTTAAACCAAGAGTTAGAAATCAACTACTCGTTACTTTTCCTAATTTGGTACTCACTCTGCCAAACAACACGTACTCACGACTTGACGCGTCTAATATCCACAGATCGCCCTTAGCTTAACTAAGTTTTCTCCCTTATCGCTTTGGTCGTAAATCTCACGCATCAAAGAGAGAAACAAAGCTCCCCTTTATCGACTAACCTTCTAAGGTGGTACGTACCTCCTAGCCAACGTCTAATTCTTGTAACTTGAGTACCACCTCACATAAGATTTCCTATTTTCTAACGTCTCTAAATTTGTTAACCTTCCAACTCCACCTCAACATCTTTATTCTCTTCACTGATATTTACTAAGTCAAATGCTTCTATTCGACAATTCACCTAAGCTAGACTTTTGGTTATTACCTTCATTTAAATACTTAGGGGATTCGTCAAACCGTTAGATCTCTTAAGTCGCATCCCTCCAATGGTAATAAATTCTAAGTATGTGCACACTTGCACAATTATCCCAGGTTATTCATCTCAATGCGTAACTTTCTCTATTCATTATCCTCCTTTTACCCAATATACAAAAGTCACGTTTTAAACCTCTACTCTAAACACACTTCTGCTCTAACACTCCTCATCTTATTAATTACCACTATATGAATATACCTGAAATAACCGATGGTTGAGCGGTTCCTTCGTCCTCAATCAAGGTATACATCCTCGGAGGACAACACGGTGGTATCTTATTCGGTCTTAGACAAATCTCTGGCCTTGTGCCCCACCTTGTCGCACCGAAAACATCGACCGGAATGCAACTTGCACTCCCACCGGATGACACATCGCATAAGAAACCTTATCTACCTCCTTCACCTTAATAATGTCAAACAATCTTTCCATTGCTCGGACCTACACCTCGGCCTGTATCGGATCTATAGCACATTCATCAAATATCGGAGGTCGAACTGCCTAGTTTGTTCACTACCCTGGTTCCATGAAGTACTATCTTGTCTATTACCATTTCCATCTCGGTCGAGTAAGATCTCTATTTGTTCTGACCATTGGTGCACTATGTCCATAAGCTGACTAATGGATTTCTCCTCGAGTTTTCTAGGTGCTTTCGGCATTTTCTTGTTCCTAGACACAATACAAATACAAGACAAAATAATATAAACATCTATGAATCAAACTTAAACTTAAATACTTACAGTCGATGGAGAGTCCTCGTGCGGCGGTGTGTTTTTGGCAGGCATATCACAGAACTCGCTTTTAAAACTCCGTCTCTCTGATACCATAACTGTGACGACCCCAACCCGATCAGGGCCGCCACGGACTTGCCATGACATAATCATTACCTAAGCCCTCGTATTTTTTTTTCACATAAACTTTTTCATTTTTACTTTAAACATAACCCAAAACCCTTAAACAAACTAACCCTAACGTAACCTTAACTTTAAACTCTCGTAACCACGTAAATTTTTCTTTTAATATCAATCATAACGTTTCGACTTCTAAACCATTAAATTGAAGTCTCGGATTGTTGAAATCCCTTAAAATCACTCATTCCTCGATCATCAAAACATGACACTAATATAACCTACAATTTCAGACAAATTCAAGAAAACGAACTGCATGGATCGCTCTAAAAATCGAGCTTATCCTTACCTGTTAAAAATAACCCAAGCAGTTCCAGTATATTTCTAAAATTAAGACTCTACATTCTAAACAATCTACTACCACTACATATACATCAAAACTCGACTGTTCATACATTTTTCTATCAAAACATCTAATCTACATACTTAACACACTTTGATACTTTAACAAATTAAACCTACACGTAGACCTACTAACCAACAAAACTAACTCACATCATTCGACATACATCATTCAAGTCATCGGATCATCAAGCCAAAACACACCCCGTCGCCACGAGCACCATTCGTCGACCACCTGTTCTTTGTCATCAAGGGAAACTCTCACTTTCGCACCTGTCACCTACATCATGCAACATATACATTAAGCCTAATGCTTAGTAAGGGAATGCACTATATGAATTTAAAACATTTTACTTAACATATGCAGTTTCTACAGTTTCATCGTACATAATCATTTCGTTTCGTTTCATCGTTCATATTCATTTCGTTTCGTTTCGTCATTCATATTCGTTTCGTTTCGTTTCATCATTCATATTCGTTTCGTTTCTATCATACATACATGTAATCCTCTACCAATGGAGGGCGGATTAGTTTCTCCATCTCTAGACGTTCCACATATAAATCTTTACCTGAAGGGTGAACCACTTCCTTCAGATATCATACATTTTCTGGACGTTCCACAATCTACATCTGAAGGGTGAACCACTTCCCTCAGACACTTTACATTTTCTGGACGTTCCACAATTTACATCTGAAGGGTGAACCACTTCCCTCAGACACTTTACATTTTCGTTTTACATCGTTGTCGTTTCTACGTTTAAATCGTGAAATCATATGCTAAAACATTTTCGTACTTTTTCTAAAACATGAGGCATGAGAAATCTATGTACGACATATCATCAAAACATATCCTCAAACAATTCACAACATACATAGACATATACTATTCTCAACAGACTTTTCAAACAACTAACATTCTAAGCTACCCGACTCATAAATCCCCATAATCAGAAAATCATCATCAAAGCAGAAAAACCTAACGTTGACACGATGTAGGGCCTTAAGGGCCGGAAGCCTAACATTCACTTACCTGGCGTCCGTAGTAAGCCGAGCACCGTCCAAAAGCCGTCTCCACCTAAGGCATTTCATAAATAAAGGACATTAAAATCGATCCTAATTAAACTAATTTCAAACTTGAACTAATCTCCTAATTAAGGAAATTCTTTCCTAAAACTTCTAATTTTCTCATTCGGGCATAACTAAACTCTCATTTTTGTGAAAACATCTTAAACTACTATTTCTAGCCTAATCCAATTAAAACCTAATAAAATGGGCCACTAATTTGGGTCCGGTAAAAACCGACCTAAAACTTCGAACGCGCGTAACTTTTGCGTCAGTTATCGGAATCGAACGATTCCAGCGGCCACGTACTCTTCTAATAACCTATTTTAATCTGCCAAAAGGAATTTTAAAACAAATGACCGGAGCTAGGTCAATTTTTCAGAAACCCGATTCTGCCCCTTTTTCCCAAAATTTCTCTTTTCCAATTTTTTATCAAAACTCTCTCAATTTCTCACTAATCTATCCTCTTAACATCCAATTAACATAAACTAACCTAAAAATCGAAGTTCCATTAAGCAAAACCCGAGTGCCCTAAATCGGGCTTCACTGTTTTTCGCTCAAATTGAGCGTTCCACGGCCAATCGACAATAGCCGGCCCTAGGGTTGGCAAACCCACGCCGGAAGTGACCTATTTCGGCCGGTGATCGGAGCTCAATCGAGCTCACCACACACAGCCACAAACCGAACCGAAAGGAGGAGAAAACTGAGCCATACCAGTCGGGTTGCGCGCGAAGACGAGCCGGAGCCTGCACGCCGCCGTCGTCTGGCCGGAAAGGTCGGAAATCGCCGGCGCTCGTCGCCTCCCCTGTTCGCTCGCAGAGCTCGAGCTCGAGCTCGAACAACAGAATGGCCCTCGGGCCATTCTGTTGTCTTATTTATTTATTTTTTCTTTATTTATTAAATTAATAATAATAATAATTATAATTATAATAAACTAAAACTATTCCTTTAATTAGTCTATCGATTCGGTCTCTCTGCAACTTCCTTATTTCTCTAAATATTCCAATTTAATCTTAGAGTTCTAACAAAACTCACCGTTCACAAAACGGACTTATTTTGCTATTTTTACGAATTAATATAGTAAAAGGCTAAAACGGGAACTCTAGCATTACTCTTCCCGATTTGGGTTTCTAAAATTTCACTTATTCTTCTACAAATTCCCGTAAATTTCTAGGGTCCTAATAAAACTATCCGCTCGCAAAACGGACCTAATTTACTTATTTACCAAAATAGCCTTGGAGCGAAAACCTGAAAAACTCGGGTGTTACATCCTTCCCTCCTTAATTGGAATTTTGTCCCCAAAATTATTGCTTGGTTAACTTCTAGTTACTCACCCTCACATTATCTACTTAACCATGCTCGCAATACCATTCACGACACTCCTATGGTCTTACCCATCCCTCGGGTCTCAATGGTTTCTTACATCTCCGAATCTTTCAATCCATCTAACTTCGCACTTTGTAAGTCAATTACTCATACATCCATCGACTTCAACCTAACCCTTCGTCGCCTAGACCTTCAAATTTCATTTAACTTAACTTCAACTCTAGTTTGTCCCTCAAGCTAAGTTTAATCAATTTCTAACTCTTCAAATTCCGTGACAACAACTCGTACCTAATCACTTCAAACCTTAAAGCTTCTTCAATTCTATAACACTAAAGACTTGATACTTGGATCTCTCATCATAATCCTCTGTTTCGAACTCTTCTTTACACTACTATCTACTGTCCAAATTATCAATCTCATTTTCTATACCTACTTACCTTGCGCAACTATAGCATTTCCTTAGCCACTCTAATGCCATTCCTTTATACAGAACCTTTGTTACTTAAATCTTTCCCTTTATGCTCTCAAGGTATCCTCTAAGTCTCTACTATTTTGTCCAATATGCTCGTTTATACAACTCTTACCTCGGTCATCATCAATCACTAATGAATTCTTAAATCTAAACAAATTCGTTAAACCATTTACCCAATACCTTATGGGTGCTTAAACAATTCAACGTTACCTATGAGTCGGAACTTTCCTATACCTCTTGTTCTAACTTCACATTCAAGCTCGTTTGCACAGTCTTCGTGCAAATTTCTCTTCCTTTCATCCAATAAAATCCAAATTTCACAACCTCCACTACTTGACTCATAACTCGACCTCCCTTTTAATCTAATTAATTTTTTTTTTCTCACTTATCTCTATGACACTATTTGAAGCCCAAATATCAACGTAACCAGCCATTTTATCTTACATCCCATAGTCCTTATTTTCCTTAAGTTGCGACCTCATTCGTTTACTTAAGCTTATTTACTTTAACCTTAGCCGTTCCCAAAATCATTGGCTTCAACTTCGTTATATATAGGTTGGCCCCTTTTTGATTCCTAATTTAATCTTATTCCTAATGTACTTGATAACTCATCAATCCTTCAATTTCGCACGACTTCACATTCGAGCTTTACTTCAAATCTAAACTCTTTATTTAATTTAGATAATGTCTTATACTTATTTTTAATATCCCACAAGGACTTCCTCGAAGTTACTAACTAGCCCACTACCTTTCATCCCTTCTAGTCAGATTCTAAATATTCTCCTTGGCTTCTTCACAATGATTTATCTAACAACTTTCTTGTTAGCAAACTTGTTGCAGGCAGATTTACCACCTTAATCCTAATCTTCTAAAATTCTCCAATCTTGTTCTTCCATTTTCCAAAAACTTAGAAGCATTCCTTACTTTTAATGAAACCAAACGTGTTATGGCTTATACCACAAGCCCTGCCAACTCCCTAAGTCTCCAAAATAACAAAGCGGCCAAATTAATATCCTTAATTCCCACACAAATCAGCCTCCACTTAATCTTTTATAGGTCAATCTTTCTAACTTACCTAACTTGGCTTAATTAAGTTTTCTAACATCCTTTGGGTTAATTACTATCTCGAGACTCTTACTAACCCATGGGTTGTAACCTAACTCGCGCCTAAACTTATCTACTTTACCCATAGTCATAGCATACGACACTCAGTTCCCACCTTTCTTTAGTAAAGGTCTCTCGTAAATCCGTCATCAATAGTATCCTAAGTCACACACCTAAACTCTCCAGTAAATTCTTTTCCCAAAATCTGGGAATGACTTTTCATTACGATCTACCTCTCGGGTCCTTTAAATACTAAAGTTCCTACTTCCATCCTGGAGGTAAGTCACAGGTTACGGCGTTTAACTCGAACTGCATCAACTTTAGACTTACCACTTATCTCTTATCCTTTTTAAACCAAGAGTTAGAAATCAACTACTCGTTACTTTTCCTAATTTGGTACTCACTCTGCCAAACAACACGTACTCACGACTTGACGGGTCTAATATCCGCAGATCGCCCTTAGCTTAACTAAATTTTCTCCCTTATCGCTTTGGTCGTAAACCTCACGCATCAAAGAGAGAAACAAAGCTCCCTTTTATCGACTAACCTTCTAAGGTGGTACGTACCTCCTAGCCAACGTCTAATTCTTGTAACTTGAGTACCACCTCACATAAGATTTCCTATTTTCTAACGTCTCTAAATTTGTTAACCTTCCAACTCCGCCTCAACATCTTTATTCTCTTCACTGATATTTACTAAGTCAAATGCTTCTATTCGACAATTCACCTAAGCTAAACTTTTGGTTATTACCTTCATTTAAATACTTAGGGGATTCGTCAAACCGTTAGATCTCTTAAGTCGCATCCCTCCAATGTTAATAAATTCTAAGTATGTGAACACTTGCACAATTATCCCAGGTTATTCATCTCAATGCGTAACTTTCTCTATTCATTATCCTCCTTTTACCCAATATACAAAAGTCACGTTTTAAACCTCTACTCTAAACACACTTCTGCTCTAACACTCCTCATCTTATTAATTACCACTATATGAATATACCTGAAATATTCGATGGTTGAGCCGTTCCTTCGTCCTCAATCAAGGTATACATCCTCGGAGGACAACACGGTGGTATCTTATTCGGTCTTTGACAAATCTCTGGCCTTGTGCCCCACCTTGTCGCACCGAAAACATCGACCGGAATGCAACTTGCACTCCCACCGGATGACACATCGCATAAGAAACCTTATCTACCTCCTTCACCTTAATAATGTCAAACAATCTTTCCATTGCTCGGACCTACACCTCGGCCTGTATCGGATCTATAGCACATTCATCAAATATCGGAGGTCGAACTGCCTAGTTTGTTCACTACCCTGGTTCCATGAAGTACTATCTTGTCTATTACCATTTCCATCTCGGTCGAGTAAGATCTCTATTTGTTCTGACCATTGGTGCACTATGTCCATAAGCTGACTAATGGATTTCTCCTCGAGTTTTCTAGGTGCTTTCGACATTTTCTTGTTCCTAGACACAATACAAATAGAAGACAAAATAATATAAACATCTATGAATCAAACTTAAACTTAAATACTTACAGTCGATGGAGAGTCCTCGTGCGGCGGTGTGTTTTTGGCAGGCATATCACAGAACTCGCTTTTAAAACTCCGTCTCTCTAATACCATAACTGTGACGACCCCAACCCGATTAGGGCCGCCACAGACTTGCCGTGACATAATCATTACCTAATCCCTCGTATTTTTTTTTCGCATAAACTTTTTCATTTTTACTTTAAACATAACCCAAAACCCTTAAACAAACTAACCCTAACGTAACCTTAACTTTAAACTCTCGTAACCACGTAAATTTTTCTTTTTATATCACTCATAACGTTTCGACTTCTAAACCATTAAATTGAAGTCTCGGATTGTTGAAATCCCTTAAAATCACTCATTCCTCGATCATCAAAACATGACACTAATATAACCTACAATTTCAGACAAATTCAAGAAAACGAACTGCATGGATCGCTCTAAAAATCGAGCTTATCCTTACCTGTTAAAAATAACCCAAGCAGTTCCAGTATATTTCTAAAATTAAGACTCTACATTCTAAACAATCTACTACCACTACATATACATCAAAACTCGACTGTTCATACATTTTTCTATCAAAACATCTAATCTACATACTTAAACACTTTGATACTTTAACAAATTAAACCTACACGTAGACCTACTAACCAACAAAACTAACTCACATCATTCGACATACATCATTCAAGTCATCAGATCATCAAGCCAAAACACACCCCGTCGCCACGAGCACCATCCGTCGACCACCTGTTCTTTGTCATCAAGGGAAACTCTCACTTTCGCACCTGTCACCTACATCATGCAACATATACATTAAGCCTAATGCTTAGTAAGGGAATGCACTATATGAATTTAAAACATTTTACTTAACATATGCAGTTTCTACAGTTTCATCGTACATAATCATTTCGTTTCGTTTCATCGTTCATATTCATTTCGTTTCGTTTCGTCATTCATATTCGTTTCGTTTCGTTTCATCATTCATATTCGTTTCGTTTCTATCATACATACATGTAATCCTCTACCAATGGAGGGCGGATTAGTTTCTCCATCTTTAGACGTTCCACATATAAATCTTTACCTGAAGGGTGAACCACTTCCTTCAGATATCATACATTTTCTGGACGTTCTACAATCTACATCTGAAGGGTGAACCACTTCCCTCAGACACTTTACTTTTTCTGGACATTCCACAATTTACATCTGAATGGTGAACCACTTCCCTCAGACACTTTACATTTTCGTTTTACATCGTTGTCGTTTCTAAGTTTAAATCGTGAAATCATATGCTAAAACATTTTCGTACTTTTTCTAAAACATGAGGCATGAGAAATCTATGTACGACATATCATCAAAACATATCCTCAAACAATTCACAACATACATAGACATATACTATTCTCAACAGACTTTTCAAACAACTAACATTCTAAGCTACCCGACTCATAAATCCCCACAATCAGAAAATCATCATCAAAGCAGAAAAACCTAACGTTGACACGATGTAGGGCCTTAAGGGCCGGAAGCCTAACATTCACTTACCTGGCGTCCGTAGTAAGCCGAGCACCGTCCAAAAGCCGTCTCCACCTAAGGCATTTCATAAATAAAGGACATTAAAATCGATCCTAATTAAACTAATTTCAAACTTGAACTAATCTCCTAATTAAGGAAATTCTTTCCTAAAACTTCTAATTTTCTCATTCGGGCATAACTAAACTCTCATTTTTGTGAAAACATCTTAAACTACTATTTCTAGCCTAATCCAATTAAAACCTAATAAAATGGGCCACTAATTTTGGTCCGGTAAAAACCGACCTAAAACTTCGAACGCGCGTAACTTTTGCGTCGGTTATCGGAATCGAACGATTCCAGCGGCCACGTACTCTTCTAATAACATATTTTAATCTGCCAAAAGGAATTTTAAAACAAATGACCGGAGCTAGGTCAATTTTGCAGAAACCCGATTCTGCCCCTTTTTCCCAAAATTTCTCTTTTCCAATTTTTTATCAAAACTCTCTCAATTTCTCACTAATCTATCCTCTTAACATCCAATTAACATAAACTAACCTAAAATCGAAGTTCCATTAAGCAAAACCCGAGTGCCCTAAATCGGGCTTCACTGTTTTTCGCTCAAATTGAGCGTTCCACGGCCAATCGACAATAGCCGGCCCTAGGGTTGGCAAACCCACGCCGGAAGTGACCTATTTCGGCCGGTGATCGGAGCTCAATCGAGCTCACCACACACAGCCACAAACCGAACCGAAAGGAGGAGAAAACCGAGCCATACCAGTCGGGTTGCGCGCGAAGACGAGCCAGAGCCTGCACGCCGCCGTCGTCTGGCCGGAAAGGTCAGAAATCGCCGGCGCTCGTCGCCTCCCCTGTTCGCTCGCAGAGCTCGGGCTCGAGCTCGAACAACAGAATGGCCTTCGGGCCATTCTGTTGTTTTATTTATTTTTTTTCTTTATTTATTAAATTAATAATAATAATAATAATTATAATAAACTAAAACTATTCCTTTAATTAGTCTATCGATTCGGTCTCTTTGCAACTTCCTTATTTATCTAAATATTCCAATTTAATTTTAGAGTTCTAACAAAACTCACCGTTCACAAAACGGACTTATTTTGCTATTTTTACGAATTAATATACTAAAAGGCTAAAACGGGAACTCTAGCATTACTCTTCCCGATTTGGGTTTCTAAAATTTCACTTATTCTTCTACAAATTCACGTAAATTTCTAGGGTCCTAATAAAACTATCCGCTCGCAAAACGGACCTAATTTACTTATTTACCAAAATAGCCTTGGAGCGAAAACCCGAAAAACTCGGGTGTTACACTTTTATGTCAATTACAATCAGTTCTACATATAGTTTCCTACTTCCTAAGGACACAACATCACCTTTAACAATCTGTTTAGAATGTAGGGACTTCCCTGATGGTAACATAACATCATATGGCCTTTCGGCTGGTAAAGGTTCTAAGTTTTGTTGGCACACAAACAAGGTTGATATAAATGAGTGCGTGGCTCCTGTATCTATAAGTGTGTAAGCAGCAAAACCACAGATCGTAATGGTACCTGTTATCACTGTATGCTGCACGGCTTCCTCACCCTCCATCATTGCATAGACTCTTGGTGCTACCCTTGCACGGTTCGGATCTGGCGGCATGGGGCAGTCTCTGACTATATGTCCAACCTTATCACATCTGAAATAGCGGCCAGAACGCAACTTGCATTCGCCGGGATGGTTCTTCTGGCAGGTGGGGCATAAGGGTGCCAGGGGCCTCTTTCCTTTCCCTTGGTCATCATTCTGGTTGACGGGTCTCTTTATTCCTTGTTGTTGTTGCTGTGGTCCCTTGTTCTGTTGTGGCTGCCAACCTTTGTTCTGACGTGGTGGCGGCTGAGTGTCCTTTGTGAGTTTTCTTGGCTGCTCACGCTGTGCATATGCTGTCATTTCTGCCTCTTCCAGCTCCAAGGCCTTAGCCGTCACTTCACCAAAAGGTACATTGTGTATCCCAGCAGTCTTAACCTTCACATACAGACTCGGCTTCAGCCCTTGAACAAATTGGTAAATCTTGTTCTCGTCATCCTCAATCATATGGGGAGCAAACCGTGATAAAGCATCAAATTTACATATGTAATCCGTCACAGAGCCCGTTTGTCGCAGATTCAATGAACTCCTTCTTCTTGTTGGCCCGAACAGTCCTATTGAAGTACGTGTCAAAGAAAGCAGTCTTGAACATCTCCCAGGTCATAGCTTCGGTATCAGCGGTGTTCTAGATCAAGTCCCACCAATGCCTTGCACTTAACTCCAAATGAAAGACAGCATAGGTGACCTTTTCCCCTTCCTCAACCTTTGCATACTTAAACATGTCTTCTATCTTTCGAATCCACTCCTCAGCATAAATAGGATCTGAAACATGCCCATTAAACACCGGGGGTCGAAGCCGGTGGAAACGCTCACCCCCATGATCATGAGTTGCATTAGTACTGGAGTTGCCTTGTTCCTCTCTAGCAGTCATCAGTCGTTCTATCTGGTGAGATTGGCGCATGACCAACTCTGTCAACTGAGCAATAGCATTGCTATCCTCATTGGTCTCTCTCTGCTGACCTCTAACCATTTTGGGATTGCTAGACAAATCATTACAGATATATCTCAACTTAATGACATAAACTGAAATCATAAATACTTACAGTTGTTGGAGTGTGCTCATGTGACAGTCAGTGCTGGAAGGCAGTCTGCAGAATCGGTTTTAGAACCCGGTTTTGCTTTGATACCATAATTGTAACGACCCGGGGAGGATCGCCACGACATTCTTGACTTTTCATAAAACTTTAACTCATATTTGAACTCTTTCCCCCTTCTCTTTTTTTTTCTTTAATAACAGTATACCTAACAGGCTTAAAGACTTCAACTTAATGGATGGAAAGTTAGTCCCTCGTACATGCTTCCAATCGACGTAGAAGTTGCATGGGTCTGCATGCATCAACCGATAGACATTGCGTCTTCCGGATGGCACGTGCACCCCACATGACTCATTTAAACACCAAATCGGCAGATGCAAATACTAGCATCGACTGACGATCACGTGCATATCGTGTGACTGATTTAAAACATCTACCGGTAGACATGTGAAATTCAGGTGTTAATCTAAGACATCTTCCGATAGCTTACAAACTCTATATCATCCGATCACTAAACGACAAATTATCACTTACATCATCCGGTCACTAGACGACAAAACCATGTTTATATCATCTGGTAAAAAGACTCCTTAGATCATCCGGCGACTTTATTACACTACATCTGCCGATCGCTAAATGACAAGATAGTACTTACATCATCCGGCGAGGAAACATATTACATCTTCCAGTGACGTCATACTACATCTTCCGGTGACATCATCCGGAAGATTGGATCGTTTAACTCTCATCTATTGACATCCGCCGATGACGTCAGCCGGATGATTGCCTCATCCAGCTTCTATCATACGGCAGTGAAACACAATAATCATCAAACAACCTCATCCAACAGGAAATACTACAACTCACCCAAATCTTAACCTGGGAATTATAAACCCTAATGAGTGAAAACCATATCCCATACAAGATACACATAGCGGAAGGCTTAAGCAAAACAGACCATTCATAATCCTTAAAATCGTTAACAGATTCTGAAGTCAAACCATTTAAAATCTGAATCTTATTGTTATAAGAAAACTCTATTATACTTAGTCATCTGTTTATCATAAACTTCTCTGACTTACTATGGGTATAACCAAGGAACTTGATCGCCTATCCAGCCTTCACTGTCACACTGAGCATCCTCCAGCAACCAAGCTTAGACATCTTCATTGACCTTGAGTTCCTCACTTGAAAACTCGTCACCTACATCATAAGGTTTAAACTATAAGCCTAATGCTTAGTAAGGAATGCAACACTAACATGGATGCATGAATGCATAATTTGGAAAAATCACATGCTCATAAGTCTTTTCTTGTTAATGTCTTTGCTCGTAATCATCATTCATAGTCATGGATCATAATCATCATTCATAGTCATTGATCATATTCATCATTCATAGTCGTTGTTTAAGTTGTGTGGATCAAGAGAGGATTTGTGCCGGTAAAGGGGGTTCGACAGTGAGTTTGATCTTGTTCCCTACTGCGGGTCGTATTCATATGTCCTTCTTTGGATTGTGACATACGCCGAACTGCCGCCAACCCTCACTTAATCCACGTTGCATAAATCTTATACATATACATATATACATACATATCTTGTTCATGGAAAACATGCGTTAAACATTTTCTTATGCTTGAGAAACATTCATGATGCATGAACATGAGAGCTTTTAACTCATCAAACTATGACAAGAATCATACCAGAGCAGACAACTTCACATTCACTAACAGGTCATCACATGGTATAACTCGCAACATATATAAATCCTTCAAGTGCAGACAAGCTCATAATCATAAGGTAAACATTAGACATCTAAACTTAGTACTCCCACGATGTACGGCTCTATTAGCCGGAAATCTTAATACATTCACTTACCTGGTCTCCTTAGCACTTGAGCTCCTTTCTCTTCAATCTTCTTCACCTAAACATGTGCATTACAGTAGTTAAATCAAGATCCTAAAACTCCACTCATAAATCATCATAGGATCTATTAGCTAAAGTCATCCCCGAATCCTTGGTTTGATATACTGTGAGGAATTTGAAATCCAAAATAAAACAAACAGGTTCTACTATCGATTAAATCTGAGTTGGTTACTTAAAATGTCCAGAATCGATTCGGGTTGACATTACTACCCTCGGATTCTAAAATGTTCTAATACTACTCGGCCATTGATAAAATCCGAGTTCAAATGCCGAGCTGAAAACAGAGCTCCAAACACAAACAGATAACTACATTGTCCATTACATACCTCTGGTGCGGATTCGCAGAGGAATGCGGCTAGAAACCGGTCGTCGAGGAGAGTTTGCTGATAGCAGAGAGTAAGGACTTGCGAGAGAAGAAATCGCCGGAAAGAGTGGTGTCGGCTACAGTGGTTTAAATGAGGTTTAAATCCTTTCCTTTCTCTTTAAATACAGGCCTCAATCCTCCATTATTACAACTTTGCCACTCAACCTAGTTTAGATCCACATGTAATTAATTAAGCTTGACATAAATCCTAAACTACGAAGATTAAATATTTATGACCGTTAATACAGTTAAGGAAATCACCTGGCCGTTGACTCGGGTGTTACAGCAATGGTTGGCTCGTCACGGAGTTGGTTCTTCAACACTAGGCCTCAGGTTCAAAACCACAAACAAAAGACACAAAGATAGAAACATACAACAAAATAGAAAACACCCTAAATGTCCTAAACAGAAGAACTATCAAAAGATCAACCTAAACAAAACATGAACATGGACATTAAGAAAACAAAACAAACATAACAAATTTTGCAAATGAGCACTCTCTGTTCTGTAAAATAGAAACGAAATCACAAGGATGCATTTACAATAGGTATGAAAACAGAATCATCACAATGATATACAAGAAACAAGCAAACAATTCACAAAAATTAATCTTTTTAAACGATAATATATTGGTTACTAAACAGTGAATAAGTTGTTTCAATGATGCAGAACAAAATCTTATGCTCATGTGGATTACTTCCGTTTGGCAAACAGTAGCAACAAAAAATAAGAATAGAAACAGAACGAATATGCTAAACATAAACTAAACACAACCTAAATAACTAAACATAATTCCATAAGGGTTAGGCATGAAAACTTTATCGGTTTAGCAAAATAGAAACAAACAACAGAATTTGAAACAACTAAAACTTGTCCTAAACATCTATAAAAATAGCATAACAAGGACACAAAAGCGCAAATACTAAACACAAACATCAAACAAAACAAAATGACTCGGCCGCGCACCAATTACCAATTAAATCAAGATTAGTCATGCAAACCACTTGCAACAAAGCAAGGATTTAATCACAACTTATAACGACTGACCAGGTTCCCCTGGCCCAGCTGTGCAGTCTGGCCCAAAGGCCCACCGACACTGCCACGTGGCGGTAATCCAACCGTCCTATGTGTACTCATGATCTTCTCCCCCCACCTGGTTTAAGGGGAGTTTTTGCCTTCCCAGATATTCGAACCCTGGCTTCATAACCAACGGTTCACCATCTCTGGTACAACTTGAGCTGATTACTGCTATGTGGCAGTGTCGGTGGGCCTGTGGGCCAGACTGCACGGCTGGGCTAGGGGAACCTGGTTAGTCGTCACAAAAAAGGCTCATTTTTTGTAACGACTGATTGGTTCCCCTGGCCCAGTCGTGCAGTTTGGCCCACTGGCCCACCGACATTGCCACGTGGTAGTAATCCAACCGTCTTACGTGTACTCACGATCTTCTCCCCTTACCTAGTTTGAGGGGAGTTTTTTCCTTCCTAGAGATTCGAACCCTGGCTCCCAGGCTTCATAACCAAGGGTTTACCATCTCTGGTACCACTTGAGCTGTTTTTGTAAAGACTGACCAGGTTCCCCTGGCCCAGCTGTGCAGTCTGGCCCACAGGCCCATCTCTGGTACCACGTGGCGGTAATCCAACCGTCCCACGTGTACTCATGATCTTCTCCCCCCACCTGGTTTGAGGGGAGTTTTTGCCTTCCCAGAGATTCGAACCCTGGCTCCCAGGCTTCATAACCAAGGGTTCACCATCTCTGGTACCACTTGAGCTGTAGGTGGGGGGAGAAGATCGTGAGTACACGTGGGACGGTTGGATTACCGCCACATGGCAGTGTCGGTGGGCCTGTGGGCTGGATTGCACGGCTGGGCCAGGGGAACCTGGTCAGTCATTACACAACTAGTACAACAACTAATCACAAGACTAAATCTAGAATAGGTCCTAAACATTTAATCAAACAGCACAATAAAACACAAGTTAATCAAATAAAATAAATTTGTAACTAATATCAAATGTAATGATATTGGGTCTAGGCAACCCTCTGGAATAGATGTAGGAAGACACACTATCCCACACCCTTTAAAGGTGTTTGCCTTATACGGCGATCTGTCACTACCCCTTAAAGGTGACTGCCTCATACAGCGATCTGTCGAGCCTTTTAGCCAACGGTAAACCTCAGTCTTCCTAACGGTCCACAAAGGAAAGGCTCTCCGTCATAGTACAGGACACTAAATCAGAACAAGCAAATACAAAGAGACTAACAAGATAACATGAATATGTTGTTGGCGCTTCAAAAAGATTGGACCTAAGTTTAATCTAGTCCTAAGGTTCCTAAGCACAAAGAGAAGTAAACACAACCACTTGACGATAAACATAGAAATTCAAAAGACAACTTAACAAAATGATGCATTTAAATAAAATCAAAACAGAATCCTAAAACATGGTCATAAAACATGGTTTAAATAGAATTTTCCTAACTCCATTTTAACATGCAATTTGTTTCATGTTCATCATTCTAAAATTTGAATCAAAACATCAACTAAAACCCTAAACAGAGCTTACAGAAAGGAAATGGTTAAAACATTTGAACACATTAAAGATGCATTACAAAAGACACTAACACAAAGAAACAAAAATGCTATCAATTGTTAGGATGCAATTTTAGCTCGGGTGATAACTATTATAACAGAAAAGAAGAACACAAGAAACATTTAAAAACTAACAAAAAATACTAAAACACAACAAACCAATATATCAATAGTCCTAAACAAGTGCTACCAAAATAGAAAAGAATGACACTAAAAAAAGTGGACATAACAAGAAAAACAGCCTAACATTCTTAAACAGAAAACTTACACAATCCTCGTCCAAATATCTTGAAACTTTTAACAGTGAATATCCAACAACATGAGTGACATTCTCTAAAAATTTCAAGTTAAAATTCGGTGTGTGCAGAAACTTGTGCAGCCACAAGATAGAAAGAAAAACACCACTAAAACAGTGAACTCTCACATACTAGCATCCTGAAATGCAAACAGAACATTCACCTAAATAAATCACCTTAAAAACAAGCAAATAGCAGTCCTAAAATTGCCACTTAAGGGTGTCATTTTCCTTGGAAGATTTACAAAAAAATGGAAAAAGAAAGACTAAGACAACTCATAAAACAATGACTCAAAACAGAAACGAAAACAACAATTTTGACAGGCAAAACTCACCTAAACGACCAAGCAGAACAATACAATTAGTAGACATGCAAACAGAAATCTAAAACAGGAAATCTAAATAGAAAAAAATAGAAACATGCTCCGACTATGATAACTTCAACTTAATAATATTTAGATAGTTATGCTTCTCGGCTACTATCCTATCAAAACACTACTAACAAGCAACATAATATAACCAAGATGTTGACTAACATAACACACAACACACAACCTAAAAAATGAAACATGACATATAAGTATAAGAAAATAGAAACGAAAAAAAAATCCCCACAACAAAAACTAAAAATCGACAGAAAACACCACGAAGATAGAAACAGAAAGTAGTCTGTTAACTAAACTGAGTAACAAGAGGATCAACATGTGAGAAACATCAATGGTTAAGAGAAACAAAACAATAGCTCCTACAACATGGCATATTCTGGTAAACAAAAAAGAAAAATCAAATAGAACAACTACTTCGAAACAGAACAGAAAACACATCACATAAGCATCCTAAAATCATGAAGGTTTGCATGCTAAATATCTTTAATATTTAGACAGAACACTACAAGATTTTAACATGAAAGGCATTAACAGAAAAGACAAATTAGAAATATAACAGAAAACAAAGAAGAACAGAGAAAAATAAAGCAACAAAGCCAGATTTGGCTCTGATACCAAATGACACGAAACGGTCCTAGAAAGATGCATGCGGAAGGGTAAAATGAAATAGAGGGTTGGTGCTCAAAGAACACCCCAAACAGACACTAAAAACAACATAAAAACAGGGTAAAAACTGAGAATGAAGTGGAGGATAAAATTAGAGGTGGGTGCGAGTGATACCTGTCGGTATTTATTTAGAGAGATCTGATGGGATAGATGTAGGGTGAAGGAACCACCGCTGCAGCCGTTTGGCAACCTAAGCACCTCACGGGATGAAGATGCCTCCGTGAAGGAATCTTCTAGCAAGTGGCAAGGATTTCCACCCTTCTACTATTTGCAAACCTTCCATGAGGTTTGGAGAGAAGGATGGTAAATAAGATATACCAAGCAATCCAGAAACTTGGTGAGAAATGAAGAACAACTTGGTGCTACGCACCGAGATTATGGAAGAAAACTCCACGCTTTGAAGTAAAACTTCTATTCCAAATATTTAATCAATCAACTCCTTTACAATAGCTTGCAACAAAGCTTAAATAGAAAGGAGAAGAATCGGCAGAGGAAAAGGAGGAGAAATTCTTTTGATAGTCGTTGGAAGCTTCGGCCAAAATATAGCCGTTGGAATGTACGGCTCGGCCACGTGTGCTGCGGATGCCCCTCGTGCACGAGCGCCTTCGCTCCAGCCTCAGTCTGTGCGTGCCAGCTGTTGCACTGATGCTGCTCATGCGCGCCCTGCTGCGCCCAACTTCCTTGTGCTGCACACCCTACTCCTCTTTGCTGTGTTGTTCCTTGTTGCTGCATGCCATTACTTTGATTAGCATCTCTTCTTGCTCTGAGCCTTTGATCAATCCAAACCTACCTAAAAACTATTACAAATGTAAATATCCTAACAATAAAATGGCTACAAGTTTGCCAACAAATAAGGTTTAAGCAAATACTAAAGTTTCCTATACCTAAACAAATAAAAGAGCTTGGTTACATGATTTGATAAGGGAAGACAAATTCCCTCTTCAAGAATCCATTCCAAGCTAAAAGAAGCATTTTTTACCTTCAAACTCACAAACCCATTAGTAGAAAAATAGTGAAAATTCATACCTTGGTTCATGCTTGACGGTTCGAGATTGTAGGCACATCAAAAAGTTTGTGACTCCATCGTGTATAGCTCTTCAATTGAATTTCAATGGTTTCCCTAGCAACAAATTACTAGCACTCATAGGTACAATATCACATAGAACCTTATCATGAGAACCACCAATAGAAAAAGATATGCACGCTTGTTTGGAGTCTTTAACATTCTCTTAGTAATTCAACCAACTTAATGTGTAAGGTGTTCAATGTATAGTGCTTTCCAAGTCTAATTTTGTAAGGACCCGGCCCGCGAACGCACTGCCATCGGCCAAGCCCTAAAGTAGCTCAAGTGGTACAAGTGATGGGGGACCCTTGAAAATAAGCCCTGGAGGTCCTGGGTTCAAATCACTTGGGAGGCATAAAACTCATACCCTAGGGATTGAGAAGTTCATGAGTTAGGGCTTGGCCGATGGCGGTGTGTCCGCGGGCCAGGTCCTTACAAAAAATGCACCTTTTTTGTAAGGACCCGGCGCACGGATGCACCGCCATCGACTGGTCCAAACTCATGAACTTCTCAATCCCTGGGGTATGAGTTTTATGCCTCCTAAGTGATTTGAACCCAGGACCTCCAGGGCTAATGGTCAAGGGTCCCCCATCACTTGTACCACTTGTAGCTCAAGTGGTACAAGTGATGGGGAACCTTTGACCATAAGCCCTGGAGGTCTTGGATTTAAATCACTTGGAAGGCATAAAACTCCTACCCCAGGGATGAAGAAGTTCATGAGTTTGGACCGGTCGATGGCGGTGGGTCCGCGGGCCGGTTCCTTACAAATTTCTCCACTAAATCCAAAGATGCGACATTGGTAAAATTACCACTATCAATTGTTAGGGAACACATCTTGTCTTTGATCAAGCAATGGCTGTGAAAAAGATTCTTCTGTTGGCAAGTGCCCTTCGGATGACCATGACGAGTGGACTTTCTTGAGTATAAAGAACCTCCTCTTGGGAATCCTCCTCTTCCTTAGTTTGTTCCACTAGATCATCTTCACTACCAACTTAATTAGTGCCCTCTCTTAGCACCATTACTCACTTGTTGGGGCATTGAGAAACTATGTGCCCTGAACTGAAGCACTTAAAGCTCTTAATGTCTCTAGATTTCAGTCTGGATGTGTCTTCAACCAATATCATCCCTTCGACCCCTTTAAAAGATACTTCTTTCATGGTTGGATTCTTCCCATTGACCTTGACTTGTGGCTCAAATATAGTATTTGAACTAGACCGAGAGTTAGACTCCTTATCTCTCTTCCTCCTTTGTCTCTCTACCTTCATGGCTAGTTGAATAACACTATCTATTTACTCAAAGGGTTACAACTATACAACAACCCCAATTTCTCTATTAAGTCCTTTGACAAATCTTGCAATGGTCTGTTCCTTTAACTCCTCCAATCCACTTCTAATTTTGAGAGTCTCAAACTCAATCAAACACTCTTCCACGTAGAATGTCCCTTGTCTTAGGTTTTATTTGCAAAAACGACTTATGTTTGTAGTGGCTTGGCACAAATCTTCTTCTCATCAAAGACTTCATAACCCTCCAAGTCACAACAGCCTCATCTCCATCCCGCCTCCTTTGAGCTTTTAAGTTATCCCACCACAAGCTAGTATAACCCAAAAGCTCCAAGGATACTATTTGTAACTTTACTTTTTTTGAGTAGTTATAACAATTAAATACCTTATCTACCTTTTCCATCCAATCCAACAATTCATCACCAATGCAAGAACACGAGGAATAGATACCTTAACGTGATTCATTTCTTCAATAGGGCCATGCCTTGTCTGTGGGCTAACAATATCTTCTTCCTCACAATCTTCCTCTTCAATGTTTTGCTTTAGTTTGTTATGCTACTTGTATTTATGAGCCTTCTACTAGGCATTGGTGTTTGAAAGGGTCTTACATGTAACAACCCCAGTTGGAGTCGCCACGTAATTCATAACTTAACCTCTTAATCAATCGGTTCTTACTTCGTGCACCTTGTTCATTATTAGTGTTATATATTTTTTTTTTTTCACAAACATCTCCTAAACTGCATCTACTGATAGAGTCATAGACTCACATCGACCGATGGTCACATGCCCGCCACGCGACACATCTGTTTCCAAACATCTCTTAAACTGCATCGTCGATAGAGTCATAGACTCACATCGACCGATGGTCACTTGCGTCTCACGTGATCTGCAGACATCATCCGGAAGAAGACTTATTCACTTCTGCCGATCGCTAGGCGACAAAGAGTATCACTTACATCGACCGGTAGCAAATGACAAATATTATGCTATTTCTACCGATGGTAAAACATCTACCGGTCACTAGACGACAACACAACACTTACATCATCCGGTATTTGAGATACACAGCATCTACCGATAGACATGTGCAATCCACTTGCTCTTTTAAGACATCTTCCGATAGAGAACATCTATCGGTGGATGCAAGCTCATACATCTTCCGATAGAGAACATCTATAGGTGGATGCAAATTTCTAACATCATCTGATGGAGTACAGCTATCGATGGACATAGATATGCACAGACTTCTAACTTCCTTGACTAATCACTCTTATAAATGAAAATCAGAGACTCATCCAGAATACATATAGTGGAAGACTTAACAACAGATCATTTAATAATCCTTATAATTATTCCCAGACTCAGTAGTAAACCAGACAATTTCAAAACTCTATGTTATAAAAATAAACTCATCCTGCTTAAACTACCGTATTCTTAATCATAACAAAATCATAGAGCATTAAGCAGGGGTCTCAATCGCCATCCAGCCACAGAATTGCACCCTGATCACCTTCCAGCAACCAGACTTAGACATCTTCATTAGCTTTGGAATCCTCACCTGATATCTCGTCACCTACATCATAAGGTTTAAACTATAAGCCTAATGCTTAGTAAGGAATGCAATACTAACATGTATACGTGAATGCATAGTTACAAGAAAATCATGATCATGTTCGTTTCATGCTCTTTTCTTGTTCATCACTTTCATCATATGGATTAAGGGAGGATTTGTGCCGTAAAGGGGGGATGACAGTGCAAGTGTACATAGTCCTTTTTGGGCAGTATTCATGGTCCTTCTCTTTGGACAGTGACATACGCCAAACCGCCCCCAACCCTCACTTAATCCGGTTGCATAAGTTTCATATTCATTCTCATATCTTGCTCATAGGGAAAAACATGCTCATAAATTATTTTCATATGCTTGAGAAGTAAATCATGATGCATGACATGAATGCTCTTAATCATCAAGCTATGTAAATTATCATTCTAGACAGTTGATTTCATAGGCTCAACAGAACATCACATTATATAGTTCTCAAACATCCGTAAATCATCCAAGTACAACCATCTTACTAACTTAAAACAAACATCAAGCACATAACTAATTTAGTACTCTTAAGATGTAGGGCCCTAGTAGCTGGAAGTCTTAATACATTCACTTACCTGGTGTCCTTTGCAAATGGAATACTCCTTTCAAATCTTCTTCACCTAAATCATTTCACATTACCAAGTTAAAAATAAAATCCTAATAGTGCTAACCAAAAATCATCCTAATGCTTAAGCTACTTGTATTTCTATATTCTTTTGCCGAGCACCTTGTGTGCGTGGATTAAATTTCTACATTCTAAATAACCAGATTCAGCCCAGTAACTAATCGCATACAGCTATCTAAATGTCCAGAATCAACTCAGAAATGCCTTTACTAAACGCATAATAGAAATGATCCTATTATTACTCTGTCATTAAACAATCTGAAACCTCGGGTTCTAACTGAAAACAAAGCTCAAAGTATCTACCAGTAACTACATTCATTAAGTCTTACCTAGTAAGCTGAGTATCGTCGAGAACGAAGGAGAATCGGTTGTTGATGAAGAAGGCTACCTGCTGCGAGAGAGAGAGAGTTCTGGGAGGATGGGAATCGCCGACAGAGAATGTCGGCTACAGTGGGGTTTTTTGTGAGGTTTAAGAGTTTCCATTTTCTACTTATACCAAATAAGTTCCTCCTTAATTACAATTCTGCCACTACAATAGAAATCCAATAAGCTTTGGCATATAATTATTAAATAAAAGGTCAAATAAAGAGGCGACCGTTAATTCCGTTAAGAAAATCACCTGACTGAGAATGTCGGGTGTTACATCCACCCCTCCTTAAACAAAATTTTCGTCCCCGAAAATTGATCAAATGAAGAGCTCCGGATATTTGTCCAACATATCTTGATGTCGTTCCCATGTGGCTTCCTCAACTCCATGGTTTGTCCATAAGATCTTAACCAAAGGAATTTCCTTATTTCTTAGAGTCTTTACTGCAGATTCCAAAATTTGCACTGGCTTCTCTTCATACATTAATGTTGGCTCAATTTCGACATCCACTAGCTTAGCAACTTGTGTAGGATCCCGTATGCATTTTCTCAACATAGACACATGAAAAACATTGTGAACTTTCTCCAATGAAAGAGGCAATTGAAGTCTATAAGCTGTGCTGCCGATCCTTTCCAAGACAGGGAATGGTCCAACGAATCGCGGATTAAGCTTTCCCTTTTTGCCAAATCTAAGTACTCCCTTAAATGGTGAAATCTTTAAAAATACTTCATCTCCGACGGAGAACACCAGATCTCTCCTCCTTTGGTCTGCATAACTTTTCTGTCGGCTTTGTGCAGTAATCATTCTTTTCCTAATAATGGCAATCTTGTCAGACATCTGTTGCAAGATCTCGGGACCTAGGAGTTTTGCTTCACCGACCTCATCCCAGTACAAAGGTGACCTACACTTTCTGCCATAAAGTGTCTCATAAGGTGCCATACCAATGGTGGACTGGTAACTATTGTTGTAAGAAAACTCAATCAAGGGCAGGTATCGACTCCACGATGCCTGAAACTCTAACACACAAGCCCTTAACATATCTTCAAGTATCTGAATAGTCCTCTCAGATTGACTATCGGTTTGAGGGTGAAAAGCAGTGCTGAAGGATAACTTTGTTCCTAATGTGCTTTGAAAACTTTGCAAAAATCTTGAAGTGAATCGAGGATCACGATCGGAGACAATATATAAGGGAATCCCATGCAATCTGATAATTTGTTGAATGTATAGGTTAGCAAGCTGGTCCATTGAAAAGGTCATTCTTACTGATATAAAATGTGCTGATTTTGTCATTCTGTCTACCACAACCCAAACACTATCATATCCTTTGATTGTCTTTGGTAATCTTACTACAAAATCCATGGCAATGTTTTCCCACTTCCATTTAGGGATCGGTAAGGGTTTAAGAATACCTCCTGGGCGTTGGTGTTCTGCTATAACTTGTTGGCAAATCAAGCATGACTCTACAAACTTGGCCACATCCCTCTTTAAGTTTGGCCACCAATAATGTAGCTTCAAGTCCCGATACATCTTGGTGCTACCAGGATGCACAGAAAAGGAAGAAGAATGAGTTTCAGCCAAGATCAACTCACACAACTCCTTAACACACGGAATGTACCATCGATTCCTAAATTTCAAAATACCATCATTAGAGAGGCTGAACTCAGAGGAGGCGTCCTTTAACTTACTCATCATACTATTATTCTCCTTTGAATCCATCTGCTGTGCCTCTTTGATCTTATCTAAAATGGTTGGTTGAATGGTTAGAGTAGCAAGTAGGCTCGACAACTCATGAACTAACTCTAATTCGAACTTTTGAACTTCCTGCCTCAAAGGTACTGATATGGTTGATACTGCGGGCTGCATTGTCTTTGACATTCTGCTTAATGCATCAACCACAGCATTGGCCTTACCAGGATGATACTTAATTTCAAAGTCATAATCTTTAACAAATTCTAACCAACGTCTCTGTCTCATGTTTAATTCCTTTTGAGTAAAGAGGTATTTCAGGCTCTTGTGGTCTGAAAACACATAACACTGCCGACCATACAAGTAGTGCCTCCAAATCTGCAATGCAAACACAACAGCAGCTAATTCCAAATCGTGAGTGGGGTAGTTCTGCTCATAACTCTTCAACTGCCTAGAGGCATACGCTACAACCTTACCATCTTGCATCAAAACACACCCTAGACCAATTTTTGATGCATCACAGTAAACACTAAACTTCCCTTCTTCGGTTGGAAGAGTCAAAAGCGGGGCTGATGTCAACTTCAGTTTAAGTGTCTGGAAGTCATCTTCACAAGCTTCAGTCCAACAGTACTTGGTGTCCTTCTTTGTTAAATTAGTTAAAGGCTTAGCTATCATCGAAAATCCCTTAATAAACTTCCTATAATAGCCTGCCAAACCAAGAAAACTACGGACTTCACTGGCATTTTTTGGCTTTGGCCAGTCCTTAACAGCTTGAATCTTGGTTGGATCTATTGATATGCCCTCAGCAGAGATGACATGGCCTAAAAAGTTAACCTTATCCAGCCAGAATTCACACTTGGACAACTTGGCATAAAGTTTTTGCTGTTTCAGGGTTGTCAAAACTGTTCTTAAGTGTTCTTCGTGGTCAGCTTCAGTCTGTGAGTATATAAGAATATCATCTATGAATACAATCACAAATTTGTCCAAATATTCACGAAACACTCGGTTCATCAAATCCATAAAAGCTGCAGGTGCATTGGTTAATCCAAATGACATCACAAGAAATTCATAATGTCCATAATGGGTCCTAAAAGCTGTCTTAGGTATATCTTCCTCCTTAACCTTCAGTTGGTAGTACCCTGAACGCAAGCCAATCTTTGAAAACACTTTAGCTCCTTGTAATTGGTCAAACAAGTCGTCAATTCGGTGCAAGGGGTACTTATTCTTAATTGTCAACTTGTTCAGTTCTCGGTAATCTATGCACATCCTTAGGGAACCATCTTTCTTCTTAACGAATAACACAGGTGCACCCAAGGGAGAACTACTAGAACGTATAAATCCCTTGTCTACTAATTCCTGTAGTTGGATTTTTAATTCCTTCAGCTCAACAGGTGCCATGCGATAAGGGTTCTTAGATACGGGTAATGCCTCGGGATATGTATCAATTACAAACTCTATTTCTCTATCATGTGGTAATCCTGGCAAATCATCCAAAAATGCCTCAGGGAACTCTTGGACAATAGGAATATCTTGTAATTCTATCTTATTCTTCACCTGAACATCCATTATACTAGCTAGGTAACTCTCACAGCCGCCTTTCAATATCCGTTGAGTCTTTAGTGAGGATATAATCGGTATTTTACTTATCTTTGGGATAGCTTGAAAGGTATACCGATCTCCATTCGGGGGTCTTAATTTAACCAAACCAGACCTACAACTTATCGTGGCATGATGTCTGAATAACCAATCCATTCCCAGTATAACTTCATACCCCTTCATGTCAATTACTATTAGTTCTACATATAACTTCTTATCTCCTAAGGACACAATATCATCTTTCAATATCTGCTCAGAATACAAGAACTTTCCTGATGGTATCATCACACTATATGGCCTATCAGCTGGTAAGTATTCTAACTTATGCTTACACGCAAATAAGGTTGCAATAAATGAGTGTGTTGCTCCCGTGTCTATAAGTGTATAAGCAGAAATACCACAGATCATAATTGTACCTGTTATGATCGTATGCTGCATGGTATCTTCATCTTCCATCATAGCAAAGACTCGGGGCATTACTCTTGCTCGATTTGGATCAGGTGGCATGGGGTAGTCTCTGACTATATGTCCAACTTTATCACATCTGAAGCAACGGCCAGAATGCAACTTGCATTCGCCATGGTGGTTCTTCTGGCAGTTGGAGCATAAAGGGGCTAATGGTCATTTTCCCTTCCCTTGGTCATCATTTGGATTGAAGGGTCTCTTTATACCTTGCTGTTGTTGACGTGGTGGCGGCTGAGTTTCCTTCGTGAACTTCCTTGGCTGTTCACGCTGTGCATATGTTGTCATCTCAGCCTCTTCCAGCTCCAAGGCCTTAGCCGTCACTTCACCATAAGGTACATTGTGTATTCCAACAGTCTTTACTCTCATATACAGACTCGGCTTCAGTCCTTGAACAAATTGGTAAGTCCTGTCCTCATCATCCTCAACCAATCGGGGAGCAAACTGTGATAAAGCATCAAATTTGCATATGTAATCCGTCACAGAGCAAGTTTGTCGCTAATTCATGAACTCCTTCTTCTTGTTGGCCCGAACAGTCCTATTGAAGTACTTGTCAAAGAAGGCAGTCTTAAACATTTCCCAGGTCATAGCTCCTGCATTAGCGGTGTTCTGGATTGAATTCCACCAATGTCTTGCACTCAATTCCAAATGAAAGACAGCATATGTGACCTTATCCCCTTCGTCAACCTTTGCACACTTAAACATGTCCTCCATCTTTCGAATCCATTCCTCAGCATAAATAGGATCCGAAACATGTCCATTAAACACCGGGGGTCGAAGCCGGTGGAAACGCTCACCCCCAGGATCATGAGTTGCATTAGTACTGGAGTTGCCTTGTTCCTCTCTAGTGGTCACAACCTGTTCTATTTGGCGTGATTGACGAATAACTAATTCTGTCAGCTGAGCAATAGTGTTACTATCCACATTGTCTTCTCTCTATTGATCTCTCACCATTTTGGGATTCCTAAACAATAATCATAACATATCTTAACTTAATGACATTGCAAAAATGATAAAAACTTACAGTTACTGGAGTGTACTCAGGTGGCAATCTGTGCTGGGAGGAAGTCTGCAGAATCGATTTTAGAACCTGGTTTTGCTTTGATACCATAATTGTAACAACCCCAGTTGGAGTCGCCACGTAATTCATAACTTAACCTCTTAATCAATCAGTTCTTACTTCATGCACCTTGTTCATTATTAGTGTTATATATATTTTTTTTTTCACAAACATCTCCTAAACTGCATCTACCGATAGAGTCATAGACTCACATCGACCGATGGTCACGTGCCCGCCACGCGACACATCTTTTTCCAAACACCTCTTAAACTGCATCTACCGATAGAGTCATAGACTCACAACGACCGATGGTCACGTGCGTCTCACGTGATCCGCAGACATCATCCGGCAGAAGACTTATTCACTTCTGCCGATCGCTAGGCGACAAAGAGTGTCACTTACATCGACCGGTAGCAAACGACAAATATTATGCTACTTCTACCGATGGTAAAACATCTACCGATCACTAGACGACAACACAACATTTACATCATCCAGTATTTGAGATACACAGCATCTACCGATAGACATGTGTAATCCACGTGCTCTTTTAAGACATCTTCCCATAGAGATCATCTATCAGTGGATGCAAGCTCATACATCTTCCGATGGAGAACATCTATCGGTGGATGCAAATTCCTAACATCATCCGATGGAGTACAGCTATCGGTGGACATAGATATTCACAGACTTCTAACTTCATTGACTAATCACTCTTATAAATGAAAATCAGAGACTCATCCAGAATACATATAGCGGAAGACTTAACAACAGATCATTTAATAATCCTTATAATCATTCCCAGACTCAGTAGTCAACCAGACAATTTCAAAACTCTATGTTATAAAAATAAACTCATCCTGCTTAAACTACAATATTCTTAATCATAACAAAATCATAGAGCATTAACCAGGGGTCTCAATCGCCATCCAACCACAGAATTGCACCCTGATCACCTTCCAGCAAGAAGACTTAGACATCTTCATTAGCTTTGGAATCCTCACCTGATATCTCGTCACCTACATCATAAGGTTTAAATTATAAGCCTAATGCTTAGTAAGGAATGCAATACTAACATGTATACGTGAATGCATAGTTACAAGAAAATCATGATCATGTTCGTTTCATGCTTTTTCTTGTTCTTATTCGTGTTCTTGTTCATCACTTTCATCATATGGATTAAGGGAGGATTTGTGCCGTAATGGGGGGATGACAGTGCAAGTGTACATAGTCCCTTTCGGGCCATATTCATGGTCCTTCTCTTTGGACAGTGACATACGCCAAACCGCCCCCAACCCTCACTTAATCCGGTTGCATAAGTTTCATATTCATTCTCATATCTTGCTCATGGGGAAAAACATGCGCATAACTTATTTTCATATGCTTGAGAAGTAAATCAGGATGCATGACATGAATGCTCTTAATCATCAAGCTATGGAAATTATCATTCTAGATAGTTGATTTCATAGGCTCAACAGAACATCGCATTATATAGTTCTCAAACATCCGTAAATCATCCAAGTACAACCATCTTACTAACTTAAAACAAACATCAAGCACATAACTAATTTAGTACTCTTAAGATGTAGGAACCTAGTAGCCGGAAGTCTTAATACATTCACTTACTTGGTGTCCTTTGCAAATGGAATACTCCTTTTAAATCTTCTTCACCTAAATCATTTCACATTACCTAGTTAAAAATAAAATCCTAATAGTGCTAACCAAAAATCATCCTAATGCTTAACCTACTTGTATTTCTATATTCTTCTGCCGAGCACCTTGTGTGCGTGGATTAAATTTCTACAATCTAAATAACCAGATTCAGCCCATTAACTAATCGCATACAGCCCGGTTGTTGATAAAGAAGGCTACCTGCTGCGAGAGAGAGAGAGTTCTGGGAGGATGGGAATCGCCGAGAGAGAATGTCGGCTACAGTGGGGTTTTTTGTGAGGTTTAAGAGTTTCCATTTTCTACTTATACCAAATAAGTTTCTCCTTAATTACAATTCTGCCACTACAACAGAAATCCAATAAGCTTTGGCATATAATTATTAAATAAAAGGTCAAATAAAGAAGTGACCGTTAATTCCGTTAATAAAATCACCTGACTGAGAATGTCGGGTGTTACATTACATGTTGGTCATTATGTCTACCAAGAGTTGGTGAAGAGAGGCAAAGATGCCTCTAATCTCATCAAGCTGCCCTTGCACAATAGACTCACCTTTCTTCAATGGTGGTGCAGCAGGTGCTTGAGTATTTGAGTCTCGATTTTGAGTATTATTTGATCCACTCCTTATTATCATTTTGGAAGAAAAAGAAAACCACAAAACAATATGAAATGAGCAAGAAATAATGGAGCTCTGATACCAAATGATTTGCTTCCAAATCGGAGAAGCACAAGCTTGTAAGTGGCTCGACTAGAAGGAGATCCTTGGTTGCAGAAGAGGTGACTTGCAACAGGTATAACTTGAGCTGTAAGACAAACTAAAGGCTGATTTTTGGCAAGCTTCGTCATTTAGGAGTGAAGAGAAGACCCTCCAAAAATTGAGGTAGTTGGATGGGAATGAAAAGTTATACACGATTGAACAAGGTTGGTCCAAGGAGGTGCTATAGCTGCACTTCTCAGGTGTTGGTTCTCCTTGATGTAGAAAACCCTTCTCACTTGCTCCACGAGAGTTCCTTAATTCCTTGGTGTAAATTCCATCTCAAAGGTAGAGTGTGGAGAAGGAAATAACAATATTACCATCCACTTGTACTCACAAAGAGTGAAACCAAGATTACACTCACACTCGGATGTTACTCACCAAGAGGAGGCGCAACACTTGAAGAGAGAAAACTACCAAGATGAGTTTCAAATTTGAAAATTGTTCAATAGTTGTTGCCCTTAACCTTAATGATGACTTAAATACCCCTTTCAAGGAAAATTAAGATTTCAAAGACAAAATAGGAAGTATCACATGCAAAACTAACCAAAAAGAAACAAGTAATTGTTAATTGTGGATAGATAGACTGCACATGCAATAGCTTTTGCCCTGAAGTCATTGAGTAGTTTTTGCTTTTGAGCATGTTCCTTGCCAAATCATTAATTATTGATTCTTCCTTTATGCCACTCCATTTTTTTAGGGGATCTTGGGACTGTCAATGGTCGTCGTATCCCTTGGGTTTCACAAAACTCTTAAAATGCCTTTGAGGTGAATTCACAAAACTCTTGACGCTAGCTTTGAATTTCTTGAAGACTCCAAAGATCTCAAATTTTTTGCTTCAAGAAATATACCCATTTTTTTCTTTTGAAATCATATATGAAGAGAAGGAAATAGTTACTCTCACTGAGTGAACTTGACTTACTTGAACCGCTCACATACATGTGTATAAGCTCTAGTGACTTCTGAGCTCTTGAGTTTGACTCCTTTGGAAAGTTTTTCTTAAATTGCTTCCCAAGTAGACATCCTTCACACAATTGATTAGGAGGACGAATGCAAGGTAGTCTTGTTTCCATCTCCTTTTTGAACAACAACTCTAGACCCCTAAAGTTGAGATGCCTGAATTGAAGATGATAGAGCCAAGAGCATCTTTGTAACAAGCCTTGACACATTTAGCAACTTCATTGTTAATAATGTGCACAAAAATTCTATTCCTTGACATCGGCACCTTAGTGATTAAGTTGTTAGCCTTATCTTTTATCGAAAGCTTATTATCTCTTAAGTGATTATCATAACCTTTCTCTAAGAGTTAAACCAAGCTCAAGATATTGCTCTTCATATTCGACATATAATAGAAATTTGAAATGAATGTGTGCCCTCCATTCTTTAATCAGATGAGAATTTTACCTTTGCCTTGTACCGCCACCTTGGAGTCATCTCCAAAAGATACATTGCCACTTACAGATTCGTTAAACTCTATGAACATGTGTAACATCCCTAAAACTGTACCCAATTTACCCGTACTTTTTTTTATATCCTTATACTTGATTAAACTTTAAACGAGAACTAAATCGAAATCGAATTCAGAATCGAAATCGGAAATTTAAATCTAACTTTTAAGTTAAAAACTAGGGATTTTCGGGTTTTTGGGAAAAACTCGTAAATTGTGAATTGAGGTGCCGAGCGTAAATTACTCAAATTTATAGCTCAATAAATTGGATTAGAACTTTAGGAAGTTCCTTAGTTAAGATTTTGTTGATTGGACGTTTAATAACTCAAATTGTTTTTAACGGTGAATGTCGTGTTTTGCTTCAGGCGAATGACTCTCGTAGACCGAGCTTGAAGTGCAGCGCGCCCAATGTAAGTTTTCGTGACTTACTCTGGCCGATTGGCCTACACCGTACTTCGATGTAGCGTCGAGGATCTTAAAGGATTGTTTGTTTTAAATTGTATTGGTTGGGTAGTTAGGTGTAGACGTTTAGTAGGTTATTTCTTTTACTGTCCTAATGGTACATATGATTGTTTGTTTATAGTTATATTGAACTGTTCATGCATCACGTATTTTAACTTGGCATGAAACCGAATTTCCGCACCGCACGATGTTTTCTGAAAACCGATGTGGCACAGAAATTGGGGGCTCAGATCTATTGTGCGGACCGATTGAGGGTCTGGCCAATACCACATCTCATGTACTGAAATTAATGAACGTAATCTGTTATCTGGTCACGCGAGGTGGGGCTCAGGCACGGCTGTACGTGTTGTAAGCGTGTACCCACCTCCTCTAACTGCACAGGGTAGTCCGACCGCTGGATGGGCCCCCTTCGATTAGGGGGATCAGATCTCGGTGATATACTGTCTGCGACGCTCTGTTATGCATGATTTCTGAACTCCATATGCACTGCACGCATCTGCATTTACGTAGAATTTACTGAGCCTTTTAGCTCATAGTGTGTCTGTATGGTGTAGGTGACATTGAGTCAGGTGAGGACGACGTTCCTCCTCCTGACGTATGATGCAGTTGACGAAGAATGGCCAGTGGGAGTGTGCTGAGCAGTCGGTGCGTTTTGACCCGTGGGGACGTCTGTGTAAATATTTTGGGGGATTTAATGGATAATATGCATGTATAGATGAACATATTAGGATGTCTGGTTCTGTATAGCTGATAGGTTTATATTGTGATGTTTTGAAATGTTTTGGGACTGAATTTATAATCGTTTTTGGTAGATTTCAAAAACAGGAGGATTTGTTTAGGTTTTAAACATAACCACGTAATTCGTTTTCAGGAACTGTATTTCGTTTTAAATACGTTCGAGTCGGTTCTGGATGAAGGTGCGAGAGTGTATGAATGTTGGTTTTCGATTGGGTTTAAGTTTATATGATAAATGTCGATGGAATGAGAAATTGCATAGAAATGAATTAGTGTTTTTGCTCTCTGGAATCTCGGATTCCAGAGAGAAATTTGGTCGCTGCAAAGTGTAGCGACTGGGCGCTGCAATGTGCAGCGACTGGGCGCTGCAATGTGCAATGATCGGGCGTTGCATTGTGCAACGCCTACAGCGACTGATCGCTGCTTCATTTTCCTCTGCTTTTCGGTTTTGCCCCTGTGCGATTTGATAAATGTTTTAAATAGTTTTAACTGTTTTAAATAGTTTTATTTTAATTGTTTTTATGATTGTTTTAAAAAGCTTTAAAAGTTAGATTTAAATTTCCGATTTCGATTCTGAATTCGATTTCGATTTAGTTCTCGTTTAAAGTTTAATCAAGTATAAGGATATAAAAAAAAGTATGGGTAAATTGGGTACAGTTTTAGGGATGTCACAACATGCTTCTTTATCCACACATATGATTGTTTGCACTAGTGTACAAGTACCATATGTTATCTTCTCTTTTATTATCCTCGTAAGCAAATAACAAGGCGCCATCTTCTCGACTTCTTTCTTCAACGTAGTTGACCTTCTCCTCAATTTCGTTACTTTTAGGATCTCATCATTTAAAGGCATAATGACCAAACTTCTTAAAATTGTAACACGTAATGTGTGACTCATCATACCTCAATTTTAAATTGTCTCTCCCACAACCACTTGTTGAGCTTGCTCCTTTTTGAAAGTTGTTGCTGCTGTCATCGTTGGGTCTCTAACCTCGTCCATATCCACAACCTTGTCCTCGTTCTTGACTATGGAATCGTCTTTGCTGGTTCTTATTATTGCAGTTGCTTTCTTCTTTCGTTGGATCAACTTGAATCACGAGTAGTTGATTTGTGATCTCTCCCTTCTTATTTTCTTTTCTTTGCAAGCTTGAAACGATCCCAAAAGTTGTTTCATTGTCATTGTCTCCAAGTCTTTCGTTTCTTCAAGAATGGTGATGATATGTTCAAACTTTGAATCTACCGATCTAAGGATTTTTTCCATAATTTTTACATCATCTAAATTTTCACCATTTCTCTTTGGTTGTTTGGTCACCGTTAAGACTCTTTAGAAATAGGTAGAGATGACTTCTCCTTTTTTCATATGCAAGGTTTCAAACTCGGCTATTAGAGTTTTAAGGTGTGCATTTTTTACTAGATCGGCTCCTTTGTAAGAAGTTTGAAGCTTTTCCCATGCTTCCTTCTGTAACACCCGACAACTTCAACCAGGTGACTTTCCTAAACTGTATTAACGGTCACGAATATTCAGTTTTCATGGTTTAGGGTTTTATGCCAAGCTTAATTAATTACATGTGGATCTAAACTAGGTTGAGTGGCAAAGTTGTAATAATGAAGGATTGAGGCCAGTATTTAAAGAAAAAGGAAAGGATTCAAACCTCATTTAAACCACTGTAGCCGACATCCCCAATTCCCGGCGATTTCTTCTCTCCCAAGCTCTCGCTCTCTGTCAGCTGGAAATCCCTCCTTCGACGATCGGTTTCCTTGCTGCTACTCGGCTACTTTGTGCTCGAGGTACGAGTTTGACAATGTAGGTATCTTTCAGTCGTTAAGCTCTGTTTCAGCTATGTGTTGAGGTTCTGGATTCTTCGATGGCCGAGTATTAGTAAGGATATTTAAAATCTGAATGTAGTAATGTCATTCCGAATCGATTTTGGACATTAAACAAACAACCCTAAGATATCGCTTATCGAATCTGTCTGTTCTGGGTTTTTGATTTCAAACTGCATTGAGAACTATACTAAGAATTCGGGAGTGACTATAGCTATTAGATCCTAGGATTACTTGTGATTAGAACTAATAGGATTTTGTTTTAACTACTGCAATGTAAATGTTTAAGGTGAGGAAGTAGGAAGAGAAAGGAGCTCAAATTGCTAAGGAGACCAGGTAAGTGAATGAATAGGTTTCTCGGTCATTAGGACCCTACATCAAAGGATGCTAGGTAGAAACTCATATGATGAATAGAAGTTTCCCTTATGTTACTGTCTATTGTTTATGCTGATGATTAGCTCAGTGGTAAAGTTTCATGTCGAATGGTACTCAGTTTTGTAGCTTGATGATTTAAGAATTTTCATGTCCATGCATCCTGAATGTTTTATGCATATGAAAATGTTTTAAGAGCATGTCTTCGCATGAACAAGATAAGAATATAAAACTTATGCAACGTGAATTAAGAGAGGGTTGGGGGCGGTTTGGCGTATGTCACTGTCCAAAAGAAGGACCATGATACGACCCGCAAGGGAACTATGTGCACTCTCACTGTCAAACCCCCTTTACCGGCACAAATCCCCTCTTAATCCACACAACTTAAACGAAGAATATGATCAATGACTTTGAATGAAGAATATGATCAATGACTATGAATGATGAATATGATCAATGACTATGAGTGATGAATATGATCAATGACTATGATTGATGAATATGATCCATGATTATGAATGAAGAATATGATCAATGACTATGAATGATGAATATGATCAATGACTATGAGTGATGAATATGATCAATGACTATGATTGATGAATATGATCCATGATTATGAATGATGATTACGAGCAAAGATATGAACAAGAAAAGACTCATGAACATGTGATTTCCCAAATTATACATTCGTGCATCCATGTTAGTGTTGCATTCCTTACTAAGCATTAGGCTTATAGTTAAACCTTATGATGTAGGTGAAGAGTTAGCAGGTGAGGATTTTCAGTCCAGAGATGATGCTTAAAGCTGGTTGCCGGAGGATGCTCAGTATGACAGTGCCAAGCTGGATAGGCGATTAAGACCACTGGTTATGCTCATAGTATGTTAGTGAAGTTTATGATAAACAGATGTCTAAGAAAAATAGAATTTCTTATAACCATGAGATTTAGATTTGAATGATTTGACTTAAGAGTCTGATGATGATTTTAAAGATTATTGAATGGTTTGTTTTTGCTTAAGCCTTCCGCTATGCGTAATTTTGGATGAGTTTATGATTCTTACTCATGAGGTTTATAGTACTAAGTTAAGATTCAGGTGAGTTGTGGTATTTTCTACTGGATGAAGTTGTTTGATGATTATAGTGTTTTCCTGCCGTGTGATGGAAGCTGGATAAGGTCATCATCCGGCTGACGTCATCGGCAGATGTAGAGTGTTAAGCCGTCGGACGATGAAAGTGCTATTTTGTCGTCTAGCGATCGGTAGATGTAGAGTATTTAGGTTACCGGATAATGTAAGTGTTATTTCATCTCCCAGTGGCCGGTAGATGTAGAGTGTTTAAGCCGTCGGACGATGAAAGTGCTATTTTGTCGTCTAGCGATCGGCAAATGTAGAGTATTTAGGTTACCGGATGATGTAAGTGTTATTTCGTCGCCCAGTGGCCGGTAGATGTAGAGTGTTTAAACTATCGGAAGATGTAAGTACTATTTTGTCATCTAGCGATCGGTAGATGTAGAGTGATTAAGCCATCGGATGATGAGAGTGTTATTTTGTCATCTAGTGATCGGTAGATGTAGTGTAATAAAGTCACCGGATGATGAGGATGTTATTTGTCGTTTAGTGACCGGGTCATGTTTTAATTATTCACGTGAGAAGCACATGTTCACCGGATGATGTCCCCTTATTTCACCGAATGATCTAAAGAGTCTCTTTACCGGATGATATAAACATGGTTTTGTCGTCTAGTGACCGGTAGATGTGGTTTTATTCCTCAATTGGCAGGTGCAATCTAAAGGTTTAAGCTTTCCTTCACCATCCGATACACAATGCACTGCCCGCCGGCAGATGCGTAAAGTATTCCTTTGCCGAATGATGCCTAGTGAATTATGTACGACATTTTAAGTTAAGTCATGTTTCAAAAAAAAATATATTACCTAAAATGAGTAGAGTGTGAGTAATAAGAATTAAATGATTAAGAAAGATATGGATTATGTGACGATCCCTCCGGGGCTGTTACAATTATTGTATCAGAGCAAAACTGGGTTCTAAAACCGATTTTGCAGACTGCATTACAGCACTGACTGTCACATGAGCACACTCCAGCAACTGTAAGCATTTATGATTTCAGTAAATGTCACTAAGTTAAGATGCATCTATAATTATTTGTTTAGGAATCCCAAAATGGTTAGAGGTCAGCAGAGAGAGACCAATGAGGATAGCAATGTCATTGCTCAGTTGACAGAGTTGGTCATGCGCCAATCTCGCCAGATCGAACAGCTGATGACTGCTAGAGAGGAACAAGGCAACTCCAGTACTAATGCAACTCATGATCATGGGGGTGAGCGTTTCCACCGGCTTCGACCCCCGGTGTTTAATGGACATGTTTCAGATCCTATTTATGCTGAGGAGTGGGTTTGAAAGATAGAAGACATGTTTAAGTACGCAAAGGTTGATGAAGGAGATAAGGTCACATATGCTGTCTTTCATTTGGAATTGAGTGCAAGGCATTGGTGGGATTCAATCCAGAACACCGCTAATGCCGGAGCTATGACTTGGGAAATGTTTAAGACTGCCTTATTTGACAAGTACTTCAATAGGACTGTTCGGGCCAACAAGAAGAAGGAGTTCATGAATCTGCGACAAACTGGCTCTGTGACGGATTACATATGCAAATTTGATGCTTTATCACGGTTTGCTCCCCGAATGATTGAGGATGATGAGGACAGGATTTACCAATTTGTTCAGTTACTGAAGCCGAGTTTGTACATGAAAGTAAAGACTGCTGGGATACACAATGTACCTTATGGTTAAGTGACGGCTAAGGCCTTAGAGCTGGAAGAGGCAGAAATGACAGCATATGCACAGCGTGAGCAACCAAGAAAATTCATGAAGGAAACTCAGCCGCCACCACGTCAGAACAAAGGATGGCAGCCGCAACAGAACAGGGGGCCACAACAACAACAACAAGGTATAAAGAGACCCTTCAATCCAAATGATGATCAGGGAAAAAGAAAGCGACCAATAGCCCCTCAATGCCCCACCTGTCAGAAGAACCATCCCGGCGAATGCAAGTTACTTTCTGGCCGCTGTTTTAGATGTGACAAGGTCGGACATGTAGTCAGAGACTGCCCCATGCCACCCGATCCAAACCGAGCAAGCGTAATGCCCCGAGTCTTTGCTATGATGGAAGACGAAGACACCATGCAGCATACGGTCATAACAGGTACAATTATGATCTGTGGTGTTTCTGCTTATACACTTATAGACACGGGTGGCACACACTCATTTATTGCAACCTTGTTTGCGAATAAGCATAAGTTAGAATACTTGCCAGCTTATAGGCCATATAGTGTGATGTTACCATCGGGAAAGTCCTTGTATTCTGAGCAGATATTGAAAGGCGATATTGTGTCCCTAGGAAATAAGAAGTTATATGTAGAACTGATTGTAGTTGACATGAAGGGATATGAAGTTATATTAGGAATGGATTGGTTATCCAGGCATTATGCCACGATAAGTTGTAGGTCTGGATTAGTCGAGTTTTGGCCCCCTAATGAAGATCAGTACACTTTCCAAGCTATCCCAAAAATAAGTAAGATAACGATTATATCCTCGCTAGAGGCTCAGTGGTTATTGAAAGATGGTTGTGAGAGTTATCTAGCAAGTGTAATCGATAATCGGGTAAAGAACAAAGTAGAGCTACAAGATATTTCTATAATTAAAGAGTTCCCTGACGTGTTTATGGATGATTTGCCAGGATTACCGCCCGATAGAGAAATAAAATTTGTAATTGATACGTATCCCGAGGCATTACCCGTATCTAAGAATCCTTATCGTATGGCACCTGTCGAGCTAAAGGAGTTAAAAGTCCAACTACAGGAATTAGTAGACAAGGGATTCATACGCCCTAGTAGTTCTCCCTGGGGTGCACCTGTGTTGTTCGTTAAAAAGAAAGATGGTTCCCTTAGAATGTGCATAGACTATAGAGAGTTAAATAAGTTAACCATTAAGAATAAATACCCCTTGCCCCGTATTGATGACTTGTTTGACCAATTGCAAGGAGCTAAAGTGTTTTCAAAGATTGATTTGCGTTCGGGGTACTATCAACTGAAGGTTAAGAAAAGTGATATACCTAAGACAGCTTTTAGGACCCGCTATGGACATTATGAATTCCTTGTGATGTCGTTTGGGTTAACCAATGCACCTGCAGCTTTTATGGATTTGATGAATCGAGTGTTTCGTGATTACTTGGACAAGTTTGTGATTGTATTTATAGATGATATTCTCATATACACACAGACTGAGGCTGACCATATGGAACACTTAAGGATAGTTTTGACCACCCTGAGACAGCAACAACTTTATGCCAAGTTATCCAAATGTGAGTTCTGGTTGTATAAGGTTAACTTTTTAGGCCATGTCATTTCTGCTGAGGGTATATCAGTAGATCCAACTAAGATTCAGGCTGTTAAAGACTGGCCACAGCTAAGGAATGTTAGTGAAGTCCGTAGTTTTCTTGGTTTGGCAGGCTATTATAGGAAGTTTATTAAGGGATTTTCTATGATAGCTAATTCTTTAACTAGTTTGACAAAGAAGGACACTAAGTACTCTTGGACCGAAGCTTGTGAAGATGGCTTCCAGACACTTAAGCTGAAGTTAACGACAGCTCCACTTTTGACTCTCCCAACTGAAGGAGGAAAGTTTAGTGTTTATTGTGATGCATCCAAAGTTTGATTGGGGTGTGTTTTGATGCAAGAAGGCAAGGTTATAGCGTATGCCTCTAGGCAGCTAAAGAATTATGAACAGAACTACCCCACTCACGATTTGAAATTAGCCGCACTTGTGTTTGCATTAAAGATTTGGAGACATTATCTGTATGGACAACAGTGTGAGGTATTTTCTGACCATAAAAGCCTGAAGTACCTCTTTACTCAAAAGGAATTAAACATGAGACAGAGACGTTGGTTAGAATTTGTTAAAGACTATGACTTCGAAATTAAGTATCATCCAGGCAAGGCTAATGCTGTAGCCGATGCTTTAAGCAGAATGTCAACGGCAATGCAACCCACATTATCAACCATGTCTATACCTTTGAGGAAGGAAGTTCAGAGGTTCGAATTGGAAATAGTTCTCGAGCTGTCAGCTTTACTGGCTGATTTATTTATCCGACCAACTATTTTGGACAGGATCAAGGAAGCACAACAAAAGGATTCAAAGGAGAATAGTAGCATGATAAATAAGTTAAAGGACGTCTCCTCGGAGTTCAGTCTCTCTAGTGATGGCACTTTGAAATTTAAGAACCGATGGTACATTCCAAATGATAAGGAGTTGCGTGAGTGGATCTTGGCTGAAGCTCATTCTTCTTCCTTTTCTGTGCATCCTGGTAGCACCAAGATGTATCGGGATTTAAGGTTACATTACTGGTGGCCAAATATGAAGAGGGATGTTGCTATGTATGTGGAGTCATGTTTGATATGCCAACAGGTCAAGGCAGAACACCAACGCCCAGGAGGTACCCTTCAACCCCTACCAATCCCTGAATGGAAGTGGGAAAACATTGCTATGAATTTTGTAGCAGGTTTGCCAAAGACAACTAAAGGACATGATAGTATTTGGGTCGTGGTTGATAGAATGACAAAGTCGGCACGCTTTATACCTGTAAGAATAACTTTCACAATGGACCAGCTTGCTGATCTGTATGTCCAAGAAATCATCAGATTGTATGGAGTTCCTTTATCTATTGTATCCGATCGTGATCCTAGATTCACCTCAAGATTTTGGCAAAGCTTACAAGGCACATTAGGATCAAAATTATCTTTCAGCATTGCCTTCCACCCACAAACCGATGGACAATCTGAACGGACAATTCAAATACTTGAGGATATGTTGAGGGCGTGTGTGCTTGAGTTCCAGACATCATGGAGTCGATACCTGCCATTGGTTGAATTCTCTTACAACAATAGTTACCAATCCACCATAGGTATGGCACCTTATGAGGCACTGTATGGCAGGAAATGCAGGTCACTTTTGTACTGGGATGAGGTCGGTGAAGCAAAACTCCTAGGTCCCGAGATTTTGCAACAGATGTCAGACAAGATTGCCACTATTAGGAAAAGAATGATAACTGCACAGAGCCGACAGAAGAGTTATGCAGACCAGAGAAGAAGAGACCTTGAGTTTTTTGTTGGCGATGAAGTTTTCCTGAGGATTTCACCATTTAAAGGAGTTTTAAGATTTGGTAAGAAAGAAAAGCTAAACCCACGATTTGTTGGACCATTCCCCATGTTAGAAAGGATTGGCAGTACAGCATATAGATTGCAATTGCCTCCATCGCTGGAAAAGGTGCATAATGTTTTCCATGTGTCAATGTTAAGGAAATGCATACGGGATCCTACACATGTTGTTAAGCCAGTGGATGTCAAAATTGAACCATCGTTAATGTATGAAGAGAAGCCGGTGCAAATTTTGGAATCTGCAGTAAAAACCCTGAGGAATAAAGAAATTCCACTGGTGAAAGTTTTATGGATGAATCATGGTATCGAGGAAGCCACATGGGAAAGACAGCAGGACATGATGGACAGATATCCTGAACTCTTCGCTTGATCAATTTTCGGGGACGAAAATTTTGTTTAAGGAGGGGTGGATGTAACACCCGACAACTTCAACCAGGTGACTTCCTAAACTGTATTAACGGTCACGAATATTCAGTTTTCACGGTTTAGGGTTTTATGCCAAGCTTAATTAATTACATGTGGATCTAAACTAGGTTGAGTGGCAAAGTTGTAATAATGGAGGATTGAGGCCAGTATTTAAAGAAAAAGGAAAGGATTCAAACCTCATTTAAACCATTGTAGCCGACATCCCCAATTCCCGGTGATTTCTTCTCTTCCAAGCTCTCGCTCTCTGTCAGCTGGAAATCCCTCCTTCGACAATCGGTTTCCTTGCTACTTCTCAGCTACTTTGTGTTCGAGGTACGAGTTTGACAATGTAGCTATCTTTCAGTCGTTAAGCTCTGTTTTAGCTATGTGTTGAGTTTCTGGATTCTTCAATGGCCGAGTATTAGTAAGGATATTTAAAATCTAAATGTAGTAATGTCATTCCGAATCGATTTTGGACATTAAACAAACAACCCTGAGATATCGCTTATCGAATCTATTTGTTCTGGGTTTTGGATTTCAAACTGCATTGAGAACTATACTAAGAATTCGGGAGTGACTATAGCTATTAGATCCTAGGATGACTTATGATTAGAACTAATAGGATTTTGTTTTAACTACTGCAATGTAAATGTTTTATGTGAGGAAGTAGGAAGAGAAAGGAGCTCAAATTGCTAAGGAGACCAGGTAAGTGAATGAATATGTTTCTCGGTCATTAGGACCCTACATCAAAGGATGCTAGGTAGAAACTCATATGATGAATAGAAGTTTCCCTTATGTTACTGTCTATTGTTTATGTTGATGATTAGCTCAGTGGTAAAGTTTCATGTCGAATGGTACTCAGTTTTGTAGCTTGATGATTTAAGAATTTTCATGTCCATGCATCCTGAATGTTTTATGCATATGAAAATGTTTTAAGAGCATGTCTTCGCATGAACAAGATAAGAATATAAAACTTATGCAACGTGAATTAAGAGAGGGTTGGGGGCGGTTTGGCGTATGTCACTGTCCAAAAGAAGGACCATGATACGACCCGCAAGGGAACTATGTGCACTCTCACTGTCAAACCCCCTTTACGGGCACAAATCCCCTCTTAATCCACACAACTTAAATGAAGAATATGATCAATGACTATGAATGAAGAATATGATCAATGACAATGAATGATGAATATGATCAATGACTATGAGTGATGAATATGATCAATGACAATGAATGATGAATATGATCAATGACTATGAGTGATGAATTGATCAATGACAATGAATGATGAATATGATCAATGACAATGAATGATGAATATGATCAATGACAATGAATGATGAATATGATCAATGACAATGAATGATGAATATGATCAATGACAATGAATGATGAATATGATCAATGACAATGAATGATGAATATGATCAATGACAATGAATGATGAATATGATCAATGACTATGAGTGATGAATATGATCAATGACAATGAATGATGAATATGATCAATGACAATGAATGATGAATATGATCAATGACTATGAGTGATGAATATGATCAATGACAATGAATGATGAATATGATCAATGACTATGAGTGATGAATATGATCAATGACTATGATTGATGAATATGATCAATGACTATGAGTGATGAATATGATCAATGACTATGAGTGATGAATATGATCAATGACAATGAATGATGAATATGATCAATGACAATGAATGATGAATATGATCAATGACTATGAGTGATGAATATGATCAATGACAATGAATGATGAATATGATCAATGACAATGAATGATGAATATGATCAATGACAATGAATGATGAATATGATCAATGACAATGAATGATGAATATGATCAATGACTATGAGTGATGAATATGATCAATGACAATGAATGATGAATATGATCAATGACAATGAATGATGAATATGATCAATGACAATGAATGATGAATATGATCAATGACAATGAATGATGAATATGATCAATGACAATGAATGATGAATATGATCAATGACAATGAATGATGAATATGATCAATGACAATGAATGATGAATATGATCAATGACAATGAATGATGAATATGATCAATGACTATGAGTGATGAATATGATCAATGACAATGAATGATGAATATGATCAATGACAATGAATGATGAATATGATCAATGACAATGAATGATGAATATGATCAATGACAATGAATGATGAATATGATCAATGACTATGAGTGATGAATATGATCAATGACAATGAATGATGAATATGATCAATGACAATGAATGATGAATATGATCAATGACTATGAGTGATGAATATGATCAATGACAATGAATGATGAATATGATCAATGACAATGAATGATGAATATGATCAATGACAATGAATGATGAATATGATCAATGACAATGAATGATGAATATGATCAATGACAATGAATGATGAATATGATCAATGACTATGAGTGATGAATATGATCAATGACTATGAGTGATGAATATGATCAATGACAATGAATGATGAATATGATCAATGACTATGAGTGATGAATATGATCAATGACAATGAATGATGAATATGATCAATGACTATGAGTGATGAATATGATCAATGACAATGAATGATGAATATGATCAATGACAATGAATGATGAATATGATCAATGACAATGAATGATGAATATGATCAATGACAATGAATGATGAATATGATCAATGACTATGAGTGATGAATATGATCAATGACAATGAATGATGAATATGATCAATGACAATGAATGATGAATATGATCAATGACAATGAATGATGAATATGATCAATGACAATGAATGATGAATATGATCAATGACTATGAGTGATGAATATGATCAATGACAATGAATGATGAATATGATCAATGACAATGAATGATGAATATGATCAATGACAATGAATGATGAATATGATCAATGACTATGAGTGATGAATATGATCAATGACTATGATTGATGAATATGATCAATGACAATGAATGATGAATATGATCAATGACAATGAATGATGAATATGATCAATGACAATGAATGATGAATATGATCAATGACAATGAATGATGAATATGATCAATGACAATGAATGATGAATATGATCAATGACTATGAGTGATGAATATGATCAATGACAATGAATGATGAATATGATCAATGACAATGAATGATGAATATGATCAATGACAATGAATGATGAATATGATCAATGACTATTTTGTCGTCTAGCGATCGGCAGATGTAGAGTATTTAGGTTGCCGAATGATGTAAGTGTTATTTCATCGCCCAGTGGCCGGTAGATATAGAGTGTTTAAGCCGTCGGACGATGAAAGTGCTATTTTGTCGTCTAGCGATCGGCAGATGTAGAGTATTTAGGTTACCGGATGATGTAAGTTTTATTTCATCGCCCAATAGCCGGTAGATGTAGAGTGTTTAAGCCATCAGAAGATGTAAGTACTATTTTGTCGTCTAGCGATCGGTAGATGTAGAGTGATTAAGCCATCGGATGATGAGAGTGTTATTTTGTCATCTAGTGATCGGCAGATGTAGTGTAATAAAGTCACCAGATGATGAGGATGTTATTTTTCGTTTAGTGACCGGGTCATGTTTTAATTATTCACGTGAGAAGCACATGTTCACCGGATGATGTCCCCTTATTTCACCGGATGATCTAAAGAGTCTCTTTACCGGATGATATAAACATGGTTTTGTCGTCTAGTGACCGGTAGATGTGGTTTTATTCCTCAATCGACAGGTGCAGTCTAAAGGTTTAAGCTTTCCTTCACCAGCCGATACACAATGCACTGCCCGCCGGCAGATGCGTAAAGTATTCCTTTGCCGAATGATGCCTAGTGAATTATGTACGACATTTTAAGTTAAGTTATGTTTAAAAAAAAAATATATTACCGAAAATGAGTAGAGTGTGAGTAATAAGAATTAAATGATTAAGAAAGATATGGATTATGTGACGATCCCTCCGGGGCTGTTACACCTTCGGCATCTTTGCTTATGAAATCTTCTCAAATGCATCTTCATCTAACCCTTGATAGATTATACAGAGAGCCTTCTTGTCTATCTTTGTTGAGTCTCTCAAACTATCCTTTTGGGTTTGAGATAGACTTCCATCATTCTCTGGATCGGTGTGACATTTCTCTACTATTTCCCACAATTGGGAGTCAAGGAGAGACTTCATCTTAATGCTCCAATTGTTGTAGTTGCTCTTGTTGAGTGTTGAGACTTGGAAAGGACCATACAACTAATCGCCATCTGTGTAGAAAGGATCTCCAAGCTCTGATATCAATTTGTTGGAAAGATGTTTTAGTAGTAAAGGAAAAATATTTGAAAAATGGGAGAGACTAGGTAGTTTAGATGTAAAAGTTACTTGTCTTATTTCTCACTTTTGTTTTTGCTTCATATTAACTCAAAGACATCACCCTTATTTATACTTGTTGGAATCTTCTCAACTAATGGCTAGGATTAAGTCACATCAATTCTAATCTAGTGATCATAAATGACTCTCTAGAATGATCTAAAAATGACTTCTCTAGAACATGCTACTTAATATACTAGACTCTTCTATAAGGTTCTATAAGATAGACTTCTAGAAATGATCTATCTCGAACATGTTTCTAGAATTTTAATTTCTAAGCAATTAAACCCAAAACTAATAGGCCTAAAACAATTAAAGCCCAAAAACAAGTTTATATTTTCAAAAGAAGAATCCCCCATTGGAATTGTTGCCCTCGAACACATTCAACGCACAACCGACTAAACTAGTTTCAATATATCACCCCAGAGTTTTAACCTTCCACTTGGTTCTCCATTGCGATACCACTCTAACATGAAATTGAAACTGGTGACTGAACATCTGTAATAAATAGACTCACCAGCTTTGATGTACACTTAGATCACAAGTTGAACTTCACATGAGAACCTGACTTCGTCATAGTCTTCTCATACATTCCTTTGGAAGGTGAATTCACAAAAATAGCAGTCTTAACTTGATGAGAGTACCCCTATTGATCTTTACAACACCTACAAGGCTGTACTTGTATCGTTTTGCATCAAGAGTACTTAATGAGATCAAATTTTTCTTGAACTCGAAAAATGTCGCACATTACCTAGTGGCCTCGAAACTCTATCAAACATCATAATTCTGATGGTAGCAATCTCAGCTACCTTTCAAGGTGTTTTATTGCCCATTATCACAACTGTAAAATCTGATATTTTTATGATTTATAAAATTCAGTATGTCAAATTTTTGTTATTGACTTGCAATGTGTCATGGGTTGAGTCGTTTTGTCTGTTTTAGCTCACGTTGGATTTTTTAGAAGTATTGGTCAATTTAGTAATTAGGTAAATTACTGTGTTGTTAATTTGAGGAAAATTAACATTGGTTAATTGGAAGTTTAGCTTGAGGAATATTTGGAATGGCATTCGCAATTGTGAAGAATTAAATGGGAAGTAAATGAATTAAGCTAAAGAGAGGAATAAAAGTGTAAATATGAAAAAATAGGTTAAAAGGGTTTGGGAAACCCTTTTCTCGCATTTTGCATGGGCGCGGTTAAAGAGAGGGAGAGAGAGGCTGAAAGACGAAGGAGGAGGAGGAGGAGATCAAACCTCTGATCATGCAACAAAAGTGTGAAATCTTCGTAGTTTAGCGAAGAGCTACAAGGGTAAGTCAATTTCCTCCACCAGTTTTCGAGTTTGCATTTATGGTTTTTAGTTTCGATTCAGATTCGAGCAAAGAAGCTTGAATCCATTGATATTTCCTAGATTGTTTGTGTATTTTGAGTTTGTGAAAGTTTAATTGCTTTTTGGAGGCAAGAAATGATGAGGAAATGTGAGTTTCACGAACCGCACTTCGTTGAATCGAGTTAAAGGTTGAAACTTTAAGGGAAGTGTCGACCAGTTGTGCATTCTAGCAAAACCTGAGAGTTTGAACTCTCGACACTACAGAGGAAGTGTCGAACGGTCGTGCGTTTGAGCAAGAACCAGAGAGGTCTGAAGTATCAACACTTCAGAGGAAGTGTCAACCATACGACTTTTATTTTTGGAAAGGTGTCAACACCTCAAGAGGAAATGTTGACAGCTAGTGTATTTTTGATTGAATCCGAGAGATATGAGGTGTCAACCGTGTAAGGGAAGTGTCGATAGCAGGTGAACCCAAGTGTTATAAGTGTCGACTGCACAACCTTGGTTTTACGTAAATTTTGTCGTCAAGGTGTGTAGCGCCTCGGCAAAGTTTGCAGTTGTTCATAGATTGTCGGATTGGGTCATTGATTTGTGTGAGATTTTAACAACCTTTATTTGTTTTAAGGCTCAGACAAGTTAGCTGATTTTGAGCTAGTGCAAGGGGTTGTCGCTTCTGTAAGGAAGAGGAGTAGTCATTGTTGAGGTAGAGCTTTTATTCTTTCTGCATTGCATAACATGGTTTTCAAAAACTACTATTTTTCTGGGTTGCCACCTTTAATAGTATTATGGGGTTTGGTCACCAGCACGTCGATTTTTATATGTATTTGTACGTGTAGTTTTCTCACGTTTATATTCAGCATTACATGTATACAGTTTTGCTGTGGTATGTTTAGAGGATGAACCTCTTGATACTTTGAGTATTCTTGGCTTCAAATTATCACAAGGCTATCATGTTACCCCTTGTGTTGCGTGAAAATGGCGTTGTATGTACGTACATAAATCTGGCAAAAGGGCAGTGATGATGCATTCCTTGAGTTTTTAATCCATAAACCTGATCAATATGTTGATGGTTCAATTTGATGTCGTGGCTGACTGTTGATTCGCCGGTTACTCAAGTGATAGGCTGGATCTTTAGATTGCCACAACAGTTTCCTTCAGTCTCATGAGACGTTGTTCTATCTTTGGATAACTGTCTTTCTGGGCTAGTGTGCCGGAGTGGTCATTGCGTGACACTCCATTTTCACTAATGATGTTTTTTGTGGAAAACAGTGAGCTATTTTTTTTTTTTGTATAGCCTCCTATGAACGTTGTGGGTTTTATAACTATCTCACTGAGGGTTTGTGGAGCCAGTTTTGATAAAAAGAAGGAAAGAGCTTTCCTTAACAGTTTTTATAAAATTCATGCATAGTTTTGAAAAGTAATCACAGTTTGAATGAAGCTAAAACCTGTTTTAAACTAAGACTTATTAGGTATAAAGTATCTATTGAGTTAGTCACTCACCCTAACGATCCCCCTCCATATCTAGGAGGGGTTAGCTTTAAAAAGAGATTTCAGGAAGCTACTAGTGGTCTATTTTCTGTTGAATCTTATTTTATTCCTTGGTAAGGAGTGAGTAGTTTAATTTTGACTTGTAAACTTCTCTGGATGAATTAGATATCCTTTACTTTCTTGCACGGTAGATACTATTAATTACTATTTTATATTGCACTAATTGCTTGGGATTTCATTATGTGGGTTTGGCTGTAATTATTTTAAAGACTTTCACTGTCAAATCTAGCATAGGACTAAGTGATCGGGTTCCTTTCTCAAGAATCGGGTCGCCTGACCTAGCATTTCAAGCCCCCCAAGACAATGGTAATTGATCAAGAGCCTTATTAATGCGTCGTTTAAATCTATACGAGACATCTCATATCTTTACCTGCAACAACACAAATCATGTATTTTTATCCAACATCAGGATATCATATCTCATCGACGTCGTCTCTCCAAACTTTAAAACTTTACCAAAAATATTATCTGAGCCCAAAATATCCAAAAAAAAAAATTCCAAGTTCCAAAATTTCCAGAATACAAGATATTCCCAAATATTAAAAAAATAAAAACAACTTTCAACCACCCGCACAAAAAATTTCTGTTCTTCCTCACTAAATTGAGACTATTTGTAGTCAAAAACTAGCGATGCAAACAATGGGACAACGGCCAACATTTTGTGTGAAGTTGGAGCCTCTATATGAAATCCACCATTTGAATTGGGAAGCACACCGTCTGAGGAGTGGTGGGAGAAAAAGGAAATTCTAAAGGTGTACGTATACTCTATAGAAGATAAAAACTTTCTTTCCCTCATTAAACTTCCACTTGTACAATTTTTCTCTCTCTCTCCATAAATTTCCCATTGTATAAAAATTTTCCAGCTGAAAACCTTTCCTTTATCTTCATCCCCTCTGAAAGGCTTCCTCTCGCCGAATTTTCTGAGACGATTTGGAGACTTCTTGTTTGACCTTGGCCAAGGAGAAAGACCCAATCTTAGGTAAGTTAATTTTCCCTTCTTTCTTTCAATTCCAAAACTATCAAATGCCTAAAGTTTTACTCAAATCCCCCTATGTTCAAAAGGAATTGTCGTAGTGCTCTCTATGTAATTTTGGGAGAGAAAAACTTAGGGATCTGAGAGGGGTGGGTGCTGCAGTCGGTAGTAGGCGTAGGTTCAAGCACTAGTGCTCGAAAAATTGAATTGGTAGTTAAGATTTCCCTGGTGTTAGTTCAGAAGGAGAAGAAGTTGGTTTCACTACTGAAATTGGAAGTAGGGATTTATTTTATTTTTGGTTAAGCATTATATTTAATTTAATAATTAAATTCATTTAATTAGCATAAATTAATTATTTAATTTTATGCCATTGTTTTATTCACATAATTATCAATTGCATACTTTTATTATTTTGATATAAACTGTGTTTTAACTAGAAATAATAGGACATCTGAAGAGACGTGTCCTTGCGCGCGAATCTGATAAGAGTAATTATGTGGCTTGCGACTGTCGAGTGTCGTTGTTTTTTTTTTTTTTAATTCATGGTCAATGGCCTAGTGTGTTTGGAGTTCATGAGAGACCTCATTTGTACTGAATTTCTTTTAAAATAGCATAGCTGAGTTTTGATTTAATTTATATACTACATATTAGTGGGATATATTGTAATGCCCCAAAATTTTATAACTCGGTTTGCTACTCATAATGCTGAACAGAACTAAGACGATCAGGGAAGGGTTTTAAAACTTCACTCCATGATCAAAAATTCGACTTTTATAAAATAAAAGTAAGACGTTAAAACTTGCAGCGGAAAAATATTTGTATAAAACAGGGTTAAAACAAATAGCTAAAACAATTCTTATATAATTGTTAGATGATAGAAACCATCGGCCAAAAAGAATCGAGAACATAAAGGTTTTGGATATTTAAATGTTTTAAAAATTTCAAACACAACCTCCGCCAAATAGTCCCAACGGTAGAAGCAGAAACAAAAGACTTCTTCCGCCAAACTGTGTCAGTGGTGGAAGCAGAAACAGAATACTTCTTCCGCCAAACAGTGTCAGCGGTGGAAGTAGAAACACAAGACTTTTTCCGCCAAACAGTGTCAGCGGTGGAAGTAGAAATAGTACACATCTTCCGATTGACAACGTCTACCAATAGACAACATCTACCGATAGACAACTTCTACTGATAGACAACTTCTACCGATAGACAACAGAACAACGCATCAACCATTTACACTCTAAATAAATGAACAACTCTAACTGCTAAAAGAACTTGTAAATTTTTGTAAACATTCATAACAACTTGAATCCACAACTTACTAAAAATCAAGAAAAATAACTCTCATCAAAATCAACCACGTTTTATCCTCAGAATCGTTTCAAAAGCATAACAAAACATTTAAAACTATCACGACAATCAGAAATAATAAAACTACCAATGTCATTAAAATTCTCAGCATAGTTAAACTAAACAATTGTTCGCTAAACTTTCACGCCTACTGCCACTAGGTAAACCGCCCCATCAATTTACCAAGTCGACGCACGAATATACTCCTCCAACCAGCCTAGTCCTCATCACGCACAGAGAATACACCTGCTGACGTGCCTCGGAAGCCCGTTACAAGATCACAAACCCGGGCACAAAATTTAACTGTTCAATGTTCTAACGATTTGTCTCTTTTTGTAGGTTTCAATTCCCTCATGGACTTTACCTGGGAGCCGACTAAGGAGGATGAGGAGAAGCCTTACCATGTCATTCAATGGAGTATTCGCACGGAGCTTCTGGATAGCCCTATGGGAATTTGTCTTCCGGGGCCTTGAAATTGTAATTTTTATTTTTCAAACTCATTGGCATACATTAGCCTTTTTGTAAGGATTTTATAATTGCATCTCATGCATTAGATTGTGTGGTTAGGACTAGATGTATGGTGGTGGATTATGGGTTGTTGAAAGTTCAACAATTCAAAGAAAAAGAGGCCTCAACGAATCGAGCTCAAAGAAATACCCGGCCCAAAGAAGAGCCCACATCCAAAGGTATGGTTTTGCAGGTATATGAGTGGGTGAGGGCATGGATGGGTGACTTGGACAAAATTTGGCCATTGGTCAAGTTTTGGCTCAGGCAAGATGAAGAATGCACAGCTGGAGCGCGCGGGCAGGCGCTGGAGGCGCGCGGGCAGGCTGAACGTGGGCGCAGCGCACTGGCGCTGAGGTGGCGCGCGTGGATAGGCTGGCGCGCGCGCGCGGATGCTGACTGGCACGCGCCCAGCACGCACATATTGGCCTCCTTCGACCTTCTTCCAATTTTTTCTTAGCCATTGATTATTTTCTTGATCCAATGGCCCTAATCAACCTAGGACTTCTATAAATGCATGGTATTAGTGATTCTAAACAACTTTTGCCAATCAATACACTAATATTTTCCCTAAATATCCAAGGTTTCCTTTAGTGTTTTCCTTGGTTCCTTGAACCAAGAGGAGTTAGCCTTCATTGCTAACCTAGCTTGGGTTGCTAGGTTAGCTCTTATTCTTTCCCTCATCTTCTCCCTTGGGAGTTGAAACGAGGACAAAAATCCCGGGCCTACAGTGGTCGTTTTCTTCACGGAAAACGTGTATTCGGGAGCTTAACCCGTAAGCTCGCTCCTCGGATCCACCAAGGGTATTTCTTTACTTTTATTGTCCTCACTTTGCACTCAAATCACCCTTTACATTTCGGCTCCACCATAGCACCCACTCTCACTTTTATGTTTATTGTCATTTTCTTTGTTTCTTGCTTTATATTTTCTTTCCTCTTCTAACATCTATTGTCTTCTCTTTCTTTTAATTTCTTTGCATATTTCTCCTCTACAACAATATATATATATTCGGCCATATTGCTAATATTATCCTTGTTTCTTTCTTGCTTTTAATTTTAGTATTTTCTTTCATCTATTCAAGTAATATTCACTAGCACACAACCGAACACAAATCTAGCGTATTCGTAGGTTGTACACGGGCCCCTTTTCTAAGGGACCCTGTGTCAAGTGGTATCAGAGCGGTAGGCTTCCCTCGATGTGTTTTTGATGCATTTGGCAATCGCCCAAAGCTATACTCAAAAACCGGGATAGCGCTCAATTCGTTTCTCGCATTATTTCTTTATATTTGGTGCTAACTTTGAGCTAACTTGTGCTAATCCAACTTTTATTTTTACTACCATTATTTTTGCTATATTAATGCTTGTCTAATGTGGAAAAATATGGTGAACAACCCTACAAGAAAACACACAAGGTAAAACCCCAAATCTCTTAGTTTCATTCCTTTATTTTCTCGATTTCTTCGCCTTTTTGTGCCATGGTTTCTACCTTGTTTTTGTTTTATTTTGAGTCCTTATTTTTCCTTTAGATCTAAGCCGAAACTCTGTCAAAAATTTGGTAGAAAAGCAAGCATGAAATCGGCTTAAAGAAAAAATTGCTAAACCGGGTTATGTTTGTTGCATCATCTTCATGGTTTCCACTATGTTTGCCTCGGTTTATTGCTCCTTTAGTCTCGATTTTTGTTGGCATTTCTTGTTAGCATTTTAACTTTGTTTTAGTACTTAATTATTGTCCAATCACTATATTAATATTCTGGAAATTTTGGTGCTTCAATTCGGCTTGGAACTATTACTATCGAAAATAGGATTATTGTATAAATTATCGCATCGGTTTTGTCTCTTTTGTTAAGCTCGAATTTGTCTATTATTTTTGCTGAATATTGCTCATGTTTTAGTTCATAAATTTACCTAATATATGCTATTAAGTGAATGCATGAAATTGGTTAACAAGAAATTGGCAAAAACATGAATTAAAGTAGCAAATTGGAGCTAGACATTAGATTAACAATTCTGCTATATTTGAATTAAATTCCAACATGTTATTTTGACTTAAATGATGTTCTAAATTTTATCATTTGCTGTTTTTAGAGTTAATTAGTTGTCATTATTATTGCTCTAGTTTGTCCTTAGTAAAAATTGATAACTTGATTGAGTTTCTTGAACATTTGTGGTGAAAATGAATTATTGAAAATAATCACTTCTTGGTTAAGTGTTATTAAATTGTCTAGTTATCATCCTAATTAGCATGATCCCTATTTTTATTGTTGTCTTAGCTAAGATTGTCCCTTAGTTCCAAAAATTGCCTAAGACATTAAGAAGATAAGCATCCCACTAATTTAGGAAAACTTACTTAGACAAGAACTTGAATTTAATTAAACACTTAACAATGACTAACCGAAGTGGAATCAATCGAGATCCAACGCACCAAGAACCACATCGAGTTAGGGAAACTCCCCCACCCAAAAACACACGATACGAGGGTGAGACTAGCTCTCAAGGAGGCATGCAAGGACAAATTGATGCCTTAACCAATATAGTTAATAGCCTTGCCCAACAAGTCCAAACAATGCTAAACAAACCTCCTTGTCAAGAATTTCATGAACGTGTTCCTTCTCAAGAGACCTCCTCTAGGATTATTCCCGAGCGCCCTAGGCGTAGAGCACCTTTTCAACCACCCATAGAGGAAGAGGAATGGGTTGAACCCCAAAGAAGAAGACCACGTCATTTTAATTCGGAGGATGATATTTGGACGGAAGATGATGAAGAATACCGACCTAATCGTCGTAGGGACAACGACAACCTCTGTAATGTCAAGATGACATTTCCCCTTTCAATGGGACATGTGATGGAAACACGTATCTTGATTGGATTGATAAGGTTGAGAGAATCTTTGAGTGTCACGACTATTCCGAGCGAGTCAAAATTCAACTCGCCTCTCTTGAACTAACGGGCCACGCCGCATTATGGTGGTCCAACCTTAAAAACCAAAGGATGCGTACACTAGGATACCCCGTCTCAACGTGGAATTCCATGAAAGAGGAAATGCACAAAAGGTTTGTTCCCTGACACTACAAGCATGAACTCTTCCACCAACTTCACAACCTTAGGCAAAATTCTCTCTCGGTCGATGAGTATATCACGGAATTCGAGACTCTCAATATGCGTTGTGCTATTGATGAACCCCAAGAGAAACTCATCGCGAGATTCATTCGAGGTCTTAACCGCAATATTGGAGACGCGGTTGAAGTTCAACAATTTCAAACAATGGACATGGTCATTCAACTCGCCCTCACGGTGGAAAGACAACTCAAAAGAATGCGGAAAACCAATTTTCCAACTAAATTTCCACCTAGGCATTTGGATCAAGATAAACCTAAACCTCCATGGAAGAACGAAGAGAAAAGGCCTGTTAACCGTAATTGGCCACCCAAGACACCCTTCAACCAAAAAAAACCCCCTCCGATGGACAAAAATCAACCAAACCCTCCTAAAGCACAAAGAGCCCGTGATGTCCAATGCTAAAAGTGCTTAGGCAAAGGACATTACGCCAATGAATGTTCTAACCGTCGAGTGATGGTTATCAAGGAGTCAACCGGAGAATGGGAGAGTGAGAACGATGAAGGACAATACCTCAATAAGGAAGTAGGAGAAGAGGTAGATGACGAGAGCGAGCACGAATCGGATGAGTGTGCCGCTCAAGACGGACCACTTTTAATGGTGATTAGAAGATCCCTTGTCTCTAAAAATGTTGAGGAGGACTGCCAAAGCGAAAAAATTTTTCAAAGTAGATGTGCAGTCAAAGATAAAGTATGTTAAGTGATTATAGATAGTGGAAGTTGCGTTAACGTAGCGTCCCAAGATATGGTTAACAAGCTTGGATTGGAGTCGACAAACCACCCTAAACCATATAAGTTGAGATGGTTGGATGATAGGGATGACATTAAAGTGACCAAACAAGTAACTATTAATTTTACTATTGGAAAATATAAGGATTCGGTTACTTGCGATGTTGTGCCGATGAAAGCGAGTCATCTTCTATTAGGACGACCATGGCTCTACGACCGTAGGGTACATTATGATGGTTACCTCAACAACTATAGTTTGAAATTCGGCCGTAGAAATATCAAATTACTTCCTATGACCCCTGACCAAATTGCTCATGATGATGCGCTTAGGAAGGAGGAAAAGACTAAAGAAAATCTTTTGTTCACCAAAAAGGGATTAAGAGCTGCAGTGACTAAGGGAAAAACGGTGATTCTTGTTTTATTTAGGGACCGAATTATGGAGCTTGGAGAGATTCCCTTACCAATTCAAAACCTACTTAAGACTTATCAAGATGTTTTTCCTAAAGAACTACCCCCTGGACTACCCCCGATTAGAGGAATAGAACATCAAATCGACCTCCAACCCGGCGCTATGTTGCCAAATCGACCTGCCTATAGGATGAGGCCTGAAGAAGCAAAAGAATTACAAGATCAAGTCCAAGAATTATTAGGGAGAGGATACATAATAGAGTCGATGAGTCCATGCGCTGTACCTACCTTGTTGGTACCTAAAAATGATGGTTCTATGCGAATGTGTTTTGATAGTAGGGCTATCAACCAAATAACCATTAAGTATAGGTATCCTATCCCTCGGTTAGAAGATATGTTGGACGAATTGAGTGGAGCATCAATTTTCTCCAAAGTTGACTTGAAGAGCGGTTATCACCAAATACGGATGAAAGAGGGTGATGAATGGAAGACCGCCTTCAAAACAAAATATGGATTGTTTGAATGGATGGTTATGCCATTCGGTCTTACAAATGCCCCGAGCACCTTTATGCCGTTAATGCATCATGTTCTTAAATAAATCCTTGGGAAATTTGTTGTCGTGTATTTCGATGACATCTTGGTGTATAGTCGCGACCTCCCACAACATGTCAACCATCTCGGGATGTTATTTCAAACCCTCCGTTGCACTAAATTGTTTGGGAATTTGAGTAAGTGCTCCTTTGGATAAGAGAAAGTTTATTTTTTGGGTTTTATCATTTCTAAGGATGGCTTGGAAGCGGACGAAGAGAAGGTTAAAGCCATCAAGGATTGGCCCATTCCTAATAGCATCACTGAAGTCTGTAGTTTTCACGAACTAGCCTCTTTTTATAGGAGGTTCATTAAAGAGTTCAGTTCTTTAGTCGCTCCTATTACGGACCTCACTAAGAAAGGAGTTGACTTTAATTGGACACCGACATGTCAAGGTAGCTTCGATATAATAAAAGAAAAACTTTGTCCATCACCCGTTTTGGCACTTCCCGATTTTAACAAAGTTTTTGAGATCAAGAGTGATGCCTCCAGTATTGGCATTGGGGTTGTTTTGATGCAAGATGGCAAGCCTCTTACGTATTTTAGTGAAAATTGAAAGGAGCTGCTTTAAATTATTCGACTTATGACAAAGAATTTTATGTCGTGATTAGAGCTCTCGAACATTGGCAACATTACCTACCTTCCAAAGAGTTTGTGATTCATTCTGACCATCAATCCCTCAATCATATTAAGAGCCAACACAAACTCAACAATTGTCACACAAAGTGGGTGGAATTTTTGGAAAGATTCCCCTATATTTTAAAATATCTGAAGGAATCTGATAATACCGTTGCCGATGCTCTCTCTCGAAGACGTATCTTCTTTACGGAATTGAGTGTTAGATTTTTCGGATTTGAATGGATCAAAACTTTGTATGCTTCCGATAAAGATTTTGGATTGCCTTATCACGTTTGCCAAACTAAGGCTGAAGGAGGATATAGTCTTATCGATGAATTTCTATTAAAGAATGGGAAATTGTGTATTCCTAATTGCAGTCTTAGACAATTCCTCATTAAAGAAACGCATGGAGGAGGATTGTCTGGGCATTTTGGGGAAAAGAAAACCCTCGAGCTATTGAAAGAAAAATTTCATTGGCCTCACATGATGAAAGACGTACACCACTATGTCGAGAAGTGTATTGTTTGTAAGAAGGCCAAAAGCAAAGTTCTACCCCAAGGACTTTACCTTCCTTTACCAGTTCCTACACACCCTTGGGTAGAAATTAGCATGGATTTTGTTTTGGAGTTACCACGAACGGGACGTAATAAAAACTCTATACTCGTGGTTGTGGATAGATTCTCCAAAATGGCACATTTTATCGCCTGCAATAAGACTGATGATTCTGCTGCTATAGCCGACCTTTTCTTCAAGGAGATAGTTAGACTCCATGGGGTTCCTCAATCTATTGTGTCAGATCGCGATACTAAATTTTTGAGCACTTTTTGGAAAACTTTATGGAAGAAGTTGGGACTACATTATGTTTTAGTACATCCTTTCATCCCCAAACGGACGGCCAAAAGGAAGTGGTCAATAGGACCTTGGGTACCCTTCTCTGAAGTGTCATCGAAAAAAATCTCTCCAATTGGGATATCGTGCTACCCCAAATTGAATTCGGTTACAACCGAAGCCTTCATTCCACCACCCAGCAAACGCCTTTTGAGGTAGTATATGGTTTTAACCCGAACACACCCATGACACTTATTCCTATTCCAACCCAGGACCTAATCAACCCTCCGGGAGCGAATAAAGCAGAGCAAATGAAAAAGTTGTACGAAAAGGTTTGCCAAACCATTGAGAAGAATAACGCCAATTATGCGAAGCATGCGAATAAAGGACAAAAGGAGGTATTCTTCAATGTTGGAGATTTGGTGTGGATACACCTTAGGAAAGAACGGTTTCCCGCCAAAAGACGCTCCAAGCTATTACCTAGAGCTGAAGGCCCCTTTAAAGTTTTAGAGCGCATAAATAACAATGCTTACAAATTGGAATTACCTGGCGATTATGGAGTATCATCCACCTTCAACGTGCAAGATTTGTCCCCTTACATTGGAGAATTAGGACATGAAGAGGAGGCTGAGCTAACGGATTTGAGGTCAAATCCTCAGCCACCCGGAGGGGATGACGTGCCTCGGAGGCCCGTTACAAGATCACAAACCCGGGCACAAAATTTAACTGTTCAATGTTCTAACGATTTGTCTCTTTTTGTAGGTTTCAATTCCCTCATGGACTTCACCTGGGAGCCGACTAAGGAGGATGAGGAGAAGCCTTACCATGTCATTCATTGGAGTATTCGCACGGAGCTTCCGGATAGCCCTATGGGAATTTGTCTTCCCGGGCCTTGAAATTGTAATTTTTATTTTTCAAACTCATAGGCATACATTAGCCTTTTTGTAAGGATTTTATAATTGCATCTCATGCATTAGATTGTGTGGTTAGGACTAGATGTGTGGTGGTGGATTATGGGTTGTTGAAAGTTCAACAATTCAAAGAAAAAGAGGCCTCCACAAATCGAGCTCAAAGAAATACCCGGCCCAAAGAAGAGCCCACATCCAAAGGTATGGTTTTGCAGGTATATGAGTGGGTGAGGGCATGGATGGGTGACTTGGACAAAAATTGGCCATTGGTCAAGTTTTGGCTCAGGCAAGATGAAGAATGCACAGCTGGAGCGCGCGGGCAAGCACTGGAGGCGCGCGGGAAGGGCGCTGGGTGTGGGCAGGCTGCACGTGGGCGCAGCGCGCTGGCGCTGAGGTGGCGTGCACGAATAGTCGGGCGCTCGGGTGCGCGGATGCTAACTGGCGCGCGCTGCGCGCTGATTGGCGCGCCCAGCGCGCACAGATTGGCCTCCTTCGTCCTTCTTCCAATTTTTTCCTAGCCATTGATTATTTTCTTGATCCAATGGCCCTAATCCATTTAGGACTTCTATAAATGCATGGTATTAGTGATTGTAAACAATTTTTCCCAATCAATACACTAATATTTTCCCTAAATATCCAAGGTTTCCTTTGGTGTTTTCCTTGGTTCCTTGAACCAAGAGGAGTTAGCCTCCATTGCTAACCTAGCTTGGGTTGCTAGGTTAGCTCTTATTCTTTCCCTCATCTTCTCCCTTGGGAGTTGAAACGAGGATGAAAATCCCCGGCCTACGGTGGTCGTTTTCTCACGAAAAACGTGTATCCGGGAGCTTAACCCGTAAGCTCGCTCCTCGGATCCACCAAGGGTATTTCTTTACTTTTATTGTCCTCACTTTGCACTCAAATCACCCTTTACATTTCGGCTCCACCATAACACCCACTCTCACTTTTATGTTTATTGTCATTTTCTTTGTTTCTTGCTTTATATTTTCTTTCCTCTTCTAACATCTATTGCCTTCTCTTTCTTTTAATTTCTTTGCATATTTCTCCTCTACAACAATATATATATATTCGGCCATATTGCTAATATTATCCTTGTTTCTTTCTTGCTTTTAATTTTAGTATTTTCTTTCATCTATTCAAGTATTATTCACTAGCGCACAACCGAACACAAATCTAGTGTATTCGTAGTTTGTACACGGGCCCCTTTTCTAAGGGACCCCGTGTGACCTGCTGACACTTCTTCACCTATCTTACGAAACTTATCTATTAGCATAATGCTAAATAAGTAGAGCAATAATGTAATGAAATGCCGGAACATAAATCCTATTTATGCAGTTTCTACTTTCGCAACTCAGTTGAATTCATAATCGATCTCTGCTGGTCTGATCCTTCTGTCCATTGGGAAGTGGATCAATTTTTCCAAAGTCATATATCCTCTAACTAAATTAAAGGGCGGATTAGTTCCCTTAATAGCTGATCTGATCCTTCTGTTCATTGGGAAGTGGATTAGTTTTTCCAAAGTCATACATCCTCTAACTCGATTAAGGGGCGGATTAGTTCCCTTAATAGCTGATTTGATTAATTTGGTTCATGCTTTACCATGCCATTACATGTAAATTCATTTTCATAAGCTTTCAAAAAAACCATAATACATGACGTACTGGAAAACATACAAAACATGCATAAATCTTACTGTTTTGTGATGTAGGCCCAAAGGCGCACACAAACTCTACTTACCTGGTCTCTTGAAAGCTTGGTTGAAGTCTACCTCGGGAGTATGCTCAAACCTAAAACCATAAACCGAGCATTAATTAAATCTTCACTAAATTTCATTCTAACCATCCAGAAATCTAAGGAAACTAATTTGGGAGCTCTGTTCAAAGTGTATTCCCGATTCATCTCAAAAATCGAGACTATCCCCACATACGGCAGTCTCAAAACTCACCTCTACAGTCCCCTCAATCATCGATAATCACAAATGCAGCAAGGAATCAAGGTAAAACTCACCTAGTTGAAGAAGAATCAGTCGGGAGAATCACCGAGAAGGAGTCTGCTGAGCGAGCTGAACGCCAAAAGAGGAAATGAAACAGTGGCGGCTAAAACTCTTAGCTAACCTCTTTTATACACTAGTCTTCACCAATTACACATTTGCCCCTAGCTAGCCAAACCTTAACCTATTAAAGCAACCAATCATAATCACTTGTTTTCCATAAAATAAGAGTCACAAATAAGAAATGCTGTTATTAATTAAGATGGACAATATCGGTTGTTACAATCTACTCTCCTTAAAAGAATTTTGTCCTCAAAATTCATTGCTTAAACAGCTCCGGATAATGGCTCATCATGTCCTGCTGGCGTTCCCATGTCGCCTCCTCAACATTGTGGTTATGCCATAAGACTTTCACTAGCTGAACCTCCTTGTTACGCAGCATTTTTGTTGCATAGTCTAGAATTTCCACTGGTTTCTCCTCATAAGTAAGGTTAGGATGAATTTCAATGTTCTGTTGTTCCACAACTTGAGTTGGGTTCCGCATACATTTCTTCAGCATAGAAACATGGAACACATTGTGAATTCCTTCCATAGAGGCTGACAATGGTAACTGATAGGCTGTCTTCCCAACCCTCTTCAATATTGAGAATGGTCCGATGTATCTTGGATTCAACTTATCTCTCTTCCCAAATCTTAAAACTCCCTTAAACGGTGAAACTTTAAGAAAAACCTCATCATCAACTTCAAACTCTAATTCTCTACATCTCTTATCGGCATAGCTTTTGTGTCGACTTTGAGCTGTCAAGATCCGTTGTCGGATAAGAGCAATCTTCTCCATTGTCTGTTGCACAATGTCCGGACCAATCAATCGTGCTTCTCCAACTTCATCCCAGTACAATGGAGATCTACACTTTCGTCCATATAATGCCTCGTATGGTGCCATGCCTATTGTTGCGTGGAAACTGTTATTATAAGAAAATTCCACCAAAGATAAATACTTACTCCAAGAACCCTGAAAATCTAATGTGAATGCTCGAAGCATATCTTCCAATGTTTGAATAGTCCTCTCAGATTGTTCATCTGTTTGACGGTGAAAAGTTGTACTAAAATTGAACTATGTACCCATAGCCTTATGTAAACTCTTCCAAAACTTAGATGTGAATCTAGAATCTCGGTCTGAAACTATTGTGATTGGAACTCCATGCAATCTAACAATCTCATGCACATACAATTCAGCAAGTTGATCCATCGAGTATGACATCTTTATAGGCAGGAAATGGGCAGATTTGGTTAGACGATCAACTATCACCCAAATTGCATCATGTCCTCTTGCCGTCCTAGGCAATCCTACAACAAAGTCCATCGTTATTTGTTCCTATTTTCATTCAGGAGCTGGTAAAGGTTGCAATGTTCCTGCAGGTCTTTGATGTTCATCTTTAATCTGTTGGCAAATCAAACACGATCCAATGTATTCTGCCACACTTCTTTTCATATTTGGCCACCAATAGTGGTGTTTAAGATCTCTGTACATTTTTATACTTTCGGAATAAACAGAGAATCTAGAAGAATGAGATTCTGAAAGGATCTCTTTTTGAAGTTCTTCACTTGTCGGAACAAACCATCTATTCCAAAACTTGAGAATTCCATCAACAGAATAATTGAAATCCGACCTATCGGTAGAATCCATGCGTGACTTAGACTAGTTGCACTCAGCATCAATCGCCTGAGCTTCCTTTATTCTTTCCAAAATAGTAGGCTTCAAGGTTATGGCAGAAAGCATAGCTGACACGCTGGACACAGCTTCCATATTAAATCTTTGAATTCAGTCTCTAAGGCTAACGGTATGTCAAGAATCAATGCCGAGGCTAATGTTGTCACTCTACTCAAAGTATCAGCCACTAAATTTGCCTTGCCAGGGTGGTATTTAATCTCAAAATCATAATCCTTGACAAATTCTAACCATCGACGTTGCCTCATATTTAATTCTTTCTGTGTGAAAATATATTTCAGACTTTTATGGTCCGAGAATATTTCACAAGATTGTCCATACAAGTAATGTCTCCAAATCTTCAATGCAAAAACTACCGCAGCCAATTCCAAATCGTGTGTAGGATAATTCTTTTCATGTGTTTTCAGCTGTCTAGAAGCATAAGCTATTACCTTTCCATCTTGCATCAACACACAACCGAAACCAACTTTGGAAGCATCACAATAGATGCTAAACTTTCCATTATCAACAGGGAGTGTTAGTATTAGAGCATTGGTCAGCCTCTACTTCAAGGTCTCAAAACTATTCTCACATTCATCAGTCCACAGATACTTCACATTTTTCCTTGTTAACCGAGTGAGGGGTGTTGCAATCTTCAAGAATCCTTCAATAAATTTCCTATAATATCCTGCTAATCCAAGGAAACTTCGAATATCTGTAGCATTCTTCGATTGGGGCCACTCCTTAACTGCCTGAACCTTAGTTGGATCGACAGATATCCCATCTCCCGAGATCACGTGACCAAGAAAGTGAACTCTGTCCAACAAAAACTCACACTTGGAAAACTTGGCATATAGTTGATGTTGCCTTAGTACTCTACCAAGGTCAGATGCCTTGCATGCTCATCTTTAGTACGTGAATAGATTAAGATATCATCAATAAACACTATGACAAATTCATCTAAATATTCGTGAAACACTCTATTCATAAGGTCCATGAAGGCTGCTGGTGCATTTGTTAATCCAAAGGACATTACCAAGAACTCATAATGTCCATACCTCGTGCGAAAGGCAGTCTTTGGAATATCTTCGGATTTAACTCTTAATTGATAGTAACCTGACCTTAGGTCAATCTTAGAGAAGACTCGCGCACCATTAAGTTGGTCGAATAGATCATCAATCCATGGTAATAGATACTTGTTTTTGATAGTTAACTTATTCAATTCCTGATAATCTATGCACATACGCAACGATCCATCCTTCTTTTTGACAAAAAGGACTTGCGCACCCCATGATGAAGAGCTAGGGCATATGAACACTTTCTCCAACAATTCCTCAAACTGTGTCTTTAGTTTTCTAAGTTCTGTTGGTGCCAATCTGTAAGGATTCTTAGATACAGGCTCCGCGCCTGTGTAAACCTCTACAACAAACTCGATTTCTCTATTTGGTGGCAAGCCAGGCAAGTCATCTAGAAATACTTCTAGAAAGTCTTGGACAACTAAGATATTTTGGGGACTCAATTTTCCTACAATCTGTGTGTCTATAGCACTGGCCAAAAAGCATAAGTACTCTCTGCATGGAGAGGGTCTACAATTGATAGGAGTCATAACAGACATCTCCCTACCCTTTTTCAAAGCTTGAAAGGTATGGCTCAAACCATCAGAGGGTTGAAAACTAACAATTCCAGTCCTACAATCGATTGCAGCATAATGCTAGAACAACCAATCCATTCCTAGGATTACATCAAATCCCATTATATCCATAATAATGAGATCAGCAGGTAGATTCATGCTTCCCACTAACACAACACTATCAGGCATCACTTGGTTAGAGTGCATGCGTTCACCAGAGGGTAACGCGACGTTAAACACGTGCTCAGTGGGGGTAAACTGTACATCTAACTTGACAGCAATCGCAGACGCTATAAATGAATGTGTTGCACCAGAATCTATTAAAGTGAAAGCAGGTATAGAGTTAATCAATATGGTACTTGACACTACAGCGGGCTGATCTTCATCACCCGACTCCATCATGGAGAATATACTCAGCTTCAACTTGGCAGGGCCATTCTTTAAAGTTGGGCAGTCTCTGTTAATATAGCCAACTTTATTACAGTTTTAGCATCGAATGACTCTGGGTTTCGAGCAATCCTTGAATGTGTGTCCAACTTCTTCACAGTTGAAACACTTTCCCGTCCCAAACCTACACTCGCCCGGGTGACTCTTCAAACATTTCAGACATTGGGGAAGCTTCCCAGTATTCTGTACCTCCATTCGTGTTCCTTGGCTACCCTTGCCTTCGTTGGGCCTCTTCATCCCTCTTCGTTGGTGTGGCTGAATGAACTGGGCTTCCTTTGGTCCAGCACACTTCATTTCTGCTTCTTCCACTTCCAATGCCGTGGACATGACTTCTCCGTACGACAAACCTTTAATACCCGAAAACTTGACTCCTTTGTAAATCTCTTGTAACGACCCGTATTCCCAGCAAGATATTGTCCGCTTTGGGGATTGGGCCGCAGCCCAATATCCTCCCCTCACGACTTTGTTTGGCGAGAACTTCCCAGAAGGTCACCCAACCTGGAATTGCTCTCACCGAAGCACTTTTAACTTCAGAGTTCTTATGGGATCCGTTGTCAATTGTTCTCCAAAACGCGTCTTGCTTATGTTGGAATGGTCTCTTTACATATGTTTCATTTCCACATACTTCCCCAAGCGATGTGGGATTGTGACGACCCCCATTTTACGACCTGTCACCTTCCGGTTAGCCGGCGTTGACGTACAGCCATCCGAGTTCCGGTTCGTGCAGCCATCGTACCCATACGTGCATATTCGGGTCATCACAATCACCCCCCCTTCGAGGGCCCAACGTCCTCGTTGGCCACATTTCCGGTTGGTTACAGGCTCTGATACCATTTGTAACGACCCGTATTCCCAGCAAGATATTGTCCGGTCTGGGGATTGGGCCGCAGCCCAATATCCTCCCCTCACGGCTTTGTTTGGCGAGAACTTCTCAGAAGGTCACCCAACCAGAAATTGCTCTCGCCGAAGCACTTTTAACTTTGGAGTTCTTATGGGATCCATTATCAATTGTGCTAAAAAATGTATCTTGCTTATGTTGGAAGGGTCTCTTTACATATGTTTCATTTTCACATACTTCCCAAGCGATGTGGGATTGTGACGACCCCCATTTTACGACCTGTCACCTTCCGGTTCGCCCGCGCGGACGTACCGCCATCTGGGTTCCGGTTCGTGCAGCCATCGTACCCATACGTGCATATTCGGGTCATCACATCTCTGGTTTCAGTCCATGCATAAATTGAAACACCTTATCCTCATTCCTGTGAACAAGATGTACAGTAAACCTGGATAGGGACTCAAACTATCTATTGTACTAAGACACGGACCCCGTCTGCTTCAAGTTCAGAAACTCCACCTTCTTTGCGGCCTGGACGATGCTGTTAAAGTATTTCTCATAAAAAATTTCCTTGAATTGTGGCCAAGACATAGCAAGAACATCAGTGGTGGTCTCCAATGTTTCCCATTAAAGGAGAGCATCCCCAGCCAAATGGAACATTTCCAAAGTGACTTTGTCTCCTTCTCTAATGTTGGCACATCTGAACATGCTCTCAATCTTTCTAAGCCATTCTTCGGCAACAATCGGATTGGATGATTTTCCATCAAATTTGGGCGGTTGTAGTCTACGAAATCTGTCTCCCGATTGTTCATTGCTGTAACACGAGTTGGCACTTCCTTGTACTTCTCGGTTCAATAGTACTCCTAATTGATCGGACTGCTGACGCACTAAATCTGTCTGCTGACGCACCAAATGTGTCAGTTGCCTAATCACACTAGGATCCTCCTCACGTCCCAAACTTGGCATCTCTCTCTGTACTCTTGGTCTTCCTAGTCGTCTAGCCATTTTATATCCCTAGACAATGTTAATTACTCTCATAAATATCTAACAACTAAGATTAACATAAACACTTACAGTTGTTGGAGTACTCCGATACGACGATCGGCACTGATGAGCAATCTTTTGAACGGTTTAACAAGATGTCTCTGATACAATACTATAACGCCCCAAAATTTTATAACTTGGTTCGCTACTCATAATGCTGAACAGAACTAAGACAATCAGGGAAGGGTTTTAAAACTTTACTCCACGGTCAAAAATATGACTTTTATAAAATAAAAGTAAGACGTTAAAACTTGCAGCGGAAAAATATTTGTATAAAACAGGGTTAAAACAAATCGCTAAAACAATTCTTATATAACTGTTAGATGATAGAAACCATCGGCCAAAAAGAATCGAGGACATAAAGGTTTTGGATATTTAAATGTCTTAAAAATTTCAAACACAACCTCCGCCAAATAGTCCCAGTGGTGGAAGCAGAAACAGAAGACTTCTTCCGCCAAACAGTGTCAGCGGTGGAAGCAGAAACAGAATACTTCTTCCGCCAAATAGTGTCAGCGGTGGAAGTAGAAACAGAAGACTTCTTCCACCAAACAGTGTCAGCGGTGGAAGTAGAAACAGAACACATCTTCCGATTGACAACGTCTACCGATAGACAACTTCTACCGATAGACAACTTCTACCGATAGACAACAGAACAACGCATCAACCATTTACACTCTAAATAAATGAACAACTCTAACTGCTAAAAGAACTTGTAAATTTTTGTAAACATTCAAAACAACTTGAATCCACAACTTACTAAAAATCCAGAAAAATAACTCCCATCAAAATCAACCACGTTTTATCCTCAGAATTGTTTCAAAAGCACAACAAAACATTTAAAACTATCACGACTATTAGAAATACTAAAACTACCAATGTCATTAAAATTCTCAGCATAGTTAAACTAAACAATTGTTCGCTAAACTTTCACGCCTACTGCCACAAGTTAAACCGCCCCATCAGTTTACCAAGTCGACGCAGGAATATACTCCTTCAACTAGCCTAGTCCCCATCACGCTCAAAGAACACACATGCTGACACTTCTTCACCTACATCACGAAACTCATCTATTAGCCTAATACTAAATAAGTAGAGCAATAATGTAATGAAATGCTGTAACATAAATCCTATTCATACAGTTTCTACTTTCGCAACTCAGTTGAATTCATAATCGTTCTCTGCTGGTCTGATCCTTCTGTCCATTGGGAAGTGGATCAATTTTTCCAAAGTCATACATCCTCTAACTCAATTAAGGGGCGGATTAGTTCCCTTAATAGCTGATCTGATCCTTCTGTCCATTGGGAAGTGGATCAGTTTTTCCAAAGTCATACATCCTCTAACTCGATTAAGGGGCGGATTTGTTCCCTTAATAGCTGATCTGATTAATTCGGTTCGTGCCTTACCATATATTACTTGTAAATTCATTTTGTAAGCTTTCAAAATAACCATGATACATGACGTACTGGAAAACATACAAAACATGCATAAATCCTACTGTTTTGTGATGTAGGCCCGAAGGCGCACACAAACTCTACTTACTTGGTCTCTTGAAAGCTTGGTTGAAGTCTACCTCAGGAGTATGCTCAAACCTAAAACCATAAACCGAGCATTAAAAACTGCTACCGATAGACAACTTCTACCGATAGACAACAGAACAACGCATCAACCATTTACACCTCTAAATAAATGAACAACTCTAACTGCTAAAAGAACTTGTAAATTTTTGTAACATTCAAAACAACTTGAATCCACAAACTTACTAAAAATCCAGAAAAATAACTCCCATCAAAATCACCACGTTTTATCCTCAGAATTGTTTCAAAAGCACAACAAAACATTTAAAACTATCACGACTATTAGAAATACTAAACTACCAATGTCATTAAAATTCTCAGCATAGTTAAACCTAAACAATGTTCGCTAATTGTTCGCAAACTTTCACGCCTACTGCCACAAGTTAAACCGCCCATCAGTTTACCAAGTCGACGCAGGAATATACTCTTCAACTAGCCTAGTCCCCATCACGCTCAAAGAATACACATGCTGACACTTCTTCACCTACATCACGAAACTCATCTATTAGCCTAATACTAAATAAGTAGAGCAATAATGTAATGAAATGCTGTAACATAAATCCTATTCATGCAGTTTCTACTTTCACAACTCAGTTGAATTCATAATCGTTCTCTGCTGGTCTGATCCTTCTGTCCATTGGGAAGTGGATCAATTTTCCCAAAGTCATACATCCTCTAACTAAATTAAGGGGCAGATTAGTTCCTTTAATAGCTGATTTGATCCTTCTGTCCATTGGGAAGTGGATCAGTTTTTCAAAGTCATACATCCTCTAACTCGATTAAGGGGCGGATTAGGGGCGGATTTGTTCCCTTAATAGCTGATCTGATTAATTCGGTTCGTGCCTTACCATGATATTACTTGTAAATTCATTTTTGTAAGCTTTCAAAATAACCATGATACATGACGTACTGGAAAACATACAAAACATGCATAAATCCTACTGTTTTGTGATGTAGGCCCGAAGGCGCACACAAACTCTACTTACTTGGTCTCTTGAAAGCTTGGTTGAAGTCTACCTCAGGAGTATGCTCAAACCTAAAACCATAAACCGAGCATTAAATAAATCTTCACTAAACTTCATTCTAACCATCCAGAAATCTAAGGAAACTAATTTGGGAGCTCTGTTCAAAGTGTATTCCCGATTCATCTTAAAAACCGAGACTATCCCCACATACGGCATTCTCAAAACTCACCTCTAAAATCCCTTCAATCATCGATAATCACAAATGCAGCAAAGAATCAAGGTAAACTCACCTAGTTGAAGAAGAATCGGTCGGGAGAATTGCCGAGAAGGAGTCTGCTGAGCGAGCTGAACGCCAAAAGAGGAAATGAAACAGTGGCAGCTAAAACTCTTAGCTAACCTCTTTTATACACTAGTCTTCACCAATTACACATTTGCCCCTAACTTGCCAAACCTTAACCTATTAAAGCAACCAATCATAATCACTTGTTTTCCATAAAATAAGAGTCACAAATAAGAAATGCTGTTATTAATTAAGGTGGACAATACCAGTTGTTACATATATTGACAATTACCCTTCTGTATTATTTGTTGAGTGTAGGTATAAACATTTTATGAACGCTGAAAATAAACTCTATCCCTATTGAGCTTAGTCGACTCACCCAAAATGACTTTTTTTTTTCAGGATCCAATCAAGAAGAGCTCTAGTTATCAACTCGGGAGCAATCACTATACAAGATTTTTTTTTTTAATATTTCCTTTGAAGAATTATTTTAAATTTTAAGGTTAGATACTATTGAGAAATTGTAAGATTTATTCTAATTGTTTTATTCTGATATTTTATTTGGACATATATCATCATATTATCTAGTATCAATTGTTGGACTTGTTTAATTCATGTGTTATGGACCCTGGATTTATATTAATTTTATAATTTTTTAGTTGCGTCTTTCAAGTAAATGAAATTAAAAGTTGGACTGTTTGACTCAATTTTCGGGTTAGTCATTCCACTTTCAGTCTTGGGTCCCCCTTGGGGTGTGACAGAAATTTTTGTATAAGAGCCAGGTTTTCCATCTTGAAAAGTTACACTTGTAAGTTAGATGATGTGATGATATACAGGAATTGTTATTGTGAAAAAGGACGTATTCGAACCTAAAAATGTAAATTATTTCATTTTATTTTAATTTTTTCATATATTTTTTTTTAAAATGCTGCCAAGAAGAGCCCTTATGAACCGTATCCTTGCAGCACCTACTGTGAAATCGGCTGAATCGAAGCCTCCTGATCCAATCATAGCTCTGAGAAATGCGTTGCAAAATATATCTTAAGGATGCGGCAATCAAGACGTAGATGACCACCGCATGAAATACTTTATGCAGTGCGAGCGGATGAACTTACCAGTGTTTGTGGGCGATGCTAACCCTCAAGTTGGAGAGGATTGGTTAAGAGTAATTCTCAAGATGTTGACGGTTATGAGAGCTCCAACAGAATATTAGGTTGGATTTGCAACCTACCAATTCAAGAAAGTAGTTGAAGTCTGGTGAAGTCTCTGAAGTTGGACTACTCTTTAGACGATATGACTTGAACCCAGTTCGAAAATATTTTCAGAGACAATTATTGTCATGTCGAACATCGCCAAAAGATGATCATGGCGTATCACAATTTAGAGCAAAGAAATCTTACCATACTAGAGTACTATGCCAAGTTTATGGAGTTCTCTTAGTATATTACTGACATGGACCCGGTGGATATGCTGGTAAAGTTTCGATTGAATTTAAGGTCCAAGATTAGACACCATTTGTTAGGCTTTGCATTTAATTCCCTTCGTGAGGTAGTTACTACTGCTCAGCATGTTGAGGCAGATTTGGAAGAACAGTTTGGTTTATACAAAGAGAAAGTGAAGGATGATCAGCCTGTTGGAGGCAAGATAACCAAGAAAGACTTAAAGAAGGGGAAAGACTGTGAATGTCATAATTAAGATAACTTCAAAGGATCCTCTAGTGCTACACCTTATTCTAATGGATGTTCAGGACCATATGTTTGTCACTCTTGTAGAAAGACTGAACACTTGAGAAAGAATTGCCCTACTCATGAAAAACCTCAAACTAACTTAGAACTTTTCCAGACAACCCCTAGAAGGATTGGTTTTCGAAGTGACAGAGGATTTTTTGGTCAAGACCAGCATTATTAGCATCAATATCAGCCTTCTGGTACCAACTTCTAGAAGTCTTTTAAGTACCAATAGAGCTTTGCTTCAAACACACTTCCTGCTATGACTTCAAATCATATGGATAATGCTAACCCTAATTCATCGAGGGGTGGATTAGGAGGCGGAAAAAGAGAAAAGGAAAAGATGACTGGCCAAACTTATACAGTTATAGGGTCTGAGCCTCTTGATCTATCTGGCTAGGGTGTCATTGATGGTAAGATTTCCTTGTTTAACACTATGATGCATGTCTTAATTGATACTGGAGCAACAAGTCGTTTATTTTCACATCTACTATTCATGCTTTAGGTGTAGCTATAGAAAAACTGGATAATCCCCTTATTTTAAGTATTCCTATGAATAAGAAATATGAGATAAATCTTATTGTTCGTTATACGGCTATTATGATCAATGAACCGAAGTTATTTACGGACCTGATAGTTATGTCTATGAATCAATTCGATATGATTTTGGGCATGGATTGGTTAAATCTTTATAAGGCAATAATTGACTGTCATCGAAGAAGTATAACCTTCACTTTGGGAGATGAAAAAGTTTAGATACATCCATGTAATGCTCGTATGTTCCCTGTTAGTTCTGTTTTTCGAACATGTTTGGGGAGTCAGAGGAGATTGGAGCTATATGAGAATACTTTTGCTATTAGCAACAACCATGTTACGGTCAGACATGATTCAGATTTATTAGTGGTTTGTGATTATCCTAATGTATTTCCTGAGGATTTTCCTTGGTTACCACCCGACTATAAGATTGAGTTCACTATCAACTTAATGCCCAACACTACTCCAATTTAAACTGCTCCGTATTGCATGGCCCCTGCTGAGTTGAGTGAGTTAAAAATCCAATTAAATGATTTGATACAAAAGGGTTTTATTCAAAATAGTATTTCCCCGTGGGGGTCACCAATCTTATTCGCAAAGAAGCAGGATGGTTCACTTTGGTTGTGCATATATTATCAATAATTAAATCACGTGATAGCTCGGAAGGTCAAAGTATTTCTCGAAACTCGATTTAAGATCTAGCTACCACCAATTAAAAATTCGTGAACAAGATATTCCTAAAACAGCTTTTCGTAGTCACTATTGACTTTTCTAATTTCTAGTGCTTTCGTTTGGTTAAGCATTATATTTAATTAGATAATTAAATTAATTTATTTAGCATAAATTAATTATTTAATTTTATGTTATTATTTTATTCACATCTTTATCAATTGCATACTTTTATCATTTGATGTAAAACTATGTGTTTTAACAACTGAAGAGCAGTGTCCTTAGGTGTGAAACTGTAAACCTGATCAGGATAATTATGTGGCTTGTGACCGCCAAGTGTTGTTGTTTTTATTTTTAAATCATGGTCAAAGGCCTAATGTGTTCGGAGTTCATGAGAGACTTCATTTCACTAAATTTCTTTTAAAATAGCATAGCTGGGTTTTGATTTCAATTATGTACTACATATTAGTGAGATATATTGAAAAGTACCCTTTTGTATTAATTGTTAAGTGGAGGTATAAACATTTTATAAATACTGAAAATAAACCCTATCCCTATTGAGCTTAGTCGACTCATCCCAAACGACTTCTTTTTTTTTTCTAGGATCCAATCAAGAAAAGCTCTAGTTATCGGCTCAGGAGAAGTCACTTTATAAGAATTCTTTTTTTTTTTTAATCTTTCCTTTAAAGTCTTATTTTAAATTTCAAGGTTAGATATTATTGAGAATTTATAAGATTTATTCTAATTTTTTCATTGTCACTTTATTTGGACATATATCATCACATTATCAAGTGTCAATTGTTGGATCTGTTTCATCCATGTGTTATAAGCTCTTGATTTATATTAATTTTATAAATTTTATGCTGCGTCTTTCAAGTAAATGAGATTAAGAACTTGACGGTTTGATTCGATTTTCAGGTTAGTCGTTCCTTATTCTGTCTCGGGTCCTCTTTGGGGTGTGACACTCTGATTATTGTTAACTCGCAGTGCATTATGTGGAGATCAGTAGAACCAAAGCACATAACTTTCTACTTTAGATCATCGCCATGCAAATCATATTTTTCAATGCGCTAAAAAATAACCCAGGATTTCTGTCGGACAGTTAGTCTATGGAGAACAGCATAGGACACAGTTCGTCGACGTCTTCTATTGGGACACCACATCGATGACTTCTTCGTTCAACGATGGCAGATTCTCTCTCCTTCAAATGGCGCCCTTGTTTCTTTTTCATGGAGATGAAGAAGAAAAACAACGTTATGTTTTCTTTAGAAGAAAACTAATACTTTTTTAATTTCCTTTTATTTTTCCAAAATAAAAATTTCTCAAATCGTTCGTACCTCAAATAAACCTCCAACCCGTTTTGAAAACCTTCAATTGTTAAAATTAATTGAAACTCTCAAACCAAAGCTTTGATACCAAATGGTTAAAATTCGAACGCTAATAATTGGAAAAAAATAGACACGAAAAATAGAGACTCCAAGATTTACGTTGAAAATGCTTTTATGGAAAAATCACTAGCAGAGGAGAAATTCACTCTATCAAAATCAAGGTACAATTGAGTTTTGTAATTTGAGCATCAATATATAGAGAAAATATAAAACTCTAATATTGGTATATAAGCATGATATGACGTATCTAGAATTCAGGTCACACCAAACTCTAACATATGTGTTTGTAATATTAATTTCTAATAGTAGGGAGCAAGAATATGGTTATTTTTAAACGAAGCAAGGATATGGTTATTGTTAATACGAAGTAACTAAATTACATTACACATTTTAAATTTTTCTTAAATATGTTGTTACATTACCATATTGATAGCATTAGTTATGGTGAGATGGCCATGCATATGGGAGCTCTTATAACGGGTCGGTTTGTTATTATAAAGACATCTTTTTTTTCTGCCTCCACTTATTTTTTGCATTTTGAAAGACCGTGGCAAGTAGAAAACAAGAAAGCAAAACTAGGCAAGTCAATCTTCAAAAATTATGTAGATATTTTGTTAAACAAGACAACAAATTGGCTATCTAAGCACGTCAATCTTCAAATATTTTCAAAGCACTACAAGTGTAAGTTAGATTTAAAACACTCTTTCTCATTCTTTTAGTAATAATTAAGATATTTACAACTTATTTTAAAGGTATTAGAAGTTTATTGATGTAATTACAACTATAATTGCCAAGGAGTTATGACTTGAATTGGATTTTAAAGGGATGTTTTCAACCATGTCGAGAGGTATATTCCAAAACAAACATGGTTCAATATAGTATTCTACACAGCAAAATAAAATAAAAGATGAAAGGAGAAATGAGAAGGTAAATCTATTGCTTCTGATTGTGCTAATGACGATCCGTTCCAAAAATACGTTGAATCATCCAAGTGGCAATAGAGATAGATTCTAGGTTTGTTCTCCGTGTTCCTTTATTATACACTAAATTCGGCTGAAAATGTGTACTTGTAAAATCCAAGTCATATCTTCAAAATTTGCTTAGAATCAAAAACAAAATATCCTTCTAACAAAGACCTCGTGGCCTTGATGGAAGAGGGCATTGGTGTAGAATTCTCGAGCAATCGAGATGATTGTAGCATCAAGGAGTTTGGTAAAGCACTACCTCGTTGTCGCAATGATGTCGATCAAGATAGGACCCTAAGGCACATCAATGCTTCATTCAAGAACAACCCTCTTCTTCTTGAGTGATGCTTGAAATCGCTCAAATGCATGCTTACTATAAAATCTAGTTAGATGGAACTGGGCTGAGGAGGCAAGTGTAGAGGTGAGTCATGATCGTTTTGGCAGCATACTATCAAAAAGTTATTAATCTAACCCAAGATGCCAATAATTAAATATAGTCACAAGGAGAGTTCAACAAAGATCAAGTGCACATAATAGCAATCTTGGTCATTCAAATCACAAACCAATCCAAAACCTAGAATATCAATCTAAATCCAACCTAGCCACATTGTAGGTAATTCACAATTCAAAGTATGCACACACACAAAATATGTACAACTTTATATGCTTTCTTAAGCTATCACAAAATCTACCACATTCAACTAACTAGTCCAACAGAGAAAAATGAAAAAAAACGGTTGTGTGTTCATCATAATACCCCGAATTCAACATCATTGAATTTGGGGTATTATGATGAACACAACCTTTTTTTAATTTTTCTGAATTTAAAATTCAATCACAAACTTCACTCGTTTCACATTGCTTGGGTAGAGGAGACAAAAGGCACGACTTACAGTTGCAGACAAAATTATTGGTTGAGAGGAATTAGTGGCTGTTGGAAGTTGAAATATGACATAGAATCATTGTGAGGAGAGGCAAAATTGTTGGAACTTAGCCAAAATTGATGATTTGAACAAGGTTTGTAAGAAGGGAGATGCCGAAGATGACGAAAAGGAAATGATGGTTGGCTTGACAACAATGACGGTAAATGGAGGATGGAGAGAATCACCACGTCTTCATGTTTGAACATGTCGTCGGTGCTCGCGATTTTAAAAACTAAGTTTTTGCAAAAATGTTGCCGCATATAAGGAAAATTCAGGCGTCATCTTGGTTGCAACACCTAGGAGTTTTAAGTGAATGCTTAGGCATACATCTGAGATAAAATGCCTCGACTTTCACAAAGAAAATTTGTGGGTGTTTTTTTAGTTTTAATTGTTTTTTTATTTAGCTTCCTTATTTTATTTACTTTATTTTATTTTTTTAGTTACAAATTTTTTGACTGTCTTTGAAAACCTCATCTTATGTATTCCCTAGTTAAATGTAACTCTTGTCACGATTACCATGACCTACTAGTATAATTTTAGCCTTTAGCTATTAATCTTGAATTTAACGTTTGATCTGTCCTAAATCACTTCAATTACTCTATGAGGGAACACCTTTAGGACTTGGAAAGGCCCAAACCACCTTGATCTTTACTTTCTAGGAAATAGTTTTAGCCAAGAACTTCACAGTAGCACTTGTTATCCTAGTTCAAATTTTAAGTTCGAGAAATTTTACCTCCTGCCATCTTTTAGTACGTTCTTTGTAAAGTTTTGCATTCTCATAGGCTTCTAGGAGAAACTTATCCATTTCATCCAGCTTCAATTTGATCCTATTGCATGTAAGTCCATGTTCATCTTTGCAGTGCCCAATTACCATTGCGCTTTGATTCGACCAGTAGATGTCATGCTTTGCAAAAAACTAACCTATAGGGAGACATTCCTATTAGAGTTTTGAGTGTGGTGCAGTAGGCCAATTAAGCATTATCTGTCATGCTTTGCAAAAAACTAACCTATAGGGAGACATTCCTATTAGAGTTTTCAGTGTGGTGCGGTAGGCCAATTAAGCATCATCTAATTTTGTTGACCAATCTTTTATTGTCGGGTTCATAGTCTTTCATGAAATTCTATTGATTTCCCAATTTAAAACTTTGACTTGTCTGCTGGTGTGACAATGATAGGTTGTGGCAATCTTATGGTTTACAACATACTTTGTTAGTAGTGCTTCAAAGTTCTATTGCAAAAGTGCAAACCCTCATCGCTTATGATAGCTCAGAGATGAATGAAAATTTTTTGTTTAGAAACTTGAGAACCACTTGAGCATTATTAACTGGTAGGGTAGCAACTTCAACCCACTTGAGAGAGATATAATCAACGACCACAAGGATGTAAACATTTCCATCTGACAGTATGAACGACCCCATGAAGGCAATACCCAACACATTAAAAAGCTCCATTTTCAAAATTGAAGTTAGGGGCGACCTTAATATTGCCCATTCTTTGACATCGATTACATCGAGCAACAATGTAACACCCAAAAAATTCTAATAACGTGCGTAGCCTTAGGTTGTATGAGAGATTAACGTTAAGGGATGAAGGGTTCTAAACTAATGCAAAGAAAAGGAAAGGAAGTTGACAATTCAAAAAAAAAAGGGTTGGAAAAGTCAACTATTAAAGAAACCAATAGAAAATTTGTAATTAATGAAATAAAACTTAGAAAATTTTAATGAAAGTGGTGAGTTCTCACGTTGGAAACCATGTGTGAAATGGGAGGGAATGAAGTATGGTGATTGGTTGAAAATTGTTGTTTGAAAAGTCAAATTCAAGGAACTAATAAAATTCAAACAAATTGTGTGAATGAAAAAGGAAGAAAAAAAGGTGATTTTAAGTGGCTTTCACATTGGCTGCTAAGGAGAAAAGGGAGGGTTTTAATTGTAATTTCAAATGGTAATTATTAAAGGAATAAAATGGTGGCAGTTGTTTTGTTTGGTGTTGTGTTGTGTTGTCGTACAGTGTTGTGTTAAGTTGTTGCGTTAAGTTGTTGTGTTGGTTGCATTGTTTGAACATTGTTTGCAAATTGTGGGAGTGGAATGTAAAAAGTTAAGGAGAAGGTTCCGTGAACGCTTCGATGTTAAGCAGAAGGTTTCGTGAACGCTTCGATGTTAAGTAGAAGGTTCCGCGAACGCTTCGATGTTAAGTGCTAATAGTGAAAGAGTAATGAAAAGAAATTGAAACGAACACAGCCGAGGGTTGGAAACCGCATGTGTTAGAGTTGTGTGTGAGTGTTGTTGGGCATACTGCATGGTTTTTAAACTGCATTTGTTATCCCTACTTGCTAAGCGTAAGCTTACGTGGGTGTGTGTATTATGTGGTGTAGGTGACAGAGCATTTACAGGTGAGCTTGAGCGCGAGGAATAGGACTAGGGGCAGTTGGAGATCCACGGAGCTTGGCAGTGCAGGCCATTTGTCGCAGCGCTTCGACCTGATTCTTGGGGGTGTGTGGTTGTTGGGATTTTATATTTGGTGGTTAGTTTGTGTATATTTTGTTTTGTAGTTGGAGATGTTTTGGTTAGTTTGTTAGGCTGGATTGTTATATATAGAATTGGGTGATACTGGTGTGCTTTATGGTTGAGATTTTGAGATTTTATGGTTGATTTTGTGAGAGTTGTTTAGTGTAGATAATTGTGGATTTATTCTGGAGTAAATTGGGTTTGAATATTGGCTTAAAATGTTGTTTGTTTTTTAGGTTTTGGATTAGAAATTTTTAGGCGTTATATTGTCGGTTTTTGTTAAAAAGTCAATAACGTCGGGTTGTTTTGCTATATGATTTCAATGATGATTTTGAGTCGTTTTTTTTTTTTTTTGAGATTTTTACGAGTCATGAAGTTTTGGGTGCCGGGATAGAGTGGTAAAAATTTCGGGATTTTTGGAAGAGTTTGGCTCGTGAAAAATTTGAAGAAAAGTGATAAGGGCTGAAGGGGCGCGCGCTGGGGCGTTAGGGCGCGCTCAGGGAGAAGCGATGGGGCACTGATCGCCTCAAGGGTTCGTAAAACTCAAAAACCGAGTCGATAAATTATCGAAATTTTTTTTAAAACATCGTTTTAAACGCGGAATAGCATAGCAAAGTAGCGCACCGAGCCAGGGCGGGTTCGGGGGCGTTACAAACAAAGTGATTTGCATCTTTAAAGATTTTCGGCTAGTAACAACCACATTGGAGTACTTTGGCATCTTTGAAGATTGCATAAATGTCCAACATACTATAAAAAGGGCAATGTCTAAGAATATCCTAAATTTCTTTCTTTCAGAATATAACGTTAAAAGATCTAATAGGTGCAGTGTCTAAAAAAATAATGCTTATCCCATTGATAGAATCTCAAATCGTTTAGTAATTTCTTTTTATGGTGAAATTTGAGGTGAAGAGGCAGCCTCTTGGTGACGAGGCAGCCTTTTGATGATGATATAATTTACATAATCAACATACCAAGCTAGTGCCTTTTTTGTGAAAGATTAGCAATTTTTCATCATTGAAATTCTCATTTATGACTTAATTCTCAAATGCTAGCTCTTACTCTATAATTCCTAAAAGGTGACCAGCTACTTGGTTTTTTGATTTTTTTTAGTTTTAGGTTAAATTTTGTAGCAATAGAATTCATCTTATCAATCTGGGCTTGGCGTCCTTTTTAGAAATGACATATTTGATTACGTTGTATTTTTTTTGTAGAAGATCACTTTTGCTACAATGATATATGATCTTAACTTATCAAATGCATACACGAATGCCAACAATTCTTTTTCATTGGTGAAATAGCTCTGTTGAGCCTCATTTAGTGTTTTGCTTGCATAGAAGATGACATGGAATATCTTGTCTTTGCACTGTCGCAAAACTGCTCCAACAGCATAATCTCTCACATCACACATAACCTAGAACATAAGTGATGTGCCAGAACATAAGTGATGTGCCAAAAGGAGCCATCATTCGATCGCGAGCCAAATCCTTGGCTGAGTCTTTAACTAATGAGTATGCTCTTTTTGTAGGTGAAGCATCCTTTAAAGACTTAAGGTTGGGGCCAAGTGCACTAGACATAGAGAATCCTTTCCATTTGCTAACATGGGAGCACCCCTCGGCCACTCCAAAATGGAAGAAGAAATTTGTCTTCCTTGTGACAATAAATGTAGTTTGAGTTTGCTTTTATTTCATTTAAAGACTTTAACATTTTTTTTATGTATTAGGTGGCATGAAGTGGCTGAACACGTAATCGAGGGTATATTGACTGTATTTTTAAAGAAGATGGACCACTTGAATGTAACCATTGGAGAGAGAAGCATTGTGCCAAAATGGCGAAACCAAGGTGTACTCGGCTAAGCCATTTGGCCAATTACCCCTCTCTTTTGAGTCCCCCTTTTTACTAGTTGCTAAACCCTAATTTGTAGAAGAAGAATGATATTTAAGCCATCTTTTTATCCTCCCTTCAGCACTTTGAAATGAAAAATTACAGAAGCTTTCAACTTGTTGAAGCTCAATAACTTCTTCCTCGGTGAGTTACATCCAAGAGAACTAGGTTAGTTTTTGTGGTATCCACTATTGTGAGAGCCACAACCTTCCTCCTCCCTTTCTTGGCATGTAGAACCACCAGCAATGTTGTATTTAAACTCTCATCCAAGGCTAGTTGGAGTGTCCCTTTTAAAAAAGGAGCCAAATCCCGAGAGGTGTTGTTATTACCTCCTCAGACCAGCAAGCGATCTTTCATTTATAATTTTTCATCCACTGCGAATCAACCTCTGATTTTTGGAGGGGAGTCCACTAACATACCTGGTAAGAAGCTATTAAGTTTCAGGTCGTTTGGAGTTGATTTGAAGTTTTTGTGCATCTTGGAGTTTGGAGATTTCTCGGCTAAAACTATTGTTTTGTTGTCAAGAACACTTTGTGCTTGAGTTGTGTATTAAAGTGAAGCACTTCATTTGGTATCAGAGCTCTATTTTATTTTTTCTTGCTATTTTTTCTCTATTTGTGCTGCATGTTTGTTGGCCAAAATGATAACAAGAAGTGAGGCTAATAACCAACAAAATCGAGAGCCAAATGTTCAACCACCTTTAGCTCTAAACTCGAAGGAGGGTAAATGTAGTTTCCAAGGACAACTAGATGAGTTGATTCACAAGCTTGAGAACATTAGTCAATAGATGATGGAGATGAGGAACTAACACGTTAAGGTCCCTCAAACACTTTTGCCTAGGAGAAGACCCAGAAATCCAAGGAGAAGAAATAACTACAATGACTTCATTGAATAAGAAGAATCCAAGAATGAGGACTATGACAGTCCTCATGCAAGGCGTGGTCCTAATGAAGATTTGAAGTATGTTAAGGTATCAATTCCTCCCTTCAATGGATATTGTAATGGTGATGCATTTTGAATTGTGTGGATAAGGTAGAAAAAGTGTTTGATTATTACAACTATTCGGAGAAAGTGAAGTTACAACTAGTGTCTCTAGAGTTAACCGGTTATGATAGTTTACGGTGGGACAATTTGAAGGCACAAAGAAGGCGTGAAGTGATGAGGCTATTGTAACTTGGAGGGTCATGAAGTTCTTGATGAGAAAGAGATTTGTGCCAAGCCACTACAAGCAAGAGTTGTTTCTACAATTACAAAATTTGGTGCAAAACTCACAATCGATTAAGGAGTACATAACCGAGTTTGAAACCCTTAAAATTAGGAGTGGATTGGATGAGCCGAGGAGCAAGTTATTGCAAGATTTATAAAGGGCTTGAATAGAGAAATTAGTAATGTTGTGGAATTACAAACTTTAGAAACCATGGATATTATTGTCCAACTTGCTTTAAAGGTTGAAAGGCAAGTGAAGAGGAAAAAAAAGGATTGATAATCAATTTCCTTAAAAAACGAGAGTCTCTACAAGCCTCCATCTAAGGTGGATGATAAGAAACCTTTTACAAAGTGTTTTCCTACAAAGGGGGTAGAAGAAAAGAAAGTAGTGGAAGATACCACTCGGCCAAGATCAAGGGAGATCAAGTGTTTCAAGTTCCTTGGATTAGGGCACATTGCTTCTTAATGCCCCAATAGAAGAGTTATGGTTCTTAGGAAAAGCACAGGTGAGATAGTAAGTGAAGATGAGCAAATAGAGGGTTCTATTGAGGACCTTGAATCATAAGAAGATGTGTTCCTTGCCCAAGAAGGGCCACTTTTAATGGTCATCCAAAGAGTTTTCATATCACAAGCCAATGACGAAGATTGTCAAAGAGAGAATATTTTTCATAGTCGATTTTTAATCAAGGATAAAGTGTGTTCTCTCATAATTGATTGAGAGTGTAATACCTGACTTTACGGGATATTAATATTTTAATATAAATGGCATTTTTGTAAATATGTCAAATCAAATCTGTTTTGCAAACAGAAAGCGTTATTACGATCCTAATAATTAGTATGGATTTTAAGAAAATTTCGAAAATTTTAGGAGTCGTAACGCTAATTTTACGAGAATTACGTTTCTCGTAATATAAAAGGTATTTTGGTAAAAATAGTAAACGAGGTCCGTTTTGTGAACGGACAGTTTAATGGAACCCTAGTAATAAGTTGGACTTATTGGTGAAATAAGAAAATTTGGAGAAGCCGAATCGTTAGCTAATTAACGAAACAAAGGACGAAACAAATAGAAAATCAAAGGAAGAGCAAAATGGTAAATTGCCAAGTCAAATTTTTAATTAAAAACAAGTTTTCTTCTTCTCCTCCAGAATACTTCTTCTTCTCTGGGTTTTTCCACCTCCCGCAGTGATTTCTCCTCCTCCTTCACGGCGACTTCCATTCCGACGCCGATTTCTCTTCTGTTCGTCTTCCGTTCTTCGTGATTTCTTCCCCTCTCGCAACCCTAGGTATCAATCTATGCTTTTGGAGCGTTATAGTTTGTTTTTCACGAAGTTATATGATTAGGGTTCCTTTTAGGGTTTTGTAAAAAACGTGGTTTAAATTTAGAAATCGGTAGGATTACCGTATTTGTGAGTATATTGAAAGTATTAAACATTATTGGACGAAATCTAGAGTGTATACGGTGTTTAGGTTGAAAACTGGATATTTGGAGCTTAAGGATCTCCATCAATGGAGTTTAGAAATTTACAAGCACGAGTTGCTCGGTAAATCGCCTCATCGAGCTAAGTTAGAATTTTAGAATAATTTCCTTAGTTAAGGTTTCGTTAAATTTGGATATTTAACGGTTTAAACTCGTATTAACGGCGATTGTTGTGTATTGCCTTAGGTGAACAACGCTCGTGGACGGAGCTCAGTGCGCTACGGACGACAGGTAAGTTCTCGTGACTTACTAGGGCCGATTGGCCTACACCGTACGTCGAAGTCGCGTCGAGGATCATTGGTGAATTGTTTGTTTATATGCTTCAGTTGGGTAGTTAAGATTAGTTCTTTTATAGGTTATGTTTGTTATTGTCTTGATGGTATATATGTTGTATATAGATTATGCTTTTTATTGTCTTGATGGTACATATGTTGAATGTTATGTTATGCACGTGTTCATGCATCATGTTTTTTTAAATGAGCGTAGAAAATGAACTTCCGTACGATGTTTTCATGAAAAGAGATGTGGCCTGAAAGGGGGCTATTGATCTATTGTGTAGGCACAAAGGGGTCTGTCATAATACCACATCACCTGAAAAAAAAAATTAATCTACGTAATCTGTTATCTGGTCATGCGAGGTGGGGCTCAGGCATGGCTGTTGTATATGTGAGCATGTACCCCCCTCCGCTAGATAGAAAGGGTTGTCCGACTGCGGGATGAATCTTCTCCATTTAGCAGGCTGAGACCTCGGTGACATTCTTTCTGCGACGTAATGATAAGAAAATGTTTCATGATTTCTGAAACTCATACGCACATCATGCATTGCATTTACGAAACTTACTGAGCCTTTAGCTCATAGATTTTTTGTATGGTGTAGGTTATCAGGATATAGGTGAGGATGAGATCCCTCCACCCGAGGAGTGATGTAGTTGACGGAGGATGGCTTGCGGGGGTGTGCTGGCACAGTCGAGGCGTTTCATGACCCGTGGGGACGTATGTAGGTATTTTGGGTTATTTTGGATAGAAAATGTTAGGTAAAATATTTGTACAGATAGAACATTATAGGATGTTTGGAACTGGACTAGTTGATAGGTTTATGTTTCAAAGTTTTAAACGTTTTGGAAACTTATTTTATAACCGCTTGGTGATTTTAAAACAGGAGGAAACGTTTAGTTTTTAAACGGATCTACGCGGTTCGTTTTCGTGAAAACGTATTTTGTTTGAATTGTGACTCGAGTTGGTTTGAGCGAGATATTTGTGGATGTACGAGTACTGAGAGATTAAATGTTGAAATGTATGATTGTGAGGTAAGTAGAATTTGTGTTAATAAATTGTGAAGTTGTGAAGTTGTGTGAGGAGTATGTGTATGCAGGGAAAAAGAGGAAAAGGAAGGAAGAAAGGGAAATGAGGGAGCCGAGCTCTCTAGAAAAGATCTAGAGAGCTTGGCGATCGATCGCCTGTTTGGGCGATCGATCGCCCCTCGTGTGATGAGCGATCGCTTGTTGAGGCGATCGCTGGGCAAAACGCAATCGCCTCTGCATTTCAGGGGACGATTGTCCTTTTTGCCCCTGTTTTTGTCTTGTTTCACTGGCCGATTGTTTTAATAGTTTTAAGTGTTTTAAATTTTATTTCAATTGCTTAAACGATTTTACAAACAATGTTAACGATTTCAATTTCATTTTAAATTCCGCTTAAGGTCTATCAGGATAAAAAAAAATAATATGAAAAATTAGGATACGGGTAAGGGTCGCTACAGTTATGGTATTAAAGCCCCCGAGTTTTAAAAATGGTTCTGTAGACTGCTCGAATGCACAGTCACTACGCGGACGTCCTTCCTCAACTGTAAGTATATTTATCAGTTTAATTGATTTTAATTTCTTAGGATTATATTGTTTGATTTTATAGGAGCTATAAAATGGTCCGAGGTAGAGACGCTATGGACGACACCATAGACCTATTGAGGGGTGTCATTGCACAACAATCCCAACTCATTGACCGTCAAGCGCAGCTTATAGATAGGCAATCTCATCAGCTTGGGATGTTGACGAACCGAGAAAACCCTAGGATCCAAGGACTAGTCACTCCCAATAACCACGGCACGAAGAAGGTGGGCAAGGAAGAAATAAAATCAAGCTAATGAAAGCGCATACGAGGAACTTCTCGGAGACCTCTGTGTCCTGAGTTCCAGAAGGAACACTATGGCAATTGTAGGTTAGGCACAGGTAAGTGTTTTCGATGTGGAGTGGTTGGCCACTATGTCAAGGATTGTCCGAAGCCAGGCAGAGACCGAACAGGTGGGGATCAAGAAAATGTTGCATCGAAGATACTTGTCCTGACTGGAGAAAAGGAAACTGCCCAACCTTCAGCTGTTTCAGGTATAGTTTTATTTTGACAGTTAATGGAGCGAAGGATATTAGAGTAGAGATATAGTATAGAGTTAAAAGTTTGGAGATGATAATTAAGTAATAGGTTGAAATAAGCTTAAGAATAGAGAGGGGACAACGTAGACTTCGAATAAAAGAAGGATAGAGTTATGCGTTAAAGCCCATGACCCGGTATAACCGTGAGAATTGAGCGCTTAAAATTCAATTTCCATAAGAGAGGTACAACTTATGGAATGTGAGGTTTAAATAAATGGGAACTAGACCCTAATTGACAGACCCCTAGAGTTTAGAATGAAACCAATAGAGGATAAATTTGGAGTTTAGATGTAAGGCTTACTAGAGAATGTTCTAGATTGTCAAGATATCGTTAGTGCATACAAGTAAATAAGAAAAATATAGCAGGAATTTAAATAACCTAAATCGACGAGAAATTTGGAGAACCTAGACAAAGGTGACACTCAGAAGTTAGCTTAAGTAGATTGTTGAAGGGATGATAGAACGACTTAACGTTGAAGACGCGATTACGTAGGGGTGTTCGTATTGACCCACATCGATGAAGAAGATAAGGGTATTTACTCGGGGTTGGAAGATTAACGAAATTCGAGACAGTAAAGGGTTAAAGTTATACAAAAGGTAATACTCGAGATGCGAAGTTTGAACGACCTTAAGTATTGTATGAAAGAACTAGTCAATTGAGGATGATTGTTAATTCGTGAAAAAGAATTTGACTAACTTACTATAAGAGGGAGACGTAGTAAAGTTAAGAGTAATCGGTGAGTAGTAGAGGTAGTGTTGAGTGGAGGTTATGAAACAAAAAGCCTAGGAACTAAGAAGGACTTAAGTACTCGAAAGTGATAACAATTTGAAAGAAAAGTTTAGCACCAAGGATTAAAGTAACTAGTATGACCGTAGAGGGAATAGTGATTTAAATGTGTGAGGCTTACCTCTGAGAAGGAAGTAGGAACATCGGTGTACGAGGAAAATAGAAGAGTAAAATTTGGGGTTAGAGGAGATTGGAATCACGGGCGTAAACTTATCTGCAACAAGATTGCAAACAAGAAGACTGTTGGATGAATCATTGTGCAGGAGCCAAGTGGGATATTTAGGATCCGACTAGGAGGAACGAAAAGATATAGACCATTGAGTAACTTGAGAGAAATCCACGTGCGACATTTGTGATAAGTGAGGGGGATTGCTAGATTCAATGAAGAGTTAAGATTAGAAGTTTAACTCGGGGGTTAGTGCCGAACGATTTGTGAAATTTGCTATTTATAAAATAGGAAGGACAAGGATGTGCAATAAACCCACTTAAGTAAACTTAGAGCGAGATTAAGTTAGAAAAAAAAATTTCCAGAAGACTAGTGTTTATCAGGTCGAGACCGATGGACACATGGATGATATAAGGTTAGAATAAATAGTTGGAGTGAATCTATGGCAAAACCTTGGGATTAAGTTGTACTTGGAGTTAACAAGGAATTGAGTTAAACAAATGAGCGTAACGTATATAGTAAGAGAAAGTTAAGTAAGGACATAGCGATAGAACTCATTAAGGTAGTTCAGAGTGAGATGTGATGTTTATAGGATCTTCGCTACAATGGGACAAAGATCCTAAGTGGTTAGCGACTTTAGCTTCCGGTTGGACTCATCGAGACCATGAGGTGTTCTGATGATATAGTTGTGAAGTATGGCAATGCGAAATTAGTTGAGAATTTTATTAGGACCTGCAAGGTGCCCAAGGAAAGCTAAATAGGAGACACGCTAAATGGGTGGAGTTCCTCGAGCGTTATCCCTACTTCATCAAATACAAAATGGGGAAAACAAACATGGTGGCCGACGCACTTTCTAGAAGGTATATCCTTCTAACCCAATTGAGTATTAGATCCTTGGATTTTGAATGGATCAATGGAGCTTACAAAGGAGACCAAGATTTTGGTCATTGGTATGATTTGAATAAGAACAAGACTGAGTGTGACTACTATATAATGGATGGATACCTCTTCAAGGGAGGGAGATAATGAATTCCAAGTTGAGGAATCCGAGAGTCTTTAATCAAAGAGCCTCATGGGGGCGGTTTAGCTAGACATTTCGGAAAAAAGAAGACTTCAGAAGCCATCAAGGAACATTTATATTGGCCACATTTACTTAGAAATGTGCATAAGGTGTTGGAAAAATGCATAGTGTGCAAGAAGAACAAGAGCCAAGTTCTTGCTCAAAGGTTCTACTTACCTTTACCAGTTTTGAGTCATCCTTGGGCAAAGGTGAGCATGGACTTTGTTTTGTGGCTCCCTCACATGTTCCGATCAAAAGAATCAATCATGGTGGTAGTAGACCGGTTTTTAAAAATGGCTCACTTCATAGCTTGTTCGAAGACGAATAACTCTAGTCATATAGCCGACCTTTTCTTTAAGGAAGTAGTTTGCATGGACGGAATACCGAAGCCATTGTCTCGGATAGGGACACCAAGCTTTTGAGTTCGTTTTAGAGGACTCTTTGGGCCAAATTGGGCACCAAGTTCGTATTTAGTACCTCATTTCACCCAAACCGACAGTCAAACCGAAGTGGTGAATAGAACAATGGGCGTTTTGCTAAGGAGTATATTAAGGCAATAAGCTCTCCAATTGGGACGTACAACTCCCCTACATTGAATTTGCCTATAACCGGAGTGTGCATAACTCTACTCAAATGACCCCTTTTGAGGTAGTTTACAACTTTAATGCCCTCACACCACTAGACCTTATTCCCTTACCCACGAAAGATATGGTCAATCCTAGTGGAACAAGTAAAGCCGAACAAATTATGACTTTGCATGAAAAGGTTAGGAAGAACATTCAAAAGAAGAATAAGACCTACGCCAAGCACGCCAACCGCAGTAGGAAAGAAGTCATATTCAAGAAAGTCAATCTAGTATGGCTACATTTGAGGAATGAGAGGTTTCTTAACCAAAGAAAATAAAAAATTCTACCTAGAGCCAATGGACCATTCAAGGTAGTGGAAATGATCAATTGAGCCCTTTTGAGGTAGTTTATGGCTTTAACCCTCTCACACCACTAGACCTTATTCCCTTACTCACAAAATACATGGTCAATCTTAGTGGAGCAAGTAAAGCCGAACAAGTGAAGACTTTGCATAAGAAAGTTAGGAAGAACATTCAAAAGAAGAATGAGACCTACGCCAAGCACGCCAACTGCGGTAAGAAAGATGTCATCTTCAATGAAGTCGATATAGTATGACTGTATTTGAGGAATGAGAGGTTTCCTAACCAAATAAAATCTAAACTTCTCCCTAGAGCCGATAGACCATTGAAGGTAGTGGAAATGATCAACAAAAATGCATACAAGCTTGAATTACAGGAAGAATACGGGGTATCCGCCACTTTCAACGTATAAGACTTATCCCCGTATATTGGGGAAAAGACCGTGTCAGGACCCGATTCTACCAATCGGCTAGAGGATTCCCAAAGTAGGAAGGAGTCGAACGTTGAAAGGATGCTCTCACTGGCACTCACCTCTCACATGCATAGATCGTTATGAGTTAATGAAACATAATTATTCAACTTTGTATCCTAAATTAGGATGTTTCGTTTAAAATCATTATTATTATTATTTGATAAAAGCATTTAAAACATAAAACATATAAAACAACATACATTTTATACATTGAAAATTTACTTAAACATCAGAGTACTAACCCGAAAGCTACTACAAAAGTAGGTCACTACATGTGACCTTTCAAAAAGCTTTTTACAAAGGAAAACCAAACATCTCACCCAAACAAAAACACCATCTACCTTGATGGCTCACCTATGCCTATTCGCGAGCTTTATATTGCCTTATGTTTTCCCTCTAGGTGAACGTTGTTGATATCTGAAAAATATGAATTATCTACATAATAAGCTTTTTGCCTAGTAAATAAATCTAACACAGAATAACTAATGCAAATACTATTAACACCATATAGGATCAATCACCATCTTCCACTACAATAATTCTTTAAAAATCATATAAATCATGTTTGCTTGAAAGCCATGCAATTGCTATAAAAATATGCATCATCAAAATAAATTTTTGGAAGTCATTCAACATTGTTTGAAATCATTTTCATCAAATAAATCCAATGCAAATAGAATGAATTTTGCATGATTAAAACCATCTTTTTAAGAAAACTCCAATGCATCTTTTAACAACCAAATATTTTGGTTAAAAATGCAACACACTCTACACCCAACATGTATAACTATCACACAATTTTACATGTTCTCGGGTTTTCTCCGGCAGGGCTATAGGACCTTATGCATTGCTTCCTCTGAAGGTTTAGGGATTTTATACCCAAGGAGGATATTAAGTTGACCTCCTTCTCATTTTCATAGTCATACACATCGCACACGAAGAGGCAAGTCCAACTATTGGGTTCATGTGTTACCAAGATTGCCAACTTCATATTTTCCTCAAATGCATGTTTTAACACATTTTATAAAGCCAATGTCATGCACATTTAAAACCATGGAACTCACCTATGAAAATCATTTTTGAAAACCAGCATAACACATTGATTTAAAAACAATGTTTTCAAAACATTCCTTTTTAACATCACAATACAATTTAAAAACATAAATTTTCATAAAACACCATTCATTTTACATTAAAACAACATCCAATTTAATCATTTCAATTCACAATCAAAATTCTAATTCTAACCAGAACCAACAACATAATTTAAATCTATCTCCATCTAAACAATGCAATAAAAGTTACATTAACTATTCTAAATGTAAGATTTACTTACCTATTGAAGGTTCCTCCTCTCCCACAAAATTTCCACCTAATGAAATGATTTTTAGTCCTATAGAATTGCCTCCCAAAGTTGAGTAACTTTTCTTTGAGGAGCAAGTTCAAGATCTAACTTTTTCTCTCTTTTTTCTCTCTTTTTCTTCTTCTCCTTTTCTTTCTTCTACCCTCACTGTTTTTGCAAGAAATTACTGAGTTCTATGCCTTCTCTAGCCTTTTCCAAAGAGATCTTAGGGTAGATTTACCATTCTATCCTTTTTGTCTGTGTAAAAGTACTATTTTACCATTTCTTGCATGATTAATTGTAAAAATACCAAGATTACATATGTTTAAGTTTACTTAGCTGAAACTAATTAATTTTGATCAATTTTAAGTTAATCCACATGATTAGCATAATTAATTATGATTAATTAGCTTTAATCATACTTAATTAACATAATTAATCACTTAAGCAAACAACTTACTCAATATATGCTGACTGTCACGTGTCCCAACTTCATTGGTTGTCCAATGTTATTGCATGGATACATGCTACAAGTGTTGGAAACATTTTTTCTTTTTTAACTTTCTCCAAATTCCCACTCTAAGATATAGTTTAAAGCTATTTACCAAAACAGTGTAGTTTAAAATGTAAACTGCATTCATCAGATTAAAAAGTAGATAACTTTTGCTACATACACCCAAATTCTTTCATTTTAAAAGCATTCTTTTCCTCTACATGTATAGTTTAAAACTGTAAAATTTCATAATAATCCAATTATCACAACAAAGTGATACACTTACAATTAAATTTGTTCAAACAAAACAGTTTCATTCTTAGCATTCTCAAAGATTTTGTACCATTTTTTTCATACAACTTCCATAATTTATATTCATATATCATCCATAATAAATATCCATAATACATTATTGATAATAGAATATTGAAGGTTCAAACCATTACAGACCTAACTAGGAGAATAACCACATTCAGATTTGAGGTCAAATCCTCAATCACCCAGAGAAGATAATGTGCCAAGAGGAGCCATCACTCGATTGGGAGCTAAATCCTTGGTCGAGCCTTTAACTAATGAGTGTGTTATTTTTATAGGTGAAACATCCTTTAAAGACTTAAGCTTGGAGCCAAGTGCACTAGAAATGGAAAAGCCTTTCCATTTGCTAACATGAGAGCACCCCTCAGCCACTCCAAAAATGGAAGAATGAATTTGTCTTCCTTGTGACAATTAATGTAGTTTGAGTTTGCTTTTATTTCCTTTAAAGACTTTATTATTTTTTTTATGTATTAGGTGGCATGAAGTGGCTGAACATGTAATTGAGAGAATATTGGCTGCATTTTGAAAGAAGAGGGACCACTTGAAAGTGACCTTTAGAAAGAAAAGGATTGTGCCCAAAACGGGAAAACCAAGGTGTACTCAGCTAAGCCATGTGGCCGAGTACCCCTCTCTTTTGATTCTTCTTTTTTTCCTAGTTACTAAATCATAATTTGTAAAGAAAAAGCATGGTATTTAAGCCATATTTTAGCCTCCCTTCAGCACTTTGGAATGAAAATTTGCAGAAGTTTTCAACTTGTTGAAGCTCAATAACTTCTTCCTCGGTGAGTTACTTCTGAGAGAACCAGGATAGTTCTTGAGGTATCCATTATTGTGAGAGTCAAAGTGGTGCATTTCTATTACAACCTTCCTCCTCCCTTTCTTGGCATGGAGAACCACCAACAAGGTTGTATTTCAACTGTCATCCAAAGCTAGTTGGAATGTCCCTTTTGAAAAAGGAACCAAATCTCGAGAGGTGCTATTATTACCTCGATGGACTAGCAAGCGGTCTTTCATCCACAGCGAATCAACCTCTGATTTTTTGATGGGAGTCCATTAAAATACCTGATAAGAAGCTATTAAATTTTTTAGGTCGTTTGGAGTTGATCTAAAGTTTTTGTGCATTTATAGTTTGGAGGTTTCTCAGCTAAAACTGTTATTTTGTTGCCAAGAACACTTTGTGCTTAAGTTGTGCATTGAAGTGAAGCATGTTAGGAAGGGTCCAATAGTGTGTCAAGAGTATAAAAGCAGTAACCAGTTTCTTTTTTAGTACAAGAAAGGCTTCCAAGTAGTGCTTATTGAAGTCAAATTTATTGTCATCTTCCAGAAAGTTGCAGAGAAGTTTTGAGATCTTGGAGAACTATTTAATGAAGCATCTATACAATCTAGCATGTTCTCAAAAGATCCTGAGCTTCCCTCCCAAGATCTCGAACCAAGAATTATTCTAACCTCTTTATTAATTTTCTAGGACTCACTTTCTTAGCTAGCTTGAAGGAGAATTCTAATTCAATTCACAAAAAGAAGTCAAAACATTCGGTTCAATGGAGCATTGGCATGGAATATGCATAAAATCTCTTCCTAAGTGGCAACATCATTCAAGAGGTCAACTTAGGCCAATCTATTCTTGAGAGTTTGTAGAAAGATAATAGCACAAGATGCACCAAAAGAGCCAAGGAAATTCGGACCACGAAGTACCTGGCATGGATCTCCAAGACAATTTATCAATCAATCATGCATCACTCTTGGAAGGAGTCTAGCATTTTATTTTATACAACTATATTCAAATATTACAAATGTATTTTAGAGTCTTAGGGCTAAGGTTTTTATTATCATATTTGGTAAAAGTACACATTTTGGGATTGGGAAGTCAAATTACCCATAATAAGTAGTTCTTGGTCTTTCCTTTATGGCCTAGCCAAGTACTTTCTTTCTTTTTTGCTTTCATGTCCTTTAATGTTCTCTTTTTGGGTGAAAACCTTAATTCACTTAAAGATATTATTTATACCCTCCTTAAGGCTTGTAAGCTATAAATGATGAATAGAAGAAAGTAATTTTCAAAATCTCGAGCCCTCAATTCTCAAGTAATCGCGCCTCCCTAAGTGAGTCATATCTAATTGAGTGTGTATGTTGTTTTCTTAGATTCCATCTTTGTGAGTGTGATTGGACTCCTTTGTGTTACATTCCTTCCCCATACTCTTCCTTTAGAGGTGGAAGCTTCAGAAATAGTATAGAAAACTCTCATTAAAGCAAGATTGGAGAGCTTCCTAACAAAGAAGCTGAAGACATCAATAGGTGCAGTCGTAGCTTCTATTCGACTAACTTGCATTCCGATTCTATTCCACTAACTTGCATTCCAATGACCATAACTTTTCATCCACAAAGATTCATACCATATATTTTTGAGATTTTCATCCACACATTTAGAGCAAGAACCTGTCCAAACATCGCATCGAGAAGACATCAATCGAGTGAGTTATAAGTTCCCAAAGTTTACTCATTTTTTCTACCAGAGTAATATTCTGGGTTCCTAGCACCTTTCATAATTTCAACATAACTTTTACTCCACGCATACTTTTGCCATCAAATTTAGATCACATCTTACTCACTTTTTCTACCAGTTGTGCCTATGTAAAGTCGCTGCTCTTATCGGTTAAGTACCTCTATCTAAGACAACTTGTGTCAAGAACTGTCCCCCATTTTTTGGCACGTCAAAAACTTCTTCTTTGACAATAAAATGGCACTCTTCTCAATTGAAAACCAGATTTGTTTCCTCATATCTTTGTTGCACCATTTGAAAACATTTGGGCCAATGGTCGTATGAATTTTCAAAGACTGAAAAAGTTTCCATGAAGATTTCGATCTGCTTAACTATGTTTGCGAATATCGACATCATGCATCTTTGATGTGTCTGGCACAACATTGCAGAGTCTAAATGGCATTCTCTTGAATGCAAATGTGCCTTATGGACATGTAAATGTAGTCTTTTTCTTGTCTTCATGGTTTATGAAAATTTTGTTGTAACCAAGTATCCACTAGTTAATTTTTTTAGCTTATGATCAATGAATGTACAAAGGAAAATTATCTTTTGGGGTGGTCTCATTGAGCTTCCAATAGTCCATGAAAACACGTCATTCAGTGATGGTCTATGTTGGGATTAATTCGTTTTGTTCATTCTTGATCATTGTCAATCCACCTTTCTTTGAAACGCATTGGATGGTACTACTCCATTTATTGTTAGAGATCGAGTAGATAATTCATGCTTTTATCCATTTGATGATTTCCTTCTTTACTATCATTTTCATGATTGGATTCAATCAGCAATAGTTTTCAATGGTCGCCCTGTAGTCGTACTCCATGGAAATCTTGTGCATGCAAATAGATGCTCTGATTCCTTTTTTATCTACAATTGACCATCATAGTACCTTTTGTATTCTCTAAGGACTATTAACAATTTTTCTTCTTCCATGGTAGTTAGGTGACTATGATGATGATGAGCATTTTTGAGTCTTCTTCAAAGAATTGATATCTCAGGTACTTAGATATTGGTTTTAGCTCTAAAGTTGGTGGCTCTCCAATTCATGGTTTGGGATGAGTGTTCTTTTTAGTTTCAGCATCTAATGATTGAACTTGTATCTTTGTATCCAGGATTAGCTTTCAGGATACAAAGTTGCGCAACTATGTAACATCTTCAATTGTTGGATTAACGATGGCAACTTCAAGGGTGTCTGCAAGGTAAGTCAATGCAAATTATTTATCAAGAATATCCTTGATCACATCGAGTCTAAAACTCTCATTAGAATCATTACCATACTTAATTGCTTAAAAAACATGGAACGTGACTTCTTGTTCTTGAAACCTCATTTTTAACTCTCACCTCTAAATATCAAGCAGTGATCTCCCAGTCGCTAAGAAAGGTCATCTTGGAATCGTAGGTATCTCTTGATATTCTTCCATGTCTAGGATAGTAAAGGCAGTTGGGAATATCAGTTTATCCACTTTCACCAAACCATATTCAATGTTTTCTCTAGGACAGGTTATAGATTTGTCTACCAGTTGTAATGTCACAGATGTAGGTTTAGCTTCACCAAGTTCTAACTTTTAATAGATTGATAGCGCCATGAGATTTATTTTGGCGCATAAATTGCATAATGCTTTCGAGAATGTGTGATTCCCAATAGTGCACTAGCTAGTGAAACTACCTAGATCTTTTAGCTTAGTGAGATCTTCTTTTGAAGGATCCCACTACATCTTAGTCAATGCGACAATGTTGAATTCTCTAATTCACACTTCTTGCCTAGGATTTGCTTAATAAATTTTGCGTAGGTGGACTGTAACACCCTTAAATTTCCTATAGCGTACAGGAAAGATGTGAGAGTTTGACGTTAATCTTAGGTAATTTCCCTAAGTTCTTGAGTGTAAGTGAAATGGGAAGGGAATAGTTTAAAGTTTGAAAGCAAAACTAAAGTATTGTGTTTTGACTTTTGACTTTTGTTTTGACTTAATGTAAATGAAGTAAAAGAAAAGGAAAGAGAAGGGAAGGGGAGATTCACGTTGAAGTGAGGAATTAGAAAGAGAAGTGGCTAATGTGTAAAATTAGGAAATTTGGTGGAGAAAAAGAAAAAGTGCTAAGTGCTAAGTGTATAAAAGTGATTGGTTAAGTGATTTAAAGGCAAAAATCACTTTCTTCTTCCTCTTCCTCTCCATGCCAAGTTCAGCCACCATTTGAGGGTTTCTCTCCTCCATTTCTTCAAGGTTCTTCAAGGTTCTAAGGTAAGAATTGGATAGGTTTTGTTGGAAGTGCAATTAGGTATAGATTTTTGTTGTTTTGGAGGTGTTTTGGTTGGAATTGATTACGGTTTGGAAAACCGTAAATGGGGATTCCAAAAATTTCATTTCCTTGGATAGTTTTCTTCCTCTTTTGACAATTTAATCCTTAGATATGATAGTTTATGTTGTTTGGGTGGTTAGATTATAGAATTGGTAAGTGATTGTCAAAAATCGGTTTGTGAATACTTGGTAGCCGATTCTGTTTTTGGGATTTCGAGTTGGCCATGCTGTTTTGTTGGTTAATTTAATGAATTCAATGGATAGTAGACATTTAGAGCTTTACGGAATGGGGTGGCACGTCAAAATCCGTTGAAAAACGAATAAGTTATGGCCGTTTCAAGTTGGACACTGAAACTTGTGGCAAAATCGGGTTTTAGAGTTTAGATTTGTAAATTGTGTAAATGGTGCCTAGTTTTAGGTTTAAATGTTCCTATAATTTTCTAGATTGATGCTAAGTTATTTCTCCTTATTCGTTAGGTTGTCGAGTGAGTAACTTAACCGGACAAAGTGAGCAATTACGTGCCGAGCAGTCAAGTGAGTAGAGGATTGTGTATTTTTGTTGCCTTTGGGCCTACACCATGGAACGATAGGGATGTTTGTTTGCTTGTTTGTGTTTTGTTTCTTTTGTGTGACACACATCATTGTTTTAGAACCACGAAAAATGAGTTGTGAGCACGGGTTAGAAGTGTGAGCACTAAATGTAAAGAGATAATGAGAAATGCAACGTGATCCCGAGTAGAGTTGCCTCACCGGGGAGTAGTGCTCGTGGAGCACCTCGGGAGGGTCTCTACAAGAGAGGCATTGCACTGAACAGTGATATCGAGTAGAGCTGCCTCTGCGGGGAGTAGTGCTCGTGAAGCACCTCGGGAGGGTCTCTATGAAAGATGCACTGTGATAAGAAGAGTTTAAGAAGAGTTTGAACTATGATATCAAATAGAGCTGCCTCGTCGGGGAGTAGTGCTCTTGGAGCACCTCGGAAGGGTCTCTACGAGAGATGCACGGGCAAAAGATTAATAAATTGAGAATTGAATCGAAACCAACAGAGAGTGTAGAGACTGCATGTATAGGGATTAAGAGTGCATTATGTTTTACATTGCATTATTCCCTACTTACTAAGAATTAGGTTTACGTTTTGTGTTATGTGGTGTAGGTGACGATTTTTTTTCAGGTGAGCTCGATGAGGGAGCTCAGGATTAGGCAGCAGTCGATGATGCATGGAGTATGCCGGTGCAGGCACTTGTCGAGGCGTCTTGGCCACGTTCTTCGGGTAGTTTGGTGGGGAGTTTTGGTATTTTGTTTATAAATATTTTTCCTAGCTATTTTGGATGGTTGTGAGTTTGGTTGTTTTATTGGATAGTTGGTATGTAAATGCTTGGGATTTGAAACTATTTGATTTCCGGTTTTGGTTTATAGAATTTTAGTCGTTACGCTGCTCGTTTTGTTTTTCGTATAACAAACAACAAGGGTTCACTTTTCTTTATGTTTTTGTTTACCGTTTTAAGTTAGTTTTTCGAGATTTTTACGGGGCACTGAGTCGGGGATGTCGGGAATGTATGGTAAAAATTTTAGGAAATTTGGAAGTGTTTGGCTTGAGAAAAAGTGGAAGAAAAGTGGAGGAGGTCGAATATGGCGCGCAGGGCGCCGCTGGGCGCGCGCAGCAAGCAGCAGCGCCGATCGATCGGCGTTGTGCGCTGATCGATCGAGAGGCACCCAATTGCAGGGATCGCGTACCCGAGAGGGTGCCGATCGATAGCCGCTTAGTGGCGATCGATCGGCGCATGCGCGCGCGTGCGGTGCGCTCCGACTAGACTTGGTTTTTTTTTTCTAAATTTTTTATTTTCAAACATATTTTAACCCGACCTTTTTCGATACGTTTAACACGTATTTCACGCACGTTTTCCAACCATTTTTGAGGGTTTGAAAAACCCAAAAATTGAAGTCAAAATATTTTTGAAAATTATTTTAAATTTTGTTTTAAATGCGGGATTTGTTTGCAAAGTAACACACCGAGCCGGGACTTGTTCGGGGGCGTTACATGGACATTTGCTCGAGCACCTTAACAAAAGGTATATTGAAGTGGCGTTTCTTGAATGTTTCTAAAAAACAATGAAATTTCTTGTTCAACTTTTGTTGATGAAACTAATAAAGGAAAGGTTGCGGTGGATTGTAGTTGCTTGGTTCCTCACTTCGCATTTTTTCTTTGTCCAAAACCTTCTTTTTTCCTTTATTAGTTTCTAAATTCACATCTTTTTCAGCTTCCACTTGTGTGCCCTTAGTGATGGGAGTGTCTTAATATTCTCGTTGATTTGTAAATGACTTCTCAGAGTAACCATCTTGCGGTATTCTCTATCATCACTCTTTGGATTATTTTTGATGTTACTAGGCAGAGTTCCTTGAGGTCGACGGGAAGAGTTTAATTCACTCAATTGAGTTTTTAGAGATTGCAGAGATGCAACATAATTTTGAAGAGTGACATCATTTTCGTAATGTTTTAAGCCAACAATGTCTCGATGGACAGTGTCTTCTGATATGGTGGTTCAAGATTTTGTGTGGTTGATTATTTTGATTAAAATCTGGAGGGTTAGTTGGTTTGTGAGCTTGGGAAGCTCCAACATTAGTACTCTAGGAAAAATTGAGGTGATTACGGAATCTAGGATAGTAAGTTTTTGAATATGGATTGTTCTGCTGCTTATTTTTGCAATGTATTGAATGGATTCAAAAGTTCATAGGTTAGTATTTCCAAAGAATGTTGTTACCACAATTTTCAAAAGCAACAAAGGGATTTGAAAAGAATATATGGGTTGGACTTCTAGCTAGTGTAGTAATTGTCAAAAGTTCATGAAGTTCATGCACTTGAGCTTCTTGCTTCAGTTGTTGTCACTCTGTTGGCCATTAATAGTGGTTAGTTCTCATCTCTTCTAGTAGAGTGTACACATCATCAATGGATTTAGTCATCAAAACTCCTCTAGATGCAACCTCATTTGTAGTGCGAGTGTTTTCAACAAGCCCATTATAGAAGGATTAAACTTGTACTCATTTAGGGATACTGTGGTTAGGGTGTAGCACCTGGTTCTATCGAACCAGCCTTTTATTATTAAAGTAATACACGACTAGGTAATGAATTAAATAAGGTTATTGAACAACTTGTTAAGGGTATTAGAGTAATTTACAATGTTCAAAAGTTGGGTAACGTATTTAAGGATAAGGGTTGGGTTTATTGCACTGTAGCCGCCACTCCCCTCTCATACTCTTCTCTTCGGAAACTTTCAGCTCAAGCAGCCGAGCTCTCTAGGCGATTCTCCTCGCTCGGTTCTCCTTCGACTTAGGTAAGTTTCTTTCCTTATTTCTCTTGTGGTATAGTGGTGAAATGCCTGGAGGATTGCAATGTGAGGATTTTGAGGATGCTGAGATTGAGTGTAGATTCGGGTTTAGCGATAAGTAGGAATGCTCGGGTAGTAGAGTTTTAAACAGATCGACACGAAAGAGGCAGTCCAACTATTGGGGCTGTGTTACCCGATTGACAAATCATATTTCCTCAAAATGCATTGTTTTAACACATTTTATAAAGCCAATGTCATGCCATTTAAAACCATGTGAAATCACCTATGAAAATCATTTTTGAAAACCAGCTAACCAGTGATTTAAATACAATGTTTCAAACAGTCGTTTTAACATCACATACAATTTAAAAACATAAATTTTCAATAAAAAACCATCATGTTACATTAAAAAAACATCCAGTAATCATTTTCGAATTCACAATCAACAATTCTAATTCTAAACCAGAGAACCAACAACTAATTAAATCTATCTCCATCTAAAACAATGCAAGAAAGTTCATTACCGATTCTAAATGGTAAGATTTATGACCATTGAGTTCCGCCTCTCCCAAAAAATTTCCACCTAAATGAAATGATTTTTAGTCCTTATAGAATGCCTCCCAAAGAGTTGAGTAACTTCTTTGAGGAGCAAAGTTCAAGAATTTTTCTCTCTTTTCTCTCTTTGTTTTCTCCTTTTCTTTCTTCTACCCTCACTGTTTTTGCAAGAAATTACTGGTTCTATGCCTGCTCTAGCCTTTTCCAAGAGATCTTGGGTAAAAAAAAGATTTACCATTCTATCCTTGTTGTCTCGTGTAAAAGTACTATTTACCATTTCGTGCATGATAATGGTAAAAATACAAGAATTACATATGTTTAGTTTACTTTAGCTGAAAATACCCAATGCGCAATTTTGATCAATTTTATAGTTAATCACATGATGAGCATAATTATTATGATTAATTAGCTTTAATCAACGTAATTAACATAATTAATCACGAAGCACCAACTACTCAAATATGTGACGTCACGTGTCCCAACGTCATTGGTGGGTCCAATGTTATTGCATGGATACATGCGTACAAGTGTGGAAACATTTTTCTTTTGAACTTTCTCCAAATTCCCAATTAAGTATAGTTTAAAGCTATTACCAAACAGTTGGAGTTTAAAATGTGAACACTGCCCATTCATCAGATTAAAAAGTAGATAAAGTTGCTAACATACACCCAATTATTTCATTTTAAAAGCATCTTTTCCTCACATGTATAGTTTAAAACTGTAAAATTCATAATAATCCAATTATCAACACAAGGGATACACTTACAATTTAAATGGTTCAAACAAAACAGTTCATTTCTAGAATTCTCAAAGATTTTGTACCATTTTTTTCATACAACTTCCATAATTTATATTCATATATCATTCCATAATAAATATACTAATAATATTGATTAAAGAATATTGAAAGGTTCAAAAAACCTTTACGACCTACCTAGGAGACTAACACATTCAGATTGGGTCAATCTCAATCACCAGGGAAGATAATGTGCCAAGAGGAGCCATCACTCGATTGGGAGCTAAATCCTTGGTCGAGCCTGTAAACTAATATGTGTGTTATTGTAAGGTGAAACATCCTTAAAGACTAAGCTTGAGCCAAGGGCACTAGAAATGGAAAAGCCTTTCCATTGTAACATGGAGAGCACCCTCAGCCACTCCAAAATGGAGAATGAATGTCTCCTTGTGACAATTAATGTAGTTGAGGTGCTTTTAGGTCTTTAAAGACGTATGATTTTTTAGTATTAGGTGGCAATGAAGTGGCTGAACATGTAAATTGAGATAATATGCTGGCATTTTTGAAGAAGAGGGACCCTTGAAAGTGAACCTTTAGAAAGAAAGGATTGTCCAAAACGGGAAAACCAAGGTGTACGCAGCTAAGCCATGGGGCGAGTCCCCTCTCTTGATTCTTCTTTGTTTCTAGTTACTAAATCATAATTTGTAAAGAAAAAGCATGTGTATTTAAGCATAATTAGCCTCTTCAGCACTGGCATGGAAAATTTGCAGGAAGTTTCACACTTGTGAAGTCAATAACTTCTCCTCGGTTGAGTTACTCTGAGAGAACCAGTGATAGTTCTTGGGTATCCATTAGTGTGAGAGTCAAAGTGGTGCAATTTCTAGTACAAACCTTCCTCATCCCTTTCTTGGCAGGAGAACCACCAACAAGTGTATTTCAATGTTAGCAAAGCTATTGGAACGTCCCTTTTGAAAAAAGGAACCAAATCTCGAGAGGTGCTATTATTACCTCGATGGACTAGCAAGCGGTCTTTCATCCACAGCGAATCAACCTCTGATTTTTTGATGGGAGTCCATTTAAAATACCTGATAAGAAGCTATTAAATTTTTTAGGTCGTTTGGAGTTGATCTAAAGTTTTTTGTGCATTTATAGTTTGGAGGTTTCTCAGCTAAACTGTTATTTTCGTTGCCAAGAACACTTGTGCTTAAGTTGTGCATTGAAGTGAAGCATGTTAGGAAGGGTCCAATAGTGTGTCAAGAGTATAAAAGCAGTAACCAGTTTCTTTTTTAGTACAAGAAAGGCTTCCAAGTAGTGCTTATTGAAGTCAAATTTATGTCATCTTCCAGAAAGTTGCAGAGAAGTTTTGAGATCTTGGAGAACTATTTAATGAAGCATCTATACAATCTAGCATGTTCTCAAAAGATCCTGAGCTTCCCTCCCAAGATCTCGAACCAAGAATTATTCTAACCTCTTATTAATTTTCTAGGACTCACTTTCTTAGCTAGCTTGAAGGAGAATTCTAATTCAATTCACAAAAAGAAGTCAAAACATTCGGTTCAATGGAGCATTGGCATGGAATATGCATAAAATCTCTTCCTAAGTGGCAACATCATTCAAGAGGTCAACTTAGGCCAATCTATTCTTGAGAGTTTGTAGAAAGATAATAGCACAAGATGCACCAAAGAGCCAAGGAAATTCGGACCACGAAGTACCTGGCATGGATCTCCAAGACAATTTATCAATCAATCATGCATCACTCTTGGAAGGAGTCTAGCATTTTATTTTATACAACTATATTCAAATATTACAAATGTATTTTAGAGTCTTAGGGCTAAGGTTTTTATTATCATATTTGGTAAAAGTACACATTTTGGGATTGGGAAGTCAAATTACCCATAATAAGTAGTTCTTGGTCTTTCCTTTATGGCCTAGCCAAGTACTTTCTTTCTTTTTTGCTTTCATGTCCTTTAATGTTCTCTTTTTGGGTGAAAACCTTAATTCACTAAAGATATTATTTATACCCTCCTTAAGGCTTGTAAGCTATAAATGATGAATAGAAGAAAGTAATTTTCAAAATCTCGAGCCCTCAATTCTCAAGTAATCGCGCCTCCCTAAGTGAGTCATATCTAATTGAGTGTGTATGTTGTTTTCTTAGATTCCATCTTTGTGAGTGTGATTGGACTCCTTTGTGTTACATTCCTTCCCCATACTCTTCCTTTAGAGGTGGAAGCTTCAGAAATAGTATAGAAAACTCTCATTAAAGCAAGATTGGAGAGCTTCCTAACAAAGAAGCTGAAGACATCAATAGGTGCAGTCGTAGCTTCTATTCGACTAACTTGCATTCCGATTCTATTCCACTAACTTGCATTCCAATGACCATAACTTTTCATCCACAAAGATTCATACCATATATTTTGAGATTTTCATCCACACATTTAGAGCAAGAACCTGTCCAAACATCGCATCGAGAAGACATCAATCGAAGTGAGTTATAAGTTCCCAAAGTTTACTCATTTTTTCTACCAGAGTAATATTCTGGGTTCCTAGCACCTTTCATAATTTCAACATAACTTTTACTCCACGCATACTTTTGCCATCAAATTTAGATCACATCTTACTCACTTTTTCTACCAGTTGTGCCTATGTAAAGTCGCTGCTCTTATCGGTTAAGTACCTCTATCTAAGACAACTTGTGTCAAGAACTGTCCCCCATTTTTTTGGCACGTCAAAAACTTCTTCTTGACAATAAAATGGCACTCTTCTCAATTGAAAACCAGATTTGTTTCCTCATATCTTTGTTGCACCATTTGAAAACATTTGGGCCAATGGTCGTATGAATTTTCAAAGACTGAAAAAGTTTCCATGAAGATTTCGATCTGCTTAACTATGTTTGCGAATATCGACATCATGCATCTTTGATGTGTCTGGCACAACATTGCAGAGTCTAAATGGCATTCTCTTGAATGCAAATGTGCCTTATGGACATGTAAATGTAGTCTTTTTCTTGTCTTCATGGTTTATGAAAATTTTGTTGTAACCAAGTATCCACTAGTTATTTTTTTAGCTTATGATCAATGAATGTACAAAGGAAAATTATCTTTTGGGGTGGTCTCATTGAGCTTCCAATAGTCCATGAAAACACGTCATTCAGTGATGGTCTATGTTGGGATTAATTCGTTTTGTTCATTCTTGATCATTGTCAATCCACCTTTCTTTGAAACGCATTGGATGGTACTACTCCATTTATTGTTAGAGATCGAGTAGATAATTCATGCTTTTATCCATTTGATGATTTCCTTCTTTACTATCATTTTCATGATTGGATTCAATCAGCAATAGTTTTCAATGGTCGCCCTGTAGTCGTACTCCATGGAAATCTTGTGCATGCAAATAGATGCTCTGATTCCTTTTTTATCTACAATTGACCATCATAGTACCTTTTGTATTCTCTAAGGACTATTAACAATTTTTCTTCTTCCATGGTAGTTAGGTGACTATGATGATGATGAGCATTTTTGAGTCTTCTTCAAAGAATTGATATCTCAGGTACTTAGATATTGGTTTTAGCTCTAAAGTTGGTGGCTCTCCAATTCATGGTTTGGGATGAGTGTTCTTTTTAGTTTCAGCATCTAATGATTGAACTTGTATCTTTGTATCCAGGATTAGCTTTCAGGATACAAAGTGCGCAACTATGTAACATCTTCAATTGTTGGATTAACGATGGCAACTTCAAGGGTGTCTGCAAGGTAAGTCAATGCAAATTATTTATCAAGAATATCCTTGATCACATCGAGTCTAAAACTCTCATTAGAATCATTACCATACTTAATTGCTTAAAAAACATGGAACGTGACTTCTTGTTCTTGAACCTCATTTTTAACTCTCACCTCTAAATATCAAGCAGTGATCTCCCAGTCGCTAAGAAAGGTCATCTTGGAATCGTAGGTATCTCTTGATATTCTTCCATGTCTAGGATAGTAAAGGCAGTTGGGAATATCAGTTTATCCACTTTCACCAAACCATATTCAATGTTTTCTCTAGGACAGGTTATAGATTTGTCTACCAGTTGTAATGTCACAGATGTAGGTTTAGCTTCACCAAGTTCTAACTTTTAATAGATTGATAGCGCCATGAGATTTATTTTGGCGCATAAATTGCATAATGCTTTCGAGAATGTGTGATTCCCAATAGTGCACTAGCTAGTGAAACTACCTAGATCTTTTAGCTTAGTGAGATCTTCTTTTGAAGGATCCCACTACATCTTAGTCAATGCGACAATGTTGAATTCTCTAATTCACACTTCTTGCCTAGGATTTGCTTAATAAATTTTGCGTAGGTGGACTGTAACACCCTTAAATTTCCTATAGCGTACAGGAAAGATGTGAGAGTTGACGTTAATCTTAGGTAATTTCCCTAAGTTCTTGAGTGTAAGTGAAATGGGAAGGGAATAGTTTAAAGTTTGAAAGCAAAACTAAAGTATTGTGTTTTGACTTTTGACTTTTGTTTTGACTTAATGTAAATGAAGTAAAAGAAAAGGAAAGAGAAGGGAAGGGGAGATTCACGTTGAAGTGAGGAATTAGAAAGAGAAGTGGCTAATGTGTAAAATTAGGAAATTTGGTGGAGAAAAAGAAAAAGTGCTAAGTGCTAAGTGTATAAAAGTGATTGGTTAAGTGATTTAAAGGCAAAAATCACTTTCTTCTTCCTCTTCCTCTCCATGCCAAGTTCAGCCACCATTTGAGGGTTTCTCTCCTCCATTTCTTCAAGGTTCTTCAAGGTTCTAAGGTAAGAATTGGATAGGTTTGTTGGAAGTGCAATTAGGTATAGATTTTTGTGTTTTGGAGGTGTTTTGGTTGGAATTGATTACGGTTTGGAAAACCGTAAATGGGGATTCCAAAAATTTCATTTCCTTGGATAGTTTTCTTCCTCTTTTGACAATTTAATCCTTAGATATGATAGTTTATGTTGTTTGGGTGGTTAGATTATAGAATTGGTAAGTGATTGTCAAAAATCGGTTTGTGAATACTTGGTAGCCGATTCTGTTTTTGGGATTTCGAGTTGGCCATGCTGTTTTGTTGGTTAATTTAATGAATTCAATGGATAGTAGACATTTAGAGCTTTACGGAATGGGGGTGGCACGTCAAAATCCGTTGAAAAACGAATAAGTTATGGCCGTTTCAAGTTGGACACTGAAACTTGTGGCAAAATCGGGTTTTAGAGTTTAGATTTGTAAATTGTGTAAATGGTGCCTAGTTTTTAGGTTTAAATGTTCCTATAATTTTCTAGATTGATGCTAAGTTATTTCTCCTTATTCGTTAGGTTGTCGAGTGAGTAACTTAACCGGACAAAGTGAGCAATTACGTGCCGAGCAGTCAAGTGAGTAGAGGATTGTGTATTTTTGTTGCCTTTGGGCCTACACCATGGAACGATAGGGATGTTTGTTTGCTTGTTTGTGTTTTGTTTCTTTTGTGTGACACACATCATTGTTTTAGAACCACGAAAAATGAGTTGTGAGCACGGGTTAGAAGTGTGAGCACTAAATGTAAAGAGATAATGAGAAATGCAACGTGATCCCGAGTAGAGTTGCCTCACCGGGGAGTAGTGCTCGTGGAGCACCTCGGGAGGGTCTCTACAAGAGAGGCATTGCACTGAACAGTGATATCGAGTAGAGCTGCCTCTGCGGGGAGTAGTGCTCGTGAAGCACCTCGGGAGGGTCTCTATGAAAGATGCACTGTGATAAGAAGAGTTAAGAAGAGTTTGAACTATGATATCAAATAGAGCTGCCTCGTCGGGGAGTAGTGCTCTTGGAGCACCTCGGAAGGGTCTCTACGAGAGATGCACGGGCAAAAGATTAATAAATTGAGAATTGAATCGAAACCAACAGAGAGTGTAGAGACTGCATGTATAGGGATTAAGAGTGCATTATGTTTTACATTGCATTATTCCCTACTTACTAAGAATTAGGTTTACGTTTTGTGTTATGTGGTGTAGGTGACGATTTTTTTTCAGGTGAGCTCGATGAGGGAGCTCAGGATTAGGCAGCAGTCGATGATGCATGGAGTATGCCGGTGCAGGCACTTGTCGAGGCGTCTTGGCCACGTTCTTCGGGTAGTTTGGTGGGGAGTTTTGGTATTTTGTTTATAAATATTTTTCCTAGCTATTTTGGATGGTTGTGAGTTTGGTTGTTTTATTGGATAGTTGGTATGTAAATGCTTGGGATTTGAAACTATTTGATTTCCGGTTTTGGTTTATAGAATTTTAGTCGTTACGCTGCTCGTTTTGTTTTTCGTATAACAAACAACAAGGGTTCACTTTTCTTTATGTTTTTGTTTACCGTTTTAAGTTAGTTTTTCGAGATTTTTACGGGGCACTGAGTCGGGGATGTCGGGAATGTATGGTAAAAATTTTAGGAAATTTGGAAGTGTTTGGCTTGAGAAAAAGTGGAAGAAAAGTGGAGGAGGTCGAATATGGCGCGCAGGGCGCCGCTGGGCGCGCGCAGCAAGCAGCAGCGCCGATCGATCGGCGTTGTGCGCTGATCGATCGAGAGGCACCCAATTGCAGGGATCGCGTACCCGAGAGGGTGCCGATCGATAGCCGCTTAGTGGCGATCGATCGGCGCATGCGCGCGCGTGCGGTGCGCTCCGACTAGACTTGGTTTTTTTTTTCTAAATTTTTTATTTTCAAACATATTTTAACCCGACCTTTTTCGATACGTTTAACACGTATTTCACGCACGTTTTCCAACCATTTTTGAGGGTTTGAAAAACCCAAAAATTGAAGTCAAAATATTTTTGAAAATTATTTTAAATTTTGTTTTAAATGCGGGATTTGTTTGCAAAGTAACACACCGAGCCGGGACTTGTTCGGGGGCGTTACATGGACATTTGCTCGAGCACCTTAACAAAAGGTATATTGAAGTGGCGTTTCTTGAATGTTTCTAAAAAACAATGAAATTTCTTGTTCAACTTTTGTTGATGAAACTAATAAAGGAAAGGTTGCGGTGGATTGTAGTTGCTTGGTTCCTCACTTCGCATTTTTTCTTTGTCCAAAACCTTCTTTTTTCCTTTATTAGTTTCTAAATTCACATCTTTTTCAGCTTCCACTTGTGTGCCCTTAGTGATGGGAGTGTCTTAATATTCTCGTTGATTTGTAAATGACTTCTCAGAGTAACCATCTTGCGGTATTCTCTATCATCACTCTTTGGATTATTTTTGATGTTACTAGGCAGAGTTCCTTGAGGTCGACGGGAAGAGTTTAATTCACTCAATTGAGTTTTTAGAGATTGCAGAGATGCAACATAATTTTGAAGAGTGACATCATTTTCGTAATGTTTTAAGCCAACAATGTCTCGATGGACAGTGTCTTCTGATATGGTGGTTCAAGATTTTTGTGTGGTTGATTATTTTGATTAAAATCTGGAGGGTTAGTTGGTTTGTGAGCTTGGGAAGCTCCAACATTAGTACTCTAGGAAAAATTGAGGTGATTACGGAATCTAGGATAGTAAGTTTTTGAATATGGATTGTTCTGCTGCTTATTTTTGCAATGTATTGAATGGATTCAAAAGTTCATAGGTTAGTATTTCCAAAGAATGTTGTTACCACAATTTTCAAAAGCAACAAAGGGATTTGAAAAGAATATATGGGTTGGACTTCTAGCTAGTGTAGTAATTGTCAAAAGTTCATGAAGTTCATGCACTTGAGCTTCTTGCTTCAGTTGTTGTCACTCTGTTGGCCATTAATAGTGGTTAGTTCTCATCTCTTCTAGTAGAGTGTACACATCATCAATGGATTTAGTCATCAAAACTCCTCTAGATGCAACCTCATTTGTAGTGCGAGTGTTTTCAACAAGCCCATTATAGAAGGATTAAACTTGTACTCATTTAGGGATACTGTGGTTAGGGTGTAGCACCTGGTTCTATCGAACCAGCCTTTTATTATTAAAGTAATACACGACTAGGTAATGAATTAAATAAGGTTATTGAACAACTTGTTAAGGGTATTAGAGTAATTTACAATGTTCAAAAGTTGGGTAACGTATTTAAGGATAAGGGTTGGGTTTATTGCACTGTAGCCGCCACTCCCCTCTCATACTCTTCTCTTCGGAAACTTTCAGCTCAAGCAGCCGAGCTCTCTAGGCGATTCTCCTCGCTCGGTTCTCCTTCGACTTAGGTAAGTTTCTTTTCCTTATTTCTCTTGTGGTATAGTGGTGAAATGCCTGGAGGATTGCAATGTGAGGATTTTGAGGATGCTGAGATTGAGTGTAGATTCGGGTTTTAGCGATAAGTAGGAATGCTCGGGTAGTAGAGTTTCTAACTAGATTTCTCGAACCGCTGTTTGATATTTTGAAAGGTTTAGTGAAGCCTTGATTTATATTCTGTATGAACTTAGGTGAACAGACCTCCGAAGTAGCTAGCAACCAGACAGATTTCCAGGAGCCAGGTAAGTAAAGTATTGCTTGTGCCTTCGGGCCTACATCACAAAACAATAGGTTTATGTATGCTTGAATGTTTCTATTGTCCATGCATCATGTTTTGTTAAAAGTTACGAAAATGAATTTCATGTAAGGAATGGTAAGGTATGAACTGTATGCGACAGACAAGCTATTAAGGGAACTAATCCACCCCTTAACTTATGAAGGGATTTAGACATTGGGAGAATTGATCCCACTCCCAAGGGAACCATGGGATCAGATCAAGTGTTAAGGGAATTCATCTGCCCCTTAATTAAGTAGGAGGATGTAGACATTGGGAGAATTGATCCCACTCCCAAGGGAACCATGGGATCAGATCATGTTATGAACGAATGCGTATGCCACTGAGATGAGAAAAATAGAAACTGCATATTTAGGAGTTTAAGTTCAGCATTTTACTTCATTCATATACTGCTTTACTTACTTAGCATTAGGCTAATAGATGAGTTTTGTGATGTAGGTGAAGAAGTGTTAGCAGGTGTGTCTCCTGATTGTGTTGAGGAATAGTGGACGTTGGAGGAGTGCATTCAGGCTTCGGCATGGTAACTGATGGGGCGGTTTAGCATGTTGTCTACAGATGTGGAGGTTTAGTGGATAATGATTTAATCGAGTATATGAAGTTTTTAGTAAATGAGATTACAGCTATTTGACTTTGTTTTCGAGAATTTCTGATTTTCATGTTTTTACTGATTTTGATCAATACAATGACTTGGAGTGTTATGAATGGATTTTTGGTAAAATGTTTTAAGTCTGTTAGATAGTCGAAGCTTTCTCGGGTTATAGACAGGTTGTTTAGTCCATTGGTAGGAATTGAATAATTTTTGTATCAGTGGATATGTGTAGAGGTTTATTGCGTTCTGTGGAAGGAAATCGTGTTGATGTCTATCGGAAGAAGGAAGTCTATCGGTAGATGTGGTGTGTCAGTCTGTCGGAAGATGAAAGTCTATCGGCAAATGCCTTAAGGAGTCATGTGAGAAGCACGTGTCGGCAAATGTAGTCTATTCGATCGAAAGGTGTAGAGTATTAAGTCGTCGAGTAGTGATCGGCAGGTGTAGTCTGAGAGAGTTAAGGGGTTTTGTCGTTTAGCGAATCGGAAGATGTAGAGTAATCTGTTTGTCGTTTAGTGAATCGGAAGATGTAGTGTATGTTTTAATTCTATCGGAAGGAGTCATATTGTTGTTATCGGAAGATGTCGTGTGTTTATCTATTGAGAGATGAAATTGCGCTGACTTCATCGGCAGATGAAGTTATGTTGACTTCATCGGCAGATGAAGTGGTGTATGAAGTTCTCACGACTTCATCGGCAGATGAAGTTGTGGGTGAAGTCGTGTAGACGTCATCGGCAGAAGCCTTTGGTTTTCTACTTCTGCTTCTTCTGTTGACTTTGTCGTCGGCAGATGAATTCGACTTTTGTAATTCCTTGAGTAGTCCATCACTTAAAACCTTAATTCTTTTGACCGGACACTTGAAATATTTCCATTAATCTTTCCAACAATATTTTCACCGCTGGTTTAACCTCATTGTAGTTTTAAATAATTTTTCCGCTGCAAAGTTTTCAAATGTTTTGAACGTTTAGTAAACGTCAAATTTTGTATGTCGAATGAAGTTTTAAATTTATTTGAAATTTCTTAGTCATGGTCAAGTAATGAGTAGCGAACCGGGTTCAGATAACTCGGGGCGTTACAGTATGGTATCAGAGACATTCAGTTAAACCGTTCAAAAGATTACTCATCAGTGCCAACCGTCGCATGAAAGTACTCCAACAACTGTAAGTGTTTATGTTAGCTTCAGTTATAAGATGTTTATGAGTATAGATAACTTTGTGCAGAACCTTAGACAAATGGCTAGACGACCAGGGAGACCAAGAGTACCTAGGGAGATGCCAAACTTGAGGAATGAAGAAGATTCAAGTGTAATTAGACAGCTGACGGAGTTGATGCGTCAGCAGACAGATATTGTGCAACAGCAATCTGACCAGTTAGGTGTGATATTGAGTCGGGAAACACAAGGAATTGCCAATTCAGGTCACGTCAATGAGCATTCAGGGGATAGATTTCGTAGGCTACAACCGCCCACATTTGATGGAAAGTCATCTAACCCGATTGTTGCTGAGGAATGGCTTCGAAAGATAGAGAGCATGTTCAGGTGTGCCAATGTTGGAGAAGGGGAGAAAGTCATTTTGGCAACGTTTCATCTAGCAGGGGATGCACAACTTTGGTGGGAGTCGCTGGAGATCACCACCGATATTGCAACCATGTCCTGGTCGCAATTCAAAGAAGTCTTCTATGAGAAATATTTTAGCACCACTGTCCAGAACGCAAAGAAGGCTGAGTTTTTGAGCTTGAAGCAGACTGGGTCTGTGGCAGAGTACAATAGGCAATTCGAGTCTCTGTCAAGGTTTGCTGGATACCTTGTTCATAGAAATGAGGATAAAGTGTTTCAATACCTGCAAGGTCTAAAGCCAGAGATTTACAGAGGAGTGAAGTACTCAGGCATTAAAGGCTTGTCATTCAGCGAAGTAGTGTCTACTGCATTGGAGGCAGAAGAAGCTGAAATGAAGTGTGCTGGACCAAAGGAAGCCCCGCGAAAGTTCTTCCAGCCCCACCAACAGAGGGGAATAAAGAGACCCGCTGATGGTCAGAGTGGCCAAGGTTCTGGAAAGAAGGTACCGGACACCAAGAAGCTTCCTCAGTGCATGAAATGTATGAAGAGCCACCCGGGCGAGTGTAAGTTTGGGACTGGTAAGTGTTATAACTGTGAGGAGTTTGGGCATTCGTTTAAGGATTGCCCGAAGCCCAGGGTCCTTCGATGTTTCAACTGTAATAAGACTGGCCACGTCATCAGAGACTGCCCAACGTTGAAGAGTGGCCCTGCTAAGATAAAACCGAGAATATTTTCCATGATGGAGTCGGGCGAAGAGGACCAGCCCGCTGTTGTGTCAGGTACTATATTGGTTAATTCTATGCCTGCTTTTACCTTGCTAGATTCAGGAGCAACCCATTCTTTTGTTGCGTCTGCTTTTGCTGATAAATTAGAAGTACAATCCACACCTTCTAGGCATGCATTCAATGTTGCTTTACCCTCTGGTGAATATTTACATTCCAACCAAGTGTTGCATGATTGCATGGTATTAGTAGGGGACAAAAATCTATCTGCTGATTTAATTGTTATGGATATAATGAGATTTGATGTAATCTTAGGAATGGATTGGTTGTTTAAACACCACGCCATAATTGATTGTAGGACTGGGATAGTTAGTTTCCAACCCCCTGGTGGTTTGAAACATACCTTCCAAGCTTCAGAGAAGAGTAAGGAAATGTCTGTTATGACTTCTTTAAATTTTAGACCTTCACCATGCAAGGAGTACTTGTGCTTCTTGGCATGTGTTCTAGATACACAACTTGTAGGTAAGGCAACTCCTCAAAATATCCTTGCTGTCCAAGACTTCCCAGAAGTGTTTCTGGATGACCTTCCCGGTTTGCCACCGGATAGAGAAATTGAGTTTGTTGTAGATGTCTACCCTGGAGCAGAACCTGTGTCTAAAAATCCATATAGACTAGCACCAACAGAACTTAAGGAGTTAAAGAAACAGTTGGAGGACTTGTTGGAGAAGGGATTCATACGCCCTAGCTTCTCACCGTGGGGTGCACCTGTCCTCTTTGTCAAGAAGAAAGATGGATCGATGCGTATGTGCATAGACTATAGAGAATTAAACAAGCTGACCATCAAAAACAAGTATCCCCTGCCTAGGATTGATGATTTATTTGACCAGCTCAATGGTGCAAGAGTTTTCTCTAAGATTGACTTAAGGTCTGGTTATTATCAGTTGAAGGTTAAATCTGAAGATATCCCAAAGACTGCCTTTCGCACAAGGTATGGACATTATGAGTTTTTGGTTATGTCTTTTGGTTTGACAAATGCACCAGCAGCATTCATGGACCTTATGAATAGGGTGTTTCACGAGTATTTGGACAAGTTTGTTATTGTATTCATAGACGACATTCTGATTTATTCTAGAACTAAGGAGGATCATGCTAGGCACTTGAATTTGGTGTTAGGAGTACTTAGGCAGCACCAGCTTTATGCTAAGTTCTCCAAGTGTGAGTTTTGGTTGGATAGAGTTCACTTTCTGGGTCATGTGATCTCTGGAGATGGAATATCAGTCGATCCAGCCAAGGTTCAAGCAGTTAAGGAATGGCCCCAACCGAAGAATGCTACTGATATTAGAAGTTTTCTTGGACTTGCAGGGTATTATAGAAAGTTCATTGAAGGATTTTCAAAGATTGCTACACCTCTTACTAAGTTAACAAGGAAAAATGTGAAGTACTTATGGACCGATGAATGTGAGCATAGTTTCCAAGCCTTGAAACAGAAACTGACCAATACTCCAATCCTGACCCTTCCTGCTGAGAATGGTAAATTTAGTATTTATTGTGATGCATCCAAGATTGGTCTTGGCTGTGTCTTGATGCAAGAAGGAAAAGTGATAGCCTATGCTTCCAGACAGTTGAAAACTCATGAGAAGAATTACCCTACACATGACTTAGAATTAGCTGCTGTGGTATTTGCACTTAAAATTTGGAGACATTATTTGTATGGACAATCTTGTGAAATATTTTCCGACCATAAGAGCCTGAAGTACATTTTCACACAGAAGGAACTAAACATGAGGCAACGTAGATGGTTGGAATTTGTAAAAGACTATGACCTTGAGATTAAGTACCACCCTGGTAAGGCAAATGTTGTGGCGGATGCCTTGAGTAGAGTAACAATATTAACCCCACCTATGAATTTCAGTATGCCATTAACTCTAGAGTCAGAATTCCAAAAGTTTAATCTAGAAGCAGTAACTGATGTGACAGCCATACTTTCAGCCATAACTTTAAAGCCTACCATTCTAGAGAAAATAAAGGAAGCTCAGATAACTGATGACGAGTGTAGCAAGTACAAGTCAAACATGGATTCTACGAACAAGTCAGATTTTAACCATTCTACCGATGGGGTCCTTAAGTTTAGAAATAGATGGTTTGTTCCAGCTGATACCGAACTTAGAAAGGAAATTCTTTCTGAGGCACACTCTTCCAGGTTCTCTGTCCACCCTGGAAGTACCAAGATGTACAGAGATCTCAAGCAGCATTTTTGGTGGCCAGGTATGAAAAGATGTGTGGCGAAGCATGTGGAGTCATGTTTGGTCTGCCAACAGATTAAGGCTGAACATCAAAGACCTGCAGGAACATTACAACCCCTACCGGTTCCGGAATGGAAGTGGGATCAAGTGGCAATTGATTTTGTTACAGGATTGCCTAGAACAACAAAAGGACATGATGCGATTTGGGTAATAGTTGACCGTTTGACCAAATCCACCCATTTTCTGCCGATAAAGATAACATATTCGATGGATCAACTTGCTGAGTTGTATGTGCAAGAGATCATTAGATTACATGGAGTTCCAAGCACTATAGTTTCAGACCGAGACTCTAGATTTACATCTAAGTTTTGGAAAAGTTTGCATAAGGCTATGGGAACGCAACTTAACTTTAGCACAGCCTTTCACCCTCAAACAGATGGACAATCCGAGAGAACTATTCAGACCTTAGAGGATATGCTCCGAGCGTGCATATTAGATTTTCAAGGATCTTGGAGTAAGTATTTACCATTGGTAGAGTTCTCTTACAACAACAGTTTTCAGGCGACAATAGGAATGGCACCGTATGAGGCATTATATGGACGAAAATGCAGATCACCGTTGTACTGGGATGAAGTTGGTGAAGCACAACTACTAGGTCCTGATATCGTGCAGCAAACAGTGGAGAAGATTGCCCTCATCCGACAGAGAATTTTGACAGCTCAAAGCCGACAGAAAAGCTATGCAGACAAGAGGAGAAGAGAACTGGAATTTGAAGTAGAGGATGAAGTTTTTCTTAAGATATCACCATTCAAAGGAGTTGTGAGGTTTGGAAAGAGGGGCAAACTAAATCCTAGATTTATTGGACCGTTCCCAATTCTGAAGAAGATCGGGAAAACAGCTTATCAGTTACAGCTACCAGCCTCTATGGGAGGAATACATAACGTGTTTCATGTCTCTATGTTAAAGAAGTGTGTGCGGGATCCAGCTCAAGTTGTCGAACAGCAAACCATTGAAATTCAACCTACACTTACCAATGAAGAAAAGCCAGTAAAGATTTTAGATTTTGCAGTAAAGGTATTACGCAACAAGGAGGTACCATTGGTAAAAGTCTTGTGGCACAATCAGAATACAGAGGAAGCAACATGGGAGCGCCAGCAAGACATGTTAGACCAACATCCAAAGTTATTCAGGTACTGAATTTTGAGGACAAAATTCTTTTATGGAGGGTAGATTGTAGCACCTGGTTCTATCGAACCAGCCTTTTATTATTAAAGTAATACACTTGACTAGGTAATGAATTAAATAAGGTTATTGAACAACTTGTTAAGGGTATTAGAGTAATTTACAATGTTCAAAAGTTGGGTAACGTATTTAAGGATAAGGGTTGGGTTTATTGCACTGTAGCCGCCACTCCCCTCTCATACTCTTCTCTTCGGAAACTTTCAGCTCAAGCAGCCGAGCTCTCTAGGCGATTCTCCTCGCTCGGTTCTCCTTCGACTTAGGTAAGTTTCTTTTCCTTATTTCTCTTGTGGTATAGTGGTGAAATGCCTGGAGGATTGCAATGTGAGGATTTTGAGGATGCTGAGATTGAGTGTAGATTCGGGTTTTAGCGATAAGTAGGAATGCTCGGGTAGTAGAGTTTCTAACTAGATTTCTCGAACCGCTGTTTGATATTTTGAAAGGTTTAGTGAAGCCTTGATTTATATTCTGTATGAACTTAGGTGAACAGACCTCCGAAGTAGCTAGCAACCAGACAGATTTCCAGGAGCCAGGTAAGTAAAGTATTGCTTGTGCCTTCGGGCCTACATCACAAACAATAGGTTTATGTATGCTTGAATGTTTCTATTGTCCATGCATCATGTTTTGTTAAAAGTTACGAAAATGAATTTCATGTAAGGAATGGTAAGGTATGAACTGTATGCGACAGACAAGCTATTAAGGGAACTAATCCACCCCTTAACTTATGAAGGGATTTAGACATTGGGAGAATTGATCCCACTCCCAAGGGAACCATGGGATCAGATCAAGTGTTAAGGGAATTCATCTGCCCCTTAATTAAGTAGGAGGATGTAGACATTGGGAGAATTGATCCCACTCCCAAGGGAACCATGGGATCAGATCATGTTATGAACGAATGCGTATGCCACTGAGATGAGAAAAATAGAAACTGCATATTTAGGAGTTTAAGTTCAGCATTTTACTTCATTCATATACTGCTTTACTTACTTAGCATTAGGCTAATAGATGAGTTTTGTGATGTAGGTGAAGAAGTGTTAGCAGGTGTGTCTCCTGATTGTGTTGAGGAATAGTGGACGTTGGAGGAGTGCATTCAGGCTTCGGCATGGTAACTGATGGGGCGGTTTAGCATGTTGTCTACAGATGTGGAGGTTTAGTGGATAATGATTTAATCGAGTATATGAAGTTTTTAGTAAATGAGATTACAACTATTTGACTTTGTTTTCGAGAATTTCTGATTTTCATGTTTTTACTGATTTTGATCAATACAATGACTTGGAGTGTTATGAATGGATTTTTGGTAAAATGTTTTAAGTCTGTTAGATAGTCGAAGCTTTCTCGGGTTATAGACAGGTTGTTTAGTCCATTGGTAGGAATTGAATAATTTTTGTATCAGTGGATATGTGTAGAGGTTTATTGCGTTCTGTGGAAGGAAATCGTGTTGATGTCTATCGGAAGAAGGAAGTCTATCGGTAGATGTGGTGTGTCAGTCTGTCGGAAGATGAAAGTCTATCGGCAAATGCCTTAAGGAGTCATGTGAGAAGCACGTGTCGGCAAATGTAGTCTATTCGATCGAAAGGTGTAGAGTATTAAGTCGTCGAGTAGTGATCGGCAGGTGTAGTCTGAGAGAGTTAAGGGGTTTTGTCGTTTAGCGAATCGGAAGATGTAGAGTAATCTGTTTGTCGTTTAGTGAATCGGAAGATGTAGTGTATGTTTTAATTCTATCGGAAGGAGTCATATTGTTGTTATCGGAAGATGTCGTGTGTTTATCTATTGAGAGATGAAATTGCGCTGACTTCATCGGCAGATGAAGTTATGTTGACTTCATCGGCAGATGAAGTGGTGTATGAAGTTCTCACGACTTCATCGGCAGATGAAGTTGTGGGTGAAGTCGTGTAGACGTCATCGGCAGAAGCCTTTGGTTTTCTACTTCTGCTTCTTCTGTTGACTTTGTCGTCGGCAGATGAATTCGACTTTTGTAATTCCTTGAGTAGTCCATCACTTAAAACCTTAATTCTTTTGACCGGACACTTGAAATATTTCCATTAATCTTTCCAACAATATTTTCACCGCTGGTTTAACCCCATTGTAGTTTTAAATAATTTTTCCGCTGCAAAGTTTTCAAATGTTTTGAACGTTTAATAAACGTCAAATTTTGTATGTCGAATGAAGTTTTAAATTTATTTGAAATTTCTTAGTCATGGTCAAGTAATGAGTAGCGAACCGGGTTCAGATAACTCGGGGCGTTACATGGGGCTTGTTGGCTAGGGATGAGTGATTGCTCACTTTGGTTGTAGTTGCTTTGTTGGTCATTAATGCACCTCTAGGAGCAACATTAATTGTAGTATGTGTGTTTCCGACAAGCCAATTATAGAAGGATTGAACTTTTAACCATTTAGGGATATTATGGTGCGGGCAGCAATGTAGCATCTCTTTGAAATGATCCCAAGCCTCGTAGAAAGACTATCCATCATAAGTTTAATTACAATATGAATTGCGTTTATTTAATGTTTATTTTTAACAATCATGCAGAATATGTATTGATTTTCTATTTAAGTTTTAAAATGGGATTGTTTGAAAGTGTTTCGCTGTTTATATTTTTCGAATCCATGTTTGTTACGTTTTAATTTAATTTTATGAAGAAAACATTTTAAAGATAAAAGTAGAAGCGATGCGCTACGGTGCATTACAACTTTGGTGATATGGAGCTTTGATGAATTTGTTCCCCAATTATTTGAGGCTTTGGTGACGTGTCCCAATGTTATGAAAGAAGAAAAATAAAGAAAATAAAAAAGAAAGAAGAATTGAAACTACATGTCTTTATGAAAATGCATACCATGTTCATGTCATTTACGCATTACTTACTAAGCGTTAGGATAATAGATGAATCTTGTGATATAAGAGAGGAGAATGATGATAAAACTCAAGAAGTCGCACTTGAAGAAGTATATCCATGGTGAGCGTTGGACACTGTTACGGTGATTGCACTCGTAGGAAATGGCTTTTTTTGACGTATTTTGTTTAAATATTTTGAACTTAATCTGTGTATATTTTGGATATATGAAAGGATGTGTTAAAGAAGTGTTTTTGTAAACCTAAAGGATGTGTTAAATGGTTTTCAAAGGGTAATAAAGTTTTATATCGTTTAAAAGAAAATGTTTAAAATTAGGGCATTACACAACTTACCTTAAATGACTCCCCTCTTTCAGGTTATAGCGAGAAAGATTTGAAGCAACCGACATAGTACTAAGATTGACCTATTTTACATAGTTTTTGTTCGAGTAACTTCTTTGATCAGACATTTAGTACCTCGATTTAGTCTTTTTACCTTGGGACTTGTATTTAATATTATGGAGTTTTTATTTATTTCGCATGCATTTTATATGTAGGACATTATTATGATGCTATTTGATGTCGTTGTTAGACCCTTTTTTATTTGCCTTAGTTTTTTTGTTCCCACATGATGTGAACCAAGGTGTCACCAAACTCAAGTCTAAGGATCTCAACCAATTATAAAACTTAGGAGACCGAATGACAAGTTTGAGAAGCAAGAAAAGCCCCCAAAAAAGCATAAAAACCACCATTATAGCGCGCACATCGCACTCAATGCTCTACAAGCGAACCACAATGAGCCTCACGCGCGCCTTGCATTCGAGATTTGTATGCCCATTTGTAACACCCGGCTTTACGGGATTTAAATTTTATTCCAATATGCGGCAATTTTGTAGATATATCAAATTAAGTCCGTTTTGCGAACGGAAAGTTTTAACGTGGCCGTAATAATAAATTGGAATTTATGGTGAAATATGAGAATTTTGGAAGAGATCGGATCGTTAGTTAAATAATGGAATAATTAACAAAACAAATAGAAATTTAATGAAAGGACAATTTGGTCATTTGCCAAGCCAATAGTAGTAAATAAATAAAATGAAGTGTTTCTTCTCCAACACTTCAACGTAAACTCCATTCTCTCCCTCACCGTGCGATTTTCTTCTTCCCTCCGCGCGACTCCTTCTCTTCTTCACGACGACGAGAGCTCCGACGACCCGATTCTCTTCACATTTCTTCCTCTTTCCTCGACTCTAGGTACGAATCTACAGTTTTGGAACGTTAGATCTCGATTTTTAGAGTTTAAAACGATTAGGGTTTGTTAGGGTTTTCGTTGAAAACGTGAATCAAAGTTTGAAATCGATAGATTGAGCTTAGTTATGCTTCAAATAGACGTATTGATGATTTTCGGAGCTTAGTCCACTGATTTGTTGAAATGTAATCGAGATTTAGTTAACTTGGAGCTTAAAAACCTCCATTAATGGAGTTTGGTGAATCACGAGCACGAGTTGCTCGATGAAATGCCTCAAGGAGATGTTTTAGAATTCTAGGGAGTTTCATTTAGTTAGGAGATAATGATTTTGGAGTTTGGTTATTTTAGACTCGAATTAATACGTATATCGTGAAATGTTATAGGTGAACAAGCACTTGTGGACGAAGCTCGGTGAACAACGGACGCAAGGTAAGTCTCTGTGACTTGTTTGGCCATCTAGGCCTACACCGTACGAATTGAGTCGATCGAGGATATTGGAGATGCGTTCGGGTAGTTTAGAAAGGGTAGTTAGAATTATGGCTTGTTAAGTTGTAAGTTGTCACCTTATTATTGTATGTTTCTGCTCGTTATACGTTGTTTATAGCACGACACTTGTTCATGCATCATTGTTTCAAAAACGAACATGAAAAACGAATTTCTATGCATGTATTTACAAATGAAAAAAAAAAGGTAAACGAATGGAACGATGGTCACGTCGGTGGCGGTGGTTCAGACATGGCTGTCGGATAAAGCATGTCTTCCCCCCGGTTAGATACGAGGGGCTATCCAATCGCAGGATGTGCCGCTCCTATCTAGTGAGAGAGAAGCCCCGGTGACAAGAAATGAACTGAAATGAAAGAAATGAAAACGATGCATAGTTTAAATCAGCATACGCATAGCATTCATGTGCATTCACTTAGATTTACTGAGCCTCTAGCTCACGTGTTCAAATTCTATGGTGTAGGTGATATTGAGACAGGTGAGGAAGATGTCCCTCCGCCTGAAGAATGAACATGTTGAGGGAGGAGGCCCGTGGGAGTGCGCTGGCAGTCGGAGCGTGATTTTGACCCGTGGGGACGTACATAGGTATTTTGGGTTATTTTGGATAGAAATTGTTAGAACATTATAGGATGTTTGGATCTGGATAGGAAATAGAAAGTATTTTGTAAAGTTTCAAACGTTTTTCAAACAGTGGGATGTTAAACTTTTAAACGGAACCACGCGGTTCGTTTTCATGAAATTGGTTATGTTCGATCGTGTTTTGAGTTAGTGAATAGTTTTTTTTATATATAGCGTATGTGATGTATGTGTGACGAAGTATGTTTGTGAAATGTATTGATGAATGATGAAGGAAGGAGAAATGGATAGAGTATTGTGATGGGTGTGTTGTTATGTGTGTGTTGATGAAATGGTGAAGAAAAGGGAAAGGGAGGGTGTGCGTGAGTTGTCTACGGGGCGAGAGAGAAAAAAAAAAAAAGGGAGAAGAAAGAATCCAGAGGGTTTGGCGTACGGGCGCGGGTCGAGGGGCGCCGGGTCGCGTACCTCTCTGGTTTTCCAGAGAGGTTGGCGTTCGGGCGCAGGAAGGGCTGCGCACGAGCGCCCGTGGCAAAAAGAAGGGGCGCTCGAGCGGCCCTTGCATGGCCGCTCGAGCGGCCACAAGTGGGGCGCACGAACGCCCCCAGTTGTGCGTTCGTGCGGCCCCCCTTGTTTCTCTGGTCCTTACAGTTTTGCCCCTGCTTTCATGGCCGAACGTTTTCTTCTGTTATAATTATTTTAATTCAATTGTTTTAAGTTTAGTTAAGTTGTTTTCAAGTTCTAATTAAATGGTTTAACATTTATACTTCAACTGTTCTGATTTAAAGTTTTACTTCCGCTCGAACGCTAAGTTAAAGTTTAGAGTATAAAAAAAAAAAAAAAAAAAAAAAAAAAAAAAAAAAAAAAAAATTAAACGGGAAATTAAGGGTAGGTTTTAGGGTCGTTACAGTTATTGTAACGACCCATTTTCCCAGCAAGATATTGTCCGCTCTGGGGATCGGGCCGCAGCCCAATATCCTCCCCTCACGGCTTTGTTTGGCGAGAGCACTTCCCGGAAGGTCACCCAACCTGGAATTACTCTCGCCGAAGCCCTTTTAACTTCGGAGTTCTTATGGGATCCGTCGTCAATTGTGCTCCAAAACGCGTCTTGCTATGTTGGGAGGGTCTCTTTACATATGTTTCATTTCCACATACTTCCCCAAGCGCTGTGAGATTGTGACGACCCCCTTTTTACGACCTGTCACCTTCCGGTTCGCCCGCGCGGACGTACCGCCATCCGGGTTCCGGTTCGTGCAGCCATCGTACCATACTTACAGATCCGGGTCATCACAATCACCCCCCCTCGGGGGCCCAACGTCCTCGTTGGCCACAATTCCGGTTGGGTATAGGCTCTGATACCATTTGTAACGACCCATTTTCCCAGCAAGATATTGTCCGCTCTGGGGATCGGGCCGCAGCCCAATATCCTCCCCTCACGGCTTTGTTTGGCGAGAGCACTTCCCGGAAGGTCACCCAACCTGGAATTACTCTCGCCGAAGCCCTCTTAACTTCGGAGTTCTTATGGGATCCGTCGTCAATTGTGCTCCAAAACGCGTCTTGCTATGTTGGGAGGGTCTCTTTACATATGTTTCATTTCCACATACTTCCCCAACCGCTGTGGGATTGTGACGACCCCCTTTTTACGACCTGTCACCTTCCGGTTCGCCCGCGCGGACGTACCGCCATCCGGGTTCCGGTTCGTGCAGCCATCGTACCATACTTACAGATCCGGGTCATCACACCATTTTCAAAGATCATGCGCCCTGCGTTTTCAGATAGCTTGCGCCAGCGCCCCTTGTGTGGCCCAATGTGTGCGCCAACGCTCCCAGTATGGCCAAATTCTAGTTTTTAGTGTTCTTTTTTTAGTTTCTAATTTTATTTTCATAATTTTATTTATTTTGCGTATTTAAACATATTAGTCAGACTTTGTTTTGAGAGATTTGAGATTAATAAAACTTTAAGTTGTTTTTAGAGAATCTTCTCTTTAGCTCTTTGTGAAGAACTTGATCTTCATCAAGTATTAACTTGATAGATTTTCTTTGATAGCTTTGGTTCAGCCAACAAATGTGGCTCGGGTCAAGCTTCTCTTTTGATAACTACGATTCAATCGGCAAGACTGGATCGAAGTCAAAAGGCCTAAAAATCATTTTTTTCTCCTTGTCATCAAATTTCTTCTTCTTAGACTCTTATTCTTTTTGCATTAAAAAAAGTATTAAAAAAATCTATTTTTGTTGGTTCATTTGTTGCAAATTTTGACAAAAGAAAAAAAAAAGTTGTTAAAAGTAAAAAGAATAATTTCAAAATAAAATTTTTATCGAAGCAAGTTTGAGTTTTCAAATATTAGACAACTTTATTGTTGTTATACTTGATATCAATTGTTCAAATGTTTAATCGTTGATCTATTTTTGGAAGCTTGAAAATTTTGTTGGGAGAAGGATTTTAATCCCAAAGTTCGTAGATATCTTTATTGTTTCAAGGTATCATCGTTGAATACTTCGTTGTTTATCTCTAGAAATTTCAAAAATTTGTTTTTCAAATTTAAATATAAATATTTTTGAATATTCAAATCTTCAATCTTTATTTGAAATATTGTCTTTATCCAAATTTTGTCTTATTTCGATTGTACTATTGATTTGTCTATTCTTGGAGGTTTGAAATTTAAGCTTTAAAGTTTTATCATAATACTTTTTATTTGTTGAATATTTTCTATTGATTGAGTTTGATATGAAGAACCAAAAGGAAAGATTGAGTGTTAAAAGGCAAGAGAGTTAGTGTATTATAGAAAAGACTTAATATTTTGAGCAAAACACGAATGAAGTGATATCCATCGAGTGCAAACAAGCTAGGGAGAGGTAAGGTCCATTAAGATGATTATTTTTTTTCTATTATTTTTAACACAGTTTCATGTGTTTTTCTTATTGAGATCGAAAAACTTGAGTAGTGAAAGAGAACACTCTAACTTTGTTCATGAGGTAGATACAAGATCAATTTAGAGCATTAAAAATGTGGTTGGATAGAATGAAGTCCCCAGTAACAAGCAATGCACAAAAAGGTAAAGCCCTAATAGAAATGAACATGAGGAATTCTTTTTGGATGATGATTACAAAAGAGAAATCAAGAAGATGGCCAACTTAAGAAATATTAGGATAAATATATCTCCTTTCCAAGGAAAGAGTGATCCCGAGGCTTATTCAGAAAGGCAAAGAAAGTAGATCTAGAATTTGAATGCCAAAATTATACAGTAGATAAAAAGCTTAAGATGGCCACAATGAAGTTTACATATTACGCTAGTATTTGGTGGGATCAAGTAGTAAAGAAACAGAGAAGATATGGATAGCGACTTATTCACACATGGGAGGACATGAAGGCACAAATGAAAAAAGATTTTTTCCATCACACTATTTGTAACACCCGACAACTTCAACTAGGTGACTTCCTAAACTATATTAACGGTCACGAATATTCAATCTTCACGGTTTAGAGTTTTATGTCAAGCTTAATTAATTACATGTGGATCTAAACTAGGTTGAGTGGCAAAGTTGTAATAATGGAGGATTGAGGCCAGTATTTAAAGAAAAAGGAAAGGATTCAAACCTCATTTAAACCACTGTAGCCGACATCCCCAATTCCCGGCGATTTCTTCTCTCCCAAGCTCTCGCTCTCTGTCAGCTGGAAATCCCTCCTTTGACGATCGGTTTCCTTGCTGCTTCTCGGCTCCTTTGTGCTCGAGGTACGAGTTTGACAATGTAACTATCTTTCAGTCGTTAAGCTCTGTTTCAGCTATGTGTTGAGGTTCTGGATTCTTCAATGGCCGAGTATTAGTAAGGATATTTAAAATCTGAATGTAGTAATGTCATTCCGAATCGATTTTGGACATTAAACAAACAACTCTGAGATATCGCTTATCGAATCTGTCTGTTATGGGTTTTGGGTTTAAAACTGCATAGAGAACTATACTAAGGATTCGGGAGTAACTGTAGCTATTAGATCCTAGGATGACTTGTGATTAGAACTAATATGATTTTGTTTTAACTACTGCAATGTAAATATTTTAGGTGAGGAAGTTGGAAGAGAAAGGAGCTCAAATTGCTAAGGAGACCAGGTAAGTGAATGTACAGGTTTCTTGGTCACTAGGACCCTACATCAAAGGATGCTAGGTAGAAACTCATATGATGAATAGAAGTTTCCCTTATGTTACTGTCTATTGTTTATGCTGATGATTAGCTCAGTGGTAAAGTTTCATGTCGAATGGTACTCAGTTCTGTAGCTTGATGATTTAAGAATTTTCATGTCCATGCATCATGAATGTTTTATGCATATGAAAATGTTTTAAGAGCATGTCTTCGCATGAACAAGATAAGAATATAAAACTTATGCAACGTGAATTAAGAGAGGGGTGGGGGCGGTTTGGCGTATGTCACTGTCCAAAAGAAGGACCATGATACGACCCGCAAGGGAACTATGTGCACTCTCACTGTCAAACCCCCTTTACCGACACAAATCCCCTCTTAATCCACACAACTTAAACGAAGAATATGACCAATGACTATGAATGAAGAATATGATCAATGACTACGAATGATGAATATGATCAATGACTATGATTGATGAATATGATCCATGACTATGATTGATGAATATGATCCATGACTATGAACGATGATTATGAGCAAAGATATGAATAAGAAAAGACTTATGAGCATGTGATTTCCCAAATTATTCATTCATGCATCCATGTTAGTGTTGCATTCCTTACTAAGCATAAGGCTTATAGTTAAACCTTATGATGTAGGTGAAGAGTTAGCAGGTGAGGATTCCCAGTCCAGAGATGATGTTTAAAGCTGGTTGCCGGAGGATGCTTAGTATGACAGTGCAAGACCCCTGGTTATGCTCATAGTATGTTGGTGAAGTTTATGATAAACAGATGTCTAAGAAAAATAGAATTTCTTATAACCATGAGATTTAGATTTGAATGATTTGACTTAAGAGTATGATGATGATTTTAAAGATTATTGAATGGGTTGTTCTGCTTAAGCCTTCCGCTATGCGTATTTTGGACGAGTTTATGATTCTTACTCCTTGAGGTTTATAGTTACTAAGATAAGATTTGGGTGAGTTGTGGTATTTTCTATTGGATGAAGTTGTTAAATGATTATAGTGTTTTCTGCTGTGTGACAGAAGCTGGATAAAGCAATCATCCGGCTGACGTCATCGGCAGATGTAGAGTATTTAAGTTACCGGATGATGTAAGTGCTATTTTGTCGTCTAGCGATAGACAGATGTAGAGCGTTTAAGCCATCGGAAGATGTAGGTGTAATTATGTCGTTTAGTGATCGGTGGATGAGGTGTATTAAAGTCACCGGATGATGAAAATGTTATTTTGTCGTCTAGTGACCGGTATGTGTTGTATTGCTGATGCTGAACGAGGTCAATGAACCACGAGTGAAGCACGTGCCCGTCGGATGATATCTCTTATCTAATGAAGTTTTAAAGGGTCATGTGCTAAGCTTTTGTTCATCGGAAGATGTCCTCTGTTGAGTGGTGATAAGTGAGTCACACGAGCTTCACGTGACGAATCGGATGATGAAATCTTTCTCTACCGGAAGATGTGAATCCCATGATTGTCGTTTAGTGACCGGCAGGTGCAAGTTTAGTTCTCAATCGGTAGATGCAGTCTAAAGGTTTAAGTTTCCCTTACCAACCGATACACATTGTACTGCTCGCCGGCAGATGTGTAATGTTTTCCTTTGCCGAACAAGGCCTGATGAATTGCGTATGACATCTTGAGTTAGATTATGATTCAAAAAAAACATAATACCTTACTGATAATGAATCACGTGTGAGAAATAAGAATTAAATGATTAAGAAATATATGGTTTATGTGACGACCCCTCTGGGGCTGTTACAATTATGGTATCAGAGCAAAATCGGGTTCTAAAACCGATTCTGCAGACTGCCTTCCAGCACTGACTGTCACATGAGCACACTCCAGCAACTGTAAGTACTTATGATTTCAGTAAATGTCATTAAGTTAAGATGTATCTATATAGATTTGTCTAGGAATCCCAAAATGGTTAGAGGTCAGCAGAGAGAGACCATTGAGGATAGCAATGCCATTGCTCAGTTGACAGAGTTGGTCATGCGCCAATCTCGCCAGATCGAACAGCTGATGACTGCTAGGAGGAACAAGGCAACTCCAGTACTAATGCAACTCACGATCATGGGTGTGAGCGTTTCCACCGGCTTCGACCCCCGGTGTTTAATGGACATGTTTCAGATCTTATTTATGCTGAGGAGTGGGTTCGAAAGATAGAAGACATGTTTAAGTACGCAAAGGTTGATGAAGGAGATAAGGTCACATATGCTGTCTTTCATTTGGAATTGGGAGCAAGGCATTGGTGGGATTCAATCCAGAACACCGCTAATGCAGGAGCTATGACCTGGGAAATATTTAAGACTGCCTTATTTGACAAGTACTTCAATAGGACTGTTCGGGCCAACAAGAAGAAGGAGTTCATGAATCTACGACAAACTGGCTCTGTGACGGACTACATATGCAAATTTGATGCTTTATCACGGTTTGCTCCCCGAATGATTTAGGATGATGAGGACAGGATTTACCAATTTGTTCAAGGACTGAAGCCGAGTTTGTACATGAAAGTAAAGACTGCTGGGATACACAATGTACCTTATGGTGAAGTGACGGCTAAAGCCTTGGAGCTGGAAGAGGCAGAAATAACAGCATATGCCCAGCGTGAGCAGCCAAGAAAATTCACGAAAGAAACTCAGCCGCCACCACGTCAGAACAAAGGATGGCAGCCGCAACAGAACAGGGGACCACAACAACAACAAGGTATAAAGAGACCCTTCAATCCAAATGATGATCAGGGAAAAGGAAAGCGACCAATAGCCCCTCAATGCCCCACCTGTCAGAAGAACCATCCTGGCGAATGCAAGTTACTTTTTGGCCGCTGTTTTAGATGTGACAAGGTCGCACATGTAGTCAGAGACTGCCCCATGCCACCTGATCAAAACCGAGCAAGAGTAATTCCCCGAGTCTTTGCTATGATGGAAGACGAAGACACCATGCAGCATACGGTCATAACAGGTACAATTATGATCTGTGGTGTTTCTGCTTATACACTTATAGACACGGGTGCAACACACTCATTTATTACGACCTTGTTTGTGTGTAAGCATAAGTTAGAATACTTACCAGCTGATGGGCCATATAGTGTGATGTTACCATTGGGAAAGTCCTTGTATTCTGAGCAGATATTGAAAGGCGATATTGTGTCCCTAGGAGATAAGAAGCTATATGTAGAACTGATTGTAGTTGACATGAAGAGATATGAAGTTATATTAGGAATGGATTGGTTATCCAGGCATTATGCCACGATAAGTTGTAGGTCTGGTTTAGTCGAGTTTCGACCCCCTAATGGAGATCAGTACACTTTCCAAGCTATCCCGAAAATAAGTAAGTTACCGATTATATCCTCGCTAGAGACTCAGCGGTTATTGAAAGATGGTTGTGAGAGTTATCTAGCCAGTGTGATCGATAATCGGGTAAAGAACAAAGTAGAACTACAAGATATTTCTATAATTAAAGAGTTCCCTGATGTGTTTATGGATGATTTGCTAGGATTACCGCCCGATAGAGAAATAGAATTTGTAATTGATACGTATCCCAAGGCATTACCCGTATCTAAGAATCCTTATCGCATGGCAGCTGTTGAGCTAAAGGAGTTAAAAGTCCAACTACAGGAATTAGTAGACAAGGGATTCATACGCTCTAGTAGTTCTTCCTGGGGTGCACCTGTGTTGTTCGTTAAGAAGAAAGATGGTTCCCTAAGGATGTGCATAGATTACCGAGATCTGAACATGTTGACGATTAAGAACAAATATCCCTTGCCCCGAATCGACGACTTGTTTGACCAATTGCAAGGAGCTAAGGTGTTTTCAAAGATTAACTTGCGTTCGGGGTACTACCAACTGAAGGTTAAGGAAAGTGATATACCTAAGACAGCCTTTAGGACCCGCTATGGACATTATGAATTCCTTTTGATGTTGTTTGGGTTAACCAATGCACCTGCAGCTTTTATGGATTTGATGAATCGAGTATTTCGTGATTACTTGGACAAGTTTGTGATTGTATTTATAGATGATATTCTCATATACTCACAGACTGAGGCTGACCATATGGAACACTTAAGGATAGTTTTGACCACCCTGAGACAGCAACAAATTTATGCCAAGTTATCCAAATGTGAGTTCTGGTTGTATAAGGTTAACTTTTTAGGCCATGTCATTTCTGCTGAGGGTATATCAGTAGATCCAACTAAGATTCAGACTGTTAAGGACTGGCCACAGCCAAGGAATGTTAGTGAAGTCCGTAGTTTTCTTGGTTTGGCAGGCTATTATAGAAAGTTTATTAAGGGATTTTCTATGATAGCTAAGCCTTTAACTAGTTTGACAAAGAAGGACACCAAGTACTCTTGGACCGAAGCTTGTGAAGATGGCTTCCAGACACTTAAGCTGAAGTTAACGACAGCTCCACTTTTGACTTTCCCAACTGAAGGAGGAAAGTTTAGTGTTTATTGTGATGCATCCAAAGTTGGACTGGGGTGTGTTTTGATGCAAGAAGGCAAGGTTATAGCGTATGCCTCTAGGCAGCTAAAGAATTATGAACAGAACTACCCCACTCACGATTTGAAATTAGCCGCAGTTGTGTTTTTATTAAAGATTTGGAGACATTATCTGTATGGACAATAGTGTGAGGTATTTTCCGACCATAAAAGCCTGAAGTACCTCTTTACTCAAAAGGAATTAAACATGAGACAGAGACATTGGTTAGAATTTGTTAAAGACTATGACTTCGAAATTAAGTATCACCCAGGCAAGGCTAATACTGTAGCCGATGCTTTAAGCAAAATGTCAACGACAATGCAACCCGCATTATCAACCATGTCTATACCTTTGAGGAAGGAAGTTCAGAGGTTCGAATTGGAAATAGTCCCCGAGCTGTCAGCTTTACTGGATGATTTATTTATCCGACCAACTATTTTGGACAGGATCAAGGAGGCACAACAAAAGGATTCGAAGGAGAATAGTAGCATGATGAATAAGTTAAAGGACGTCTCCTCGGAGTTTAGTCTCTCTAGTGATGGCACTTTGAAATTTAAGAACCGATGGTACATTCTGAATGATAAGGAGTTGCGTGAGTTGATCTTGGCTGAAGCTCATTCTTCTTCCTTTTCTGTGCATCCTGGTAGCACCAAGATGTATCGGAATTTAAGGTTACATTATTGGTGGCCAAATATGAAGAGGGATGTTGCTATGAATGTGGAGTCATGTTTGATATGCCAACAGGTTAAGGCAGAACACCAACGCCCAGGAGGTACCGTTCAACCCCTACCAATCCCTAAATGGAAATGGGAAAACATTGCTATGGATTTTGTAGTAGGTTTGCCAATGACAACTAAAGAACATGATAGTATTTGGGTCGTGGTTGATAGAATGACAAAGTCGGCACACTTTATACCTGTAAGAATGACTTTCACAATGGACCAGCTTGCTGATCTGTATGTCCAAGAAATCATCAGATTGCATGGAGTTCCTTTATCTATTGTATCCGATCGTGATCCTAGATTCACCTCAAGGTTTTGGCAAAGCTTACAAGGCACATTAGGATCAAAATTATCTTTCAGCACTGCCTTCCACCCACAAACTGATGGACAATCTGAACGGACAATTCAAATACTTGAGGATATGTTGAGGGCATGTGTTCTTGAGTTCCAGACATCATGGAGTCGATACCTGCCATTGGTTGAATTCTCTTACAACAATAGTTACCAATCCACCATAGGTATGGCACCTTATGAGGCACTGTATGGCAGGAAGTGCAGGTCACCTTTGTACTAGGATGAGGTCGGTGAAGCAAAACTCCTAGGTCCCTAGATTTTGCAACAGATGTTGGTCAAGATTGCCACTATTAGGAAAAGAATGATAACTGCACAGAGCCGACAAAAGAGTTATGCAGACCAGAGGAGAAGAGACCTTGAGTTTTCTGTTGGCGATGAAGTTTTCCCGAGGATTTCACCATTTAAAGGAGTTTTAAGATTTGGTAAGAAAGGAAAGCTAAACCCACGATTTATTGGACCATTCCCCATCTTAGAAAGGTGCATAATGTTTTCCATGTGTCAATGTTAAGGAAATGCATACGGGATCCTACACATGTTGTTAAGCCAATGGATGTCGAAATTGAACCATCGTTAATGTGTGAAGATAAGCCGTTGCAAATTTTGGAATCTGCAGTAAAAACTCTGAGGAATAAAGAAATTCCACTTGTGAAAGTTTTATGGATGAATCATGGTATCGAGGAAGCCACATGGGAAAGACAGCAGGACATGATGGACAGATATCCTGAACTCTTCGCTTGATCAATTTTCGGGGACGAAAATTTTGTTTAAGGAGGGGTGGATGTGACACCCGACAACTTCAACCAGGTGACTTCCTAAACTGTATTAACGGTCACGAATATTCAATCTTCACGGTTTAGGGTTTTATGCCAAGCCTAATTAATTACATGTGGATCTAAACTAGGTTGAGTGGCAAAGTTGTAATAATGGAGGATTGAGGCCAGTATTTAAAGAAAAAGGAAAGGATTCAAACCTCATTTAAACCACTGTAGCTGACATCCCCAATTCCTGGCGATTTCTTCTCTCCCAAGCTCTCGCTCTCTGTCAGCTGGAAATCCCTCCTTCGACGATCGGTTTCCTTGCTGCTTCTCAGCTACTTTGTGCTCGAGGTACGAGTTTGACAATGTAGCTATCTTTCAATCGTTAAGCTCTGTTTCAGCTATGTGTTGAGGTTCTGGATTCTTCAATGGCCGAGTATTGTAAGGATATTTAAAATCTGAATGTAGTAATGTCATTCCGAATCGATTTTGGACATTAAACAAACAACTCTGAGATATCGCTTATCGAATCTGTTTGTTCTGGGTTTTGGGTTTCAAAATGCATAGAGAACTATACTAAGGATTCGGGAGTGACTATAGCTATTAGATCCTAGGATGACTTGTGATTAGAACTAATAGGATTTTGTTTTAACTACTGCAATGTAAATGTTTTAGGTGAGGAAGTTGGAAAAGAAATGAGCTCAAATTGCTAAGGAGACCGGGTAAGTGAATGTACAGGTTTCTTGGTCACTAGGACCCTACATCAAAGGATGCTAGGTAGAAACTTATATGATGAATAGAAGTTTCCCTTATGTTACTGTCTTTTGTTTATGCTGATGATTAGCTCAGTGGTAAAGTATCATAACGAATGGTACTCAGTTCTGTAGCTTGATGATTTAAGAATTTTCATGTCCATGCATCATGAATGTTTTATGCATATGAAAATGTTTTAAGAGCATGTCTTCGCATGAACAAGATAAGAATATAAAACTTATGCAACGTGAATTAAGAGAGGGTTGGGGGCGGTTTGGCGTATGTCACTGTCCAAAAGAAGGACCATGATACGACCCGCAAGGGAACTATGTACACTCTCACTGTCAAACCCCCTTTACCGGCACAAATCCCCTCTTAATCCACACAACTTAAACGAAGAATATGACCAATGACTATGAATGAAGAATATGATCAATGACTACGAATGATGAATATGACCAATGGCTATGATTGATGAATATGATCCATGACTATGATTGATGAATATGATCCATGACTATGAACGATGATTACGAGCAAAGATATGAATAAGAAAAGACTTATGAGCATGTGATTTCCCAAATTATTCATTCATGCATCCATGTTAGTGTTGCATTCCTTACTAAGCATTAGGCTTATAGTTAAACCTTATGATGTAGGTGAAGAGTTAGCAGGTGAGGATTCCCAGTTCAGAGATGATGTTTAAAGCTGGTTGCCGGATGATGCTCAGTATGACAATGCAAGGCTGGGCAGGCGACTAAGACCCCTGGTTATGCTCATAGTATGTTGGTGAAGTTTATGATAAACAGATGTCTAAGAAAAATAGAATTTCTTATAACCATGAGATTTAGATTTGAATGATTTGACTTAAGAGTATGATGATGATTTTAAAGATTATTGAATGGGTTTTTTTGCTTAAGCCTTCCGCTATGCGTATTTTGGACGAGTTTATGATTCTTACTCCTTGAGGTTTATAGTTACTAAGATAAGATTTGGGTGAGTTGTGGTATTTTCTATTGGATCCAGTTGTTAGATGATTATAGTGTTTTCTTCTGTGTGACAGAAGCTGGATAAAGCAATCATCTAGCTGACGTCATCGGCAAATGTAGAGTATTTAAGTTACCGGATGATGAAAGTGCTATTTTGTCGTCTAGCGATCGGCAGATGTAGAGTATTTAAGTTACCGGATGATGTAAGTGCTATTTTGTCGTCTAGCGATCAGCAGATGTAGAGCGTTTAAGCCATCAGAAGATGTAGGTGTAATTATGTCGCCTAGTGATCGGTGGATGAGGTGTATTAAAGTCACCGGATGATGAAAATGTTATTTTGTCGTCTAGTGACCGGTATGTGTTGTATTGCTGATGCTGAACGAGGTTAATGAACCACGAGTGAAGGACGTGCCCGTCGGATGATATCTCCTATCTAATGAAGTTTTAAAGGGTCATGTGCTAAGCTTTTGTTCATCGGAAGATGTCCTTTGTTGAGTGGTGATAAGTGAGTCACGCGAGCTTCACGTGACGAATCGGATGATGAAATCTTTCTCTACCGGAAGATGTGAATCCCATGATTGTCGTTTAGTGACCGGCAGGTGCAAGTTTAGTTCTCCATCGGTAGATGCAGTCTAAAGGTTTAAGTTTCCCTTACCAACCGATACACATTGTACTGCTCGCCGGCAGATGTGTAATGTTTTCCTTTGCCGAACAAGGCCTGATGAATTGCGTATGACATCTTGAGTTAGATTATGATTAAAAAAATAATAATACCTTACTGATAATGAATCAGGTGTGAGTAATAAGAATTAAATGATTAAGAAAGATATGGTTTATGTGACGACCCCTCTGGGGCTGTTACACTATTATAAGGACTTGTCTCAGAAACTCCAAAATTTGACTCTGGAGGAATATCGTAATGAGATAGAAATAGTCATGATAAGGGCTAATGTGGAGGAAGACGTCAAAGCAACTATGACATGATTTATTGGAGGGTTAATCGGGAAATCGTGGACGTAGTGGACCTACAACACTATGTTGACATGGAGGAGACGCTTCTCAAATCAATCAAGTTCGTACGACAACTAAAAGCAAAAAAGAATTCTAAGAATGAATAAACTTCGAATTCATCTTGAAAATCAAATTGGGAGGATGACATTCGAAATCGAGAGAGGAACCTAATAGCAAGACCATGACCACCAACGTTTTTCCACAAAAAACCAAAACCAAAATTCCTACGACAACTAGAACTCGTGAAATTAAGTGTTTTCGATGTCAACGGTTTAGACATATTGCTTCAAATTGTTCGAATAAAAGAGCAATGATTTTGTTGGATAATGAAAATGTGGAAAGTGTAAGCTTAAGTGAATATGAAATGCTACCACTAGAGGAGTGTAGTGATGTAGATGTAGAGGAATCAGTGAAAGACGAGTTATTAGTCACAAGACGAGCATTAAATATACAACTGAAGCTGGATGGAGATGAAGTGCAATGAGAACACATATTTCTTACTAGATGCCATGTGAATAAATAAATTATGTAGTTTGGTCATTGATACATGGAGTTGCACTAATGAGCAAGCACGTTATTGGTAAAAAAATTGAACTTGAAGACCAATAGACATCCCAAACCTTACAAGTTACAGTGGCTAAATGAATGTGGTGAAATCGAAGTGACTAAACAAGTGGAGGTTACATTATCAATCGGAAGGTACAAAGACAAAGTTCTATGTGATGTAGTGTCGATGCAAGCTACACACATACTTTTAGAAAAACCTTGACAATTCGATAGAAAAGTCAAGCATAATGGGTCTAAGAACGAGTACTTTTTCGATCAATATGGAAGGAATGTGGTTCTAACACCATTGAAGCCATGGGAAGCTAGTGAAGATCAAGAGAAAATTGAAAAAGAGTTCAAAGGTCGACAAAGAGAAAGAAAAGGGAGAAAACAAATTAGTTGAAAAAGAGGCCGAAATAAGAAAAGGAAAATGGTGAAAAGAAATTAGTCGGAAAAATGACGAAAAGGATAAAGTCAAAGAAGAAAAGAAATATGTTGAACAGAGTAGAAAGAAAGAGAGAAGAATCAAGGAAGAGAGAAAACAAGAGAGAAGTAGAAAAAAAAAAGAGTTGAATGATAAGGAAAAGTGATGTGATTTTATTTATATATAAATATATTTATTTTTCATTTAATAAGCTAACAGTTTCTCTTCCAAGAGTTATGCGTTCTCTTTTACAAGAAAATAAACATGTAAGTCCCGAGGAGTTCCCAAGAGAAATTCGTACGTTGAGGAAAATTGAGAAGTAAAAAGATCTCGTACCAAGTACATCAATTCCAAGTCAACTGGAAACATCAAATAGGTTTGAGTGGGTAGTAAGAACATTTTGTAACACCTGAGATTTTTATTTAAAGAAAATAAAATAGTTGTTTTATTTAAATTAAAAGTAAAGTAAATAAATTTGGCGGAACTAAATGGTTTTTACTTAGGTTCGGGTATTCCCAGTGAATTAAGCCGGGGGTCATAACTTAAGAATGAGATTTAACGAAATTGGAATGGTCGAAAATACGGGAGGGCAAAAACGGTAAATATGGATTTAATTAATAGTTAGTTTTATTATTATTATTATTATTATTATTAAAAAATAAAAATAAAACAAAACATAAAACAACAGAATGGCCGAAGCCATTCTGTTGTTCGATTTTCCGAGCGCGAGGGCAGAGCAAGGAAGAGGGCGTGGCGCGAGCAACGAAGGCGACGGCCGTTCACCGCCGTGGTTCCGACCAGACAACGTCGACGGCTTCTAGGGCTGCCATTTCCGCCGTCGCCGTGCACAAATCGATCGGTATGCATAAGTTTTCCTCTGTTTTTGCTCTGTTCGTGGCCGTGGATGACGAGCCAGTTTTGGCTCCGATCACCGGCGGTTTTTGGTCGTTTCCGGCGTGGGTTTGCCGACCCTTGGTTTGGCTTTCATCGCCTGGCTGTGAGGAGCCCTATTTGGGCAAAATACAGTGAAGCCGATTTGGGCATTTCGGGTTTTGCTTGTAATCTCTGGATTTTCGGTTAGATTATGCTAATTGAGGATATATGTGATCGATTGGTGAAGGAATTGGTGATAATTGATGAAAAATAAGAAACGGGGAATTTTCCGGTAAGGGCAGATTCGGGTTTTCTGAGTTTTGACCTAGTTAGGGTCGCTTGTTTTAAAATTTCCTTTTGGCAGGTTAAAATAGGGTATTAGAGGAGTACGTGGCCGCTAGAATCGTTCGATTCTGATATCCGACGCAAAAGTTACGCGCGTTTAATGTTTTGGGTCGGTTTTTACCGAACCCAAATTAGTGACCGTTTAGTTGGGTTTTAGTGGGATTAGGCTAGAAATAGTAGTTTGAGAGTAATTAGTGAATGCGGGCTTGATTTTAATGGTTTGATGAATATTTATCGTAGGTCGAGTCGTAGGTGGACAGAAAATCGAGCATTCTGAACAGGCTAGGACGCCAGGTAAGTAGTGGTAGCTATTCCTTCGCCTTCGGGCCTACACAAAGAACGGTAGGGTTATTTATTTCGTGTTGTGTTGCGTTGTTGGTTTCGCGTCGTATTGGATATTTGAAGCATGCATCATGGTATAGCACGTTAGGTACGATTAGTGGCATTGATTGGCATTGTGAGCATGAACGTAATCAGATAAAGTGAATTGTACCTTGTCGGGCTGAGGTTGCTGGTGTGTAGCACCCCGAAGAGTACTCTATGAGAGATGACCGGCTAAAACACATATTGCATTTCGAATAGTGTACCTTGTCGGGCTGAGGTTGATGGTGTGCAGCACCCCGAAGGGTACTCTATGAGAGATGACCGGCTAAAACACATATTGCATTTCGAATAGTGTACCTTGTCGGGCTGAGGTTGCTGGTGTGCAGCACCCCGAAGGGTACTCTATGAGAGATGACCGGCTAAAACACATATTGCATTTTGAATAGTGTACCTTGTCGGGCTTAGGTTGCTGGTGTGCAGCACCCCGAATGGTACTCTATGAGAGATGACCGGCTAAAACACATATTGCATTTCGAATAGTGTACCTTGTCGGGCTGAGGTTGCTGGTGTGTAGCACCCCGAAGGGTACTCTATGAGAGATGAACGGCTAAAACATGTAATCCTGAATAGTGTGCCTTGTCGGGCTGAGGTGCTGGTGTGTAGCACCCCGAGGGGACCTCTATGAAGGATGGTGGTTCTGAGTGTGGCCATCCTAGACGGTTATGGGATGTGTGCCAACTCGTTCCACACGGCTTATGAAAGATTAAAGCAAGATTAAAGCAACGAACAGCAAAAAAGCACAACTGAGTGATAGAAACTGCATGTGTTAGGTTGATTGCACTGTGTGTTGTCGTGTTATGTTGAGTCAGTTTGTTGAGTTGCATTGGGTGGTGTTGTGTCGTTGTGTTGAGTTGTCGTGTTGAGTGGTGTTGTGTTGTTGTGTTAGGGTAGGATGGTGTGTGCATTGTTCTTGTTATTATTTGTTACTCCCTACTTGCTAAGCGTAGGCTTACGTGTGCGTGTGTGTTCTGTGGTGTAGGCAACGACGCGGGTACAGGTGAGCTATGTGAGTCAGCCAAGACTTGGGAGCAGTCGGAGATGCACGGGGCGTGCCGGTGCGGGCAGTTGTCGGGGCGACTCCACCATGGTCTTCGGGAGATGTGGGACTTTTAGTATTGTAGATGTCTGTTTGCGGAATTGTGGGAAATGCGTAATGTTTTTGGTTGGCAGTTATGTGATAGTTATGTGTATTCGTTGTATATAGTCATAGGTCAGGGTGATGTGTTACCCTATATTGGGGATTTTCTTTATTTTGTATGTTGATAGTATTTCTTGACGATATGTGGTTTGTTAGAGATTTCGTAGGTTGATTAGATGGTTAGAAATATTCTAGATCTGGTTGGGATTGGTTTGTGTGCAGGTACCTAGCATTTTGGAGGTGCCATTTTCAGGCGTTACTTTGCCGAAATTTTTTGGAAGGACGCCATGGTGCTTAAAGGTTAGGATTAAGGGAATTTAGGGCGTCTAGGCAGCTAGGTATGAAGTAAGAGAGTTTCAGGAGTTTTGTTTTAGTTTTAGCTGTGTAAGTTTCTTTTATGTTTGGGAGTTTATGTTTTAACGTGGGATCGGTTAGCAAAGTAGCGCTCCGAGCCGGGGTGGGTTCGGGGGCGTTACAAGATTGTATCAGAGAAAAATGGTCTAGTCGTTCAAAGGATTACCCGACAATGCCTGCCGCCGTGCAACGTGCTTCACCGACTGTAAGTAATTCTTTTCTTTTAGTTGTTTAGAGCTGAGTTTAGATTGTTTAATCTTGTTCAGGCTTAGAACGAAAATCTCGAAAGTACAATGACAACTTCGGTGGATCCCTTAAGTCAATTTATAGACGTAGTAATCGATAGTTTGAATAGCTATGAATTGTATTGGAGAAAGTGAGACCGCTATTAGAAATTCAAAGTGTTAGTTGTTAATGTTGTGATATCTCTGAGTGATCACATAGAAGTATTCATCTTAATTAGTATCGAGGAACTTATTTTGAGTTGAAACGCTACAAGACTTTGAGGTATTAGAAGGTAAAAGTTAGAGGCAAAATGATGCTCAGGTCATAAAACTGGTGGTTGCTAGCGACGTGGGCACCGTTTTAGGAGTGTATTCAATCAAGGATGATTAGGGATATGTGAAAGGATTACGATCGACACTCAACCTAGAAACATAGAACCAAAACCGAAAGATGGGAATAGATAATGCCTTGATTAGGTAGAGAAAAGACTAGCCTTTTAAATTACGGTGATGTTTTGAGTTGCATTAAGGAGATTACTAGGTGGATTGTTGTAAAAGAAGTTAAGAGAGTAAAAGGGGTGAAGAGTAAGAGAGAGTGGATTAGTTATGGTAGAGAGAATTTGAAGGAAATTAAATTGTGACCTTAGGTATCTGGTAGTGTGCAAATTGGCGATAGTTAATGGTCTAAGTAATGAATAACTAAATTGGTAGTGTGCAAATTGGCGATAGTTAATGGTCTAAGTAATGAATGAATGATGAAAACTTAGGTACGATTTGTATGGGAAGCTTTGGAGTATGAGTAATAAATAAGAGAAAGTGGTAGGAATTAGTAAATTGGTAAATAGAGGAGAATTTCATTTGAGGATTTGGGATAAGACTTTGAATTGATAAAGTTATGTAAGTATTTGATGGACATTAACTTAGACAAGTAAGATCTAGATGAACGGAGCTCGAGGAAAGGCTAGAGGTGAGAACTCAGCTAGAAGAGTTTGAGGGTATGAAGTAGATTATACTTAGTGAATGTGTGAGTATTCGGGTTAGAGCGTAACCGATAGATGAGTAAGGGTATTAGATAGGTGAGATGAGATGAGTGCTTTGAGAAATAACAAGGCTAAAAATTTTGAGGACAAAATTTTTATAAGGAGGGTGGATTGTAACACCCGGGATTTTTATTTAAAGAAAATAAAATAGTTGTTTTATTTAAATTAAAAGTAAAGTAAATAAATTTGGCGGAACTAAATGGTTTTTACTTAGGTTCGGGTATTCCCAGTGAATTAAGCCGGGGGTTATAACTTAAGAATGAGATTTAACGAAATTGGAATGGTCGAAAATACGGGAGGGCAAAAACAGTAAATGTGGATTTAATTAATAGTTAGTTTTATTATTATTATTATTATTATTATTAAAAAATAAATAAAACAAAACATAAAACAACAGAATGGCCGAAGCCATTCTGTTGTTCGATTTCCCGAGCGCGAGGGCAGAGCAAGGGAGAGGGTGTGGCGCGAGCGACGAAGGCGACGGCCGTTCACCGCCGTGGTTCCGGCCAGACAACGTCGACGGCTTCTAGAGCTGCCATTTCCGCCGTCGCCGCGCACAAATCGATCGGTATGCATAAGTTTTCCTCTGTTTTTGCTCTGTTCGTGGCCGAGGGTGACGAGCCAGTTTTGGCTCCGATCACCGGCGGTTTTTGGTCGTTTCAGGCGTGGGTTTGCCGACCCTTGGTTTGGCTTTCATCGCCTGGCTGTGAGGAGCCCTATTTGGGCAAAATACAGTGAAGCCGATTTGGGCATTTCGGGTTTTGCTTGTAATCTCTGGATTTTCGGTTAGATTATGCTAATTGAGGATATATGTGATCGATTGGTGAAGGAATTGGTGATAATTGATGAAAAATAAGAAACGGGGAATTTTCCGGTTAAGGGCAGATTCGGGTTTTCTGAGTTTTGACCTAGTTAGGGTCGCTTGTTTTAAAATTTCCTTTTGGCAGGTTAAAATAGGGTATTAGAGGAGTACGTGGCCGCTAGAATCGTTCGATTCTAATATCCGACGCAAAAGTTACGCGCGTTTGAAGTTTTGGGTCAGTTTTTACCGAACCCAAATTAGTGGCCGTTTAGTTGGGTTTTAGTGGGATTAGGCTAGAAATAGTAGTTTGAGAGTAATTAGTGAATGCGGGCTTGATTTTAATGGTTTGATGAATATTTATCGTAGGTCGAGCCATAGGTGGACAGGAAATCGAGCATTCTGAACGGGCTAGGACACCAGGTAAGTAGTGGTAGCTATTCCTTCGCCTTCGGGCCTACACCAAGAACGGTAGGGTAATTTATTTCGTGTTCTGTTGGGTTGTTGGTTTCGCGTCGTATTGCATATTTGAAGCATGCATCATGGTATAGCACGTTAGGTACGATTAGTGGCATTGATTGGCATTGTGAGCATGAACGTAATCAGATAAAGTGAATTGTAAAAATGCATCTCGAATAGTGTACCTTGTCGGGCTGAGGTTGCTGATGTGTAGCACCCCGAAGGGTACTCTATGAGAGATGACCGGCTAAAACACATATTGCATTTCGAATAGTGTACCTTGTCGGGCTGAGGTTGCTGGTGTGCAGCACCCCGAAGGGTACTCTATGAGAGATGACCGGCTAAAACACATATTGCATTTCGAATAGTGTACCTTGTCGGGCTGAGGTTGCTGGTGTGCAGCACCCCGAAGGGTACTCTATGAGAGATGACCAGCTAAAACACATATTGCATTTCGAATAGTGTACCTTGTCGGGCTGAGGTTGCTGGTGTGTATCACCCCGAATGGTACTCTATGAGAGATGAACGGCTAAAACATGTAATCTTGAATAGTGTGCCTTGTCGGGCTGAGGTGCTGGTGTGTAGCACCCCGAGGGGACTTCTATGAAGGATGGTGGTTCTGAGTGTGGCCATCCTAGACGGTTATGGGATGTGTGCCAACTCGTTCCACACGGCTTATGAAAGATTAAAGCAAGATTAAAGCAACGAACAGCAAATAAGCACAACTGAGTGATAGAAATTGCATGTGTTAGGTTGATTGCACTGTGTGTTGTCGTGTTATGTTGAGTCAATTTGTTGAGTTGCATTGGGTGGTGTTGTGTCGTTGTGTTGAGTTGTCGTGTTGAGTGGTGTTGTGTTGTTGTGTTAGGGTAGGATGGTGTGTGCATTGTTCTTGTTATTATTTGTTACTCCCTACTTGCTAAGCGTAAGCTTACGTGTGCGTGTGTGTTCTTTGGTGTAGGTAACGACGCGGGTACAGGTGAGCTATGTGAGTCAGCCAAGACTTGGGAGCAGTCGGAGATGCACGGGGCGTGCCGGTGCGGGCAGTTGTCGGGGCGACTCCACCATGGTCTTCGGGAGATGTGGGACTTTTAGTATTGTAGATGTCTGTTTGCGGAATTGTTGGAAATGCGTAATGTTTTTGGTTGGCAGTTATGGGATAGTTATGTGTATTCGTTGTATATAGTCATAGGTCAGGGTGATGTGTTACCCTATATTGGGGATTTTCTTTATTTTGTATGTTGATAGCATTTCTTGACGATATGTGGTTTGTTAGAGATTTCGTAGGTTGATTAGATGGTTAAAAATATTCTGGATCTGGTTGGGATTGGTTTGTGTGCAGGTACCTAGCATTTTGGAGGTGCCATTTTCAAGCGTTACTTTGCCGAAATTTTCGGGAAGGACGCCATGGTGCTTAAAGGTTAGGATTAAGGGAATTTATGGCGTCTAGGCAGCTAGGTATGAAGTAAGAGAGTTTCGGGAGTTTAGTTTTAGTTTTAGCTGTGTAAGTTTCTTTTATGTTTGGGAGTTTATGTTTTAACGTGGGATCGGTTAGCAAAGTAGTGCTCCAACCGGGGTGGGTTCGGGGGCGTTACACATTTGGTTTAAATATTGCACATATTACATGTATAAAGTTGATAAATAATATGTCGAAATCTAGTAATGAAAAATTTTTCATTGTTTACTTTACACACAACTTGGTTTCTGACAAAAATTTTGAACCTAAAATCAGAATTTAACGGTTTAAAAGATGATAATTCTATTAGATATTATTCATCGATTGATATTATTGATTATTGTAATCTATTATATCCCTTGAATATTTTAACTTTGTTTACTAATAAGTTTGCCATTGTACATGTGATGGGGATTCAGTCTGCAAATGTGGTTAGAAATGGCATGCAGAAGACAACAAAATGAAACAAAGATTGGTGCTCAAGAACACCCCAAGGCAGACGCTAAAAACATGCAGGAAAACAGAGCAGTAAACACGAAAATGGAAAGATGCATTCGGTGATATGGGTGAGTGAACAAACCGGCTTCTTTGCCACAGAGAAAGCCGATAAGGTGAAGGAAATGGAGGTGGAGGTGAATGGCCCTCAGCTGGCTGAAGAGCAACGATTGAAGCTCTCGGTAGACACTCTTTTGGGAAGGAAGTGGCAGCGATCGGGAACGAATGTTTTGCCGCCCTCCAGCGACTGAGTATTCCTCTGAGCAACCTTGAGCTCGAGGAAGACTTGGCGAAGCCATAAGGCGCTTGGCACCGGCAAGGCCGAGAGAGAAGCTCTCTCTTCACGGAGAAACTCCGACAGAACAAAGACTTGCTTTTGGTTTTTTTCCAAAAATGAGTAATACTGGCTAACGTTTTACAGAGCTACAAGAGCACTTAAATATACAGGGAAGATCGGCGAAGAAGAAGAAGAAGAGAGCGTCTGGAGTATCGTCGGGCAACGGCTAGAAAAGTAGCTGTTGGTCGTCTTCTGTGCGCAGTTCGGTTCACTGGAAATGCACTCCAGGCCGGTTCAACTCTTGCACCTTGGTTCAGCTTTGTTTCTCCTTTGGTTTGGCCGGTTCACTTGGTTCAGCCCTTGGTTCAGTCCGATTCAGCTTGGTTCCTCTCTTGATTTGGCCGGTTCAACTTGGTTCCTCTCTTGGTTTGCCATCCTTTGAAGACTATTATAAAAATATATATTCTAAAGGTTAAAGTTTGTCAATTAGCTAGTTTTAAACAAAACTAAAGTTTCTTAAAAATATACAAGTTAAATACAAGGCTTGTTTACACAATTTGAATCTAAGGAAAACAAATTTCTTCTTCCTTGATTCACTTCAAGCCTTAAGAAACTATTTACCTATAAAATTCCACAAGTCTATTAGATAGATAAAATAAATGAATAAATATATACCTTGACTTGTGCTCGATGGATCGGGACCGTGAGCATATCATCTCCTCCCGGTTCTTGAGGATTTGACCTCAAATCCAATGGTGAATATCATGGAAGATGCTACAACACTTAGGATAAATATTCTTCGAAAAAGGTTCAAGCACAATTCATAGTAGGCACAAAACTAGTTATCCTAAAGTTAAAAATATCATTCTTACCATCCACAATGGTTTTGAAATAAATTTCAAGATTAAATTGTTCATTTCAACAATTTAGAAAACAAGCATTCAAGATAAAAGAAAGTTTGATGCAAGCATAATCGAACAATTTCATTTCTCATGCTAAACAAACAAGAAAATATTGAACAAAATGATAATCATCATTTCAAAGAAAAAAACACTTGGTTTCAAGCAATTCAAATCCACCTAAAAGAATAAGAGTTTAAAATCAACCTTAGTATAAGTTCAACTTAAATCCAAAACTCAAAGAAATAAATTTTCCACTAAAATTTTAAGTTAGGATCCAATAATTAAAAATAGGCACATTTTGCAACAAAAACTCTTTCTTTCTAGTTCTAGGCATCAAGATATGCATAGGCAAAACATGTAATCAAGATATTCTAAATAATAAGAAGAACTATCAAAGAGAGTTTTTCCACAAGCAATTCAAATCATTCAATGAACCTAATATTCAATCAATCTAAAATAATCAATAGGAGGCATTGAAACATACCTTGTTGCCGAATGACTTTTCCAACTCCATGGTTTATCCATAGCCAATGCTCAAAATTGGAGTAGAAAGCTAAACAATTCTCAAAAGATAAAAACAATATGAATATATTTTGATTTTACCTTTATCTTAGCCAACAACAATTAAACTAATTGACCAAGCACTAGACTCTAAAGTGACACTCTAAATTTAAGTCCTAAACAAAACAAAAGACACTCAACTTGATGCAATCAAACAAGAGTTCAAACAAAATTACAAAACATGGTGAAATAGAATTTGTCAAGCTCTATTTAACATGCAATTTAGTTCATACTTTTCATTCTAAATTTAACTTAACATCAAGGACTCAAAGACTTGACATTAAACATCAATTAAACACAAGTTAGATGCATTATAATAGGAATCAAAAACATATTTAAGAAACATAGCAAAACAGAATTTTAAAGGAACTTGTCATGGTAAGATTTGTTTTTGAACACTCTGATTGAGTTTGGCTACATCTTCAAGAAGAAAGATTTGCTAATCATCGAAAAAGCAAATTACATCCGCGAGGATATGGTCCTTTTCAAGTCCTCAAGCGCACAAAAGAAAACACCTATAACATCAACCTACCTAGTGATTACGATAATGTTAGTGCATCTTTTAATGTTAGTGACTCGTTTTTATATGATGCAGGAGATTCGAGTACGAATCTTTTCGCAGAGGGAGGGAATGATGTGAACCAAGGTGCCACCAAGCTAAAACTCATTGATCACGACCCATTACAAAACTTAGCAGAGCCAATGACAAGCTTGAGAAACAAGGAAAGGGCCAAAAAGAAGCATAAAAACAACCATAATTTGCTCATGAAGATCCAAGAGAAAGAGTCATCACAACAAGAGTAAAGACCAATAAATTGCATGGAGATGCATAGTTACATGGAGATGCATGACAATGAATGGAAATGCAAGGAAAGTGTAAAAATGTCAAAGTTGGCACTCCCACCAACAAGGTAGTGCACACCCAGCGCATCCAGCATGTGCACAACGCACCCTGCGCACACCTCTTGTGACACGACATCGTGTGCCCCTCACAGCACGATCGCACGCGGACCGTGCACTCCTCGCCGCCTGATAGTGTGCGCATCGCTTATACTCTTTTTCTAAAAAAACTCTTCTTTTTTTGCTGAGGAAAAAGTAGTGCACTTGTGCACCACAAATCGCTTGGATTATTTTTAATCCTTGTCCTTGTGTTTTATGAAGTTTGAGCTTTTGTGAGTATAGCTCTCCCTTCTTCAATTCGGTGAAATTTTCTCATCAAATTACATCGGTGAATATTTTTTGTAAGATTGTACAAACTCACAATTTGCAAGTTGGAGTTCTCTTTTATGTTAAGGCAACCATAGAAGTTGGAAGTCGTAATTAGACCACTTTCCAAACCAACCTGTGTTGTTTCAATGATAACTTTTATATCTAAGCAAATTTAGTTACAAAATTTGGAAGTTATTTTTTACACTTATAGATTAATATCATTTGGTATCAAGAGCAAATAATGTGCAACCAAATAAAAAAGTGCCGAGCAAATATCCACAAAAAAATGTTTTCTGATATATTTTATAGAGCAACTTCAACTTCTATAAAATCCATCAAACAATTGTATCTTCTCACGAGTTTTGGATAGCACCAAGATCTATAAGTGTGGAAACTACCCTCCAAATTTTTCTTGGACATAGAAGTTATGTGGAAAGAACACAGATTTGTCCGAAAAATCAACTAATTACCACTTCCAACTTCTATGGGTTCTTTCAACACAAGGGAGAACTCCAACTTGCAAACTTGTGAGTTTTTACAATGTTACAAAAAATATTCACCGATGTAAATGGATGAGAAGATTGCACTGAATGGATGAAGCAAAGCTATACTCACAAAAATTGAACTTTTGAAAACACAAGCAAAAGGATTAAAGATAATCCAAGCGAGGAGCACGTACAATCGCACTACTTTTTCCTTGGTTAAAAGAATGATTATTTTTAAAGAAAAAAGACTAGACTTTCACGGATACCTTGGTGGAGCTTAAATACACAAAATAAATGTAACACTCGACAAGTTGATCAAGTGATTTTCTTAACCGTTTTAACTGTCATGTTTATTTGATATTTTCGGTTCAGAATTTTATGCCAAAGCTTAATTAATTTCAGGTGGTGTTAAACTAGGTTGAGTGGCAAAATTGTAATAAGGGTGGGTTGTGATCGATATATAAAGGAAATGAAAAATTTTTAAACCTCACCAGCACCACTATAGCCGGCACTTTCTCCCTTCGGCGATTTTCTATCCCGAGCTCGCCCTCTGCCTACCCATAATCCTCCCTTCGACGACCAGTCTCTTGCTATTTCTTGGATACTCTACGCTCGAGGTATGAGTTAGAAAATGTAGTTTTCAGTTAGTCATTGAGATCTGTTTTTCAGCTTGGTGTTGGAGTTTGATTTCTCCAATGGCCGAGTAACGATAGTAACATTTATAATATGGATTTAGTAATGTCATTTTCGAATCGATTCTGGACATTTAATATAACCAACCCTGATTAATCGTTAGTTGAACCTTGCTGTTTCGGTTTTTGGATTTCAGGTTGCACACCGAGAACTAGACTAAGGGATTCGGGAATGACTTTAACTACTAGATCTTAGGATGACTTGTGATTAGGACTTTTAGGATTATATTTTAACTACTGCGATGTAAATGTTTTAGGTGAAGAAGTCTGAAGAAAAGGAGCACGAATTTACTAAGGAAGCCAGGTAAATGAATGTATTAAGATTTCCGGCCATTAGGGCCCTACATCTTAAGGGTACTAATTTAGTTATGTGTTTGATGTTTGTTTAAAGTTAGTAAGATGGTTTGTACTTGGATGATTTACGGATGTTTGAGAACTATGTTATGTGATATTCTGATAGAGTCTATGAAGTTAACTGTCTAGTACGATATTTTTCATAGTCTGATGATTTAGGAACATTCATGTCATGCATCATGATTTACTTCTCAAGCATTTGAAAATGATTTACGAGCATGTTTTTCCCCACGAACAAGATATGAGAATGAATATGAAACTTATGCAACCGGATTAAGTGAGGGTTGGGGGCGGTTTTGCGTATGTCACTATCCAAAGAGAAGGACCATGAATACGGCCCGAAAGGGACTATGTACACTTGCACTGTCATCCCCCCTTTACGGCACAAATCCTCCCTTAATCCATATGATGAAAGTGATGAACAAGAATATGAATAAGAACAAGAAAAGAGCAAGAAACGAACATGATCATGGTTTTTCTTACAAAAATGCATTCTTGTATACATGTTAGTATTGCATTCCTTACTAAGCATTAAGCTTATAGTTTAAACCTTATGATGTAGGTGACGAAATATCAGGTGAGGATTCCAAATTCAATGATGATGTCTAAGACTGGTTGCAGGATGGTACTCAGAAGGGGAAAGTCTATGGCTGGCAGGCGATTATGACCTGTGGTTATGCTCATTTTATATCAGTAAGATTTATGATAAAACTGATGTCTAAGTAGGACAAGATCATGTTTTTTTTATTTGGACTTGGAATTGTCTGGTTCAACCTCTGAGTTTGAGGATGATTGTAAGAACCTAGGATATCCTGTTTTATATGAGTCTTCCGCTTACGTATTCCTGAACGAGTCTATGATTTTTATTCGTTTGAGGTTTATGTCTATCAAGTTGAGATTTGTGTGAGTCGTGGTATTTTCTGTTGGTTGAAGTTGTTTGATGATTATAGTGTTTTACTGCTGAATGATAGAAGCTGGATGAGTGTATCATCCGGCTGACGTCATCGGCAGGAGTTGGATGGTAGAGGTTGATCGATTGAACCTTCCGGCTGACGTCACCGAATGATGTCGAGAATTGTACTCACCGGATGATGTCGAGAGTTGTACTCATCGGATGATGTAAGTGTAGTTTTGTCGTCTAGTGACCGGGCGATGTAGTGTATTTCAAATAACAGATGATGTAAGTGTAGTTTTATCGTCTAGTGACCGGGCGATGTAGTGTATTTCAAATACCGGATGATGTAAGTGTAGTTTTGTCGTCTAGTGACCGGGCGATGTAGTGTATTTCAAATACCGGATGATGTAAGTGTAGTTTGTCGTCTAGTGACCGTGCAATGTAGTGTATTTCAATTACCGGATGATGTTCAATGGATTACGTGCATTGCACGTGCCCATCGGTAGATGACCTCTACCGGGCGATGTCCATTGAGTCACGCGAAGTGCACGTGACGATCGATGGATGTGTCTTTCTTACCGATAAAGTCTGCAACTCCATGCAACCCGAGATCGATGGAGTCGGGAGATCTAAGGACACCTTCTGCCAGCCCGATTTCCTTATGTGGTTAATGGCTGAACATTGTCGCATAATTCTGCGACTTAGCATGTCAATAGTTTAAAGAAGAAGTCGAGTTTATGAAGAGTTCAGTTTCGTCTGATACTGAAATGTTTCGGAGTTTTGTATTTTTTTTTAAATATATATATAATGATATAACATGAAGTAGATGGGATGAAACAGAGAACAAGCCAGTATTTATCCGAAGGATGTTTATGTTCATGTCGCGGCCTTTAACGTGGACGTTACAATTATGGTATCAAGCACAACCGAGTTCTAAAATCGATTCTGTAGACTGCCTTCCAGCATTGACTGCCACCTAAGTACACTCCGGCAACTGTAAGTGTTTATGAGTTTAGTAAAGTCATTAAGTAAGATGTATTTATGAATATTTGTTTAGGAATCTCAAAATGGTTAAGAGGTAAGCAAAGAGAGACCAATGATGTAACACCCCTAATACTGTACCCCTTTAACCGTATAAATTTTTCATTTTATTTTACATTTTAAATAAACTCTAAGCGGAACCTAAACCGAAATCGAAATCAGGATCGAATCGGAATTGAAATCTAACCTTGAAATCATTTAAAACAAACACTTAATAACTAAATAAAATTTAAAACTATTTAATAAGAATAACTTAAAACAAAGCAGAACAAAAGGGAGGGCAAAACGGTCCGCCCTGAAACAAATAAGGCAGCGACCAGTCGCTGCTACATGCAGCGACTGTGCGCTGCATCGCTGAGCCGTGGCAGCGATCGATCTCTGCGCTGCAGTTGAGATCGATCGCTGCATTTCATTATGCAACAGCGATCGATCTCTGCTGTGCAGCAGAGGTCGATCGCTGCATTGCTTTGTAGCAACAGCGATCGATCTCTGCTCTGCAGCAGAGATCGATCGCTGCATTGCTCCACAGCAAGCAGCGATCCATTTCCCTCACGCCTGCTTCCAGTTCCTTCAAACCCTTCAACACTCTATGCATCAAACACTTCAATTAGCTCTCTGGAATCCGATTTCCAAGAGCAAAACTTCTATTGTTTTACACCTAAACATCACAATAAACTTATAACTCATCCATCCAATTCAACGTATTCTAAACTCAATTAGCTTACAGCAGACTTTGCGAAGTTTAACTGCGTGGATAGCTCTAAAAAATCGAGCTATCCGTAACAACCTAAACCAATCAAACATTTTCAAAACATTTAGCAATCAGTTTAAACCCAAGCGTTTTACGTAAAATTACCAAAATGTTATCTCACTCTACCAGAACCAGACGCAAGCTTCGTCTATACAGTTATCATCAATCTACAATGTCGCAAAAACCCCCGAAAACTTAAGTACATCCCCCAAGGGTGATAGAAATTGCCATGGTAGGTTGATTGCACTGCCTGTGTGTCGCAGGTTAGCACAGCACGCCATTGTTGAGGCATTGGGCTTGGTGTTGTGTCGTTGTGTTGAGTTGTCGTGTTGAGTGGTGTTGTGTTGTTGTGTTAGGGTAGGATGGTGTGTGCATTGTTCTTGTTATTATTTGTTACTCCCTACTTGCTAAGCGTAAGCTTACGTGTGCGTGTGTGTTCTTTGGTGTAGGTAACGACGCGGGTACAGGTGAGCTATGTGAGTCAGCCAAGACTGGGAGCAGTCGGAGATGCACGGGGCGTGCCGGTGCGGGCAGTTGTCGGGGCGACTCCACCATGGTCTTCGGGAGATGTGGGACTTTTAGTATTGTAGATGTCTGTTTGCGGAATTGTTGGAAATGCGTAATGTTTTGGTTGGCAGTTATGGGATAGTTATGTGTATTCGTTGTATATAGTCATAGGTCAGGGTGATGTGTTACCCTATATTGGGGATTTTCTTTATTTTGTATGTTGATAGCATTTCTTGACGATATGTGGTTTGTTAGAGATTTCGTAGGTTGATTAGATGGTTAAAAATATTCTGGATCTGGTTGGGATTGGTTTGTGTGCAGGTACCTAGCATTTTGGAGGTGCCATTTTCAAGCGTTACTTTGCCGAAATTTTCGGGAAGGACGCCATGGTGCTTAAAGGTTAGGATTAAGGGAATTTATGGCGTCTAGGCAGCTAGGTATGAAGTAAGAGAGTTTCGGGAGTTTAGTTTTAGTTTTAGCTGTGTAAGTTTCTTTTATGTTTGGGAGTTTATGTTTTAACGTGGGATCGGTTAGCAAAGTAGTGCTCCAACCGGGGTGGGTTCGGGGGCGTTACACATTTGGTTTAAATATTGCACATATTACATGTATAAAGTTGATAAATAATATGTCGAAATCTAGTAATGAAAAATTTTTCATTGTTTACTTTACACACAACTTGGTTTCTGACAAAAATTTTGAACCTAAAATCAGAATTTAACGGTTTAAAAGATGATAATTCTATTAGATATTATTCATCGATTGATATTATTGATTATTGTAATCTATTATATCCCTTGAATATTTTAACTTTGTTTACTAATAAGTTTGCCATTGTACATGTGATGGGGATTCAGTCTGCAAATGTGGTTAGAAATGGCATGCAGAAGACAACAAAATGAAACAAAGATTGGTGCTCAAGAACACCCCAAGGCAGACGCTAAAAACATGCAGGAAAACAGAGCAGTAAACACGAAAATGGAAAGATGCATTCGGTGATATGGGTGAGTGAACAAACCGGCTTCTTTGCCACAGAGAAAGCCGATAAGGTGAAGGAAATGGAGGTGGAGGTGAATGGCCCTCAGCTGGCTGAAGAGCAACGATTGAAGCTCTCGGTAGACACTCTTTTGGGAAGGAAGTGGCAGCGATCGGGAACGAATGTTTTGCCGCCCTCCAGCGACTGAGTATTCCTCTGAGCAACCTTGAGCTCGAGGAAGACTTGGCGAAGCCATAAGGCGCTTGGCACCGGCAAGGCCGAGAGAGAAGCTCTCTCTTCACGGAGAAACTCCGACAGAACAAAGACTTGCTTTTGGTTTTTTTCCAAAAATGAGTAATACTGGCTAACGTTTTACAGAGCTACAAGAGCACTTAAATATACAGGGAAGATCGGCGAAGAAGAAGAAGAAGAGAGCGTCTGGAGTATCGTCGGGCAACGGCTAGAAAAGTAGCTGTTGGTCGTCTTCTGTGCGCAGTTCGGTTCACTGGAAATGCACTCCAGGCCGGTTCAACTCTTGCACCTTGGTTCAGCTTTGTTTCTCCTTTGGTTTGGCCGGTTCACTTGGTTCAGCCCTTGGTTCAGTCCGATTCAGCTTGGTTCCTCTCTTGATTTGGCCGGTTCAACTTGGTTCCTCTCTTGGTTTGCCATCCTTTGAAGACTATTATAAAATATATATTCTAAAGGTTAAAGTTTGTCAATTAGCTAGTTTTAAACAAAACTAAAGTTTCTTAAAAATATACAAGTTAAATACAAGGCTTGTTTACACAATTTGAATCTAAGGAAAACAAATTTCTTCTTCCTTGATTCACTTCAAGCCTTAAGAAACTATTTACCTATAAAATTCCACAAGTCTATTAGATAGATAAAATAAATGAATAAATATATACCTTGACTTGTGCTCGATGGATCGGGACCGTGAGCATATCATCTCCTCCCGGTTCTTGAGGATTTGACCTCAAATCCAATGGTGAATATCATGGAAGATGCTACAACACTTAGGATAAATATTCTTCGAAAAAGGTTCAAGCACAATTCATAGTAGGCACAAAACATAGTTATCCTAAAGTTAAAAATATCATTCTTACCATCCACAATGGTTTTGAAATAAATTTCAAGATTAAATTGTTCATTTCAACAATTTAGAAAACAAGCATTCAAGATAAAAGAAAGTTTGATGCAAGCATAATCGAACAATTTCATTTCTCATGCTAAACAAACAAGAAAATATTGAACAAAATGATAATCATCATTTCAAAGAAAAAAACACTTGGTTTCAAGCAATTCAAATCCACCTAAAAGAATAAGAGTTTAAAATCAACCTTAGTATAAGTTCAACTTAAATCCAAAACTCAAAGAAATAAATTTTCCACTAAAATTTTAAGTTAGGATCCAATAATTAAAAATAGGCAACATTTTGCAACAAAAACTCTTTCTTTCTAGTTCTAGGCATCAAGATATGCATAGGCAAAACATGTAATCAAGATATTCTAAATAATAAGAAGAACTATCAAAGAGAGTTTTTCCACAAGCAATTCAAATCATTCAATGAACCTAATATTCAATCAATCTAAAATAATCAATAGGAGGCATTGAAACATACCTTGTTGCCGAATGACTTTTCCAACTCCATGGTTTATCCATAGCCAATGCTCAAAATTGGAGTAGAAAGCTAAACAATTCTCAAAAGATAAAAACAATATGAATATATTTTGATTTTACCTTTATCTTAGCCAACAACAATTAAACTAATTGACCAAGCACTAGACTCTAAAGTGACACTCTAAATTTAAGTCCTAAACAAAACAAAAGACACTCAACTTGATGCAATCAAACAAGAGTTCAAAACAAAATTACAAAACATGGTGAAATAGAATTTGTCAAGCTCTATTTAACATGCAATTTAGTTCATACTTTTCATTCTAAATTTAACTTAACATCAAGGACTCAAAGACTTGACATTAAACATCAATTAAACACAAGTTAGATGCATTATAATAGGAATCAAAAACATATTTAAGAAACATAGCAAAACAGAATTTTAAAGGAACTTGTCATGGTAAGATTTGTTTTTGAACACTCTGATTGAGTTTGGCTACATCTTCAAGAAGAAAGATTTGCTAATCATCGAAAAAGCAAATTACATCCGCGAGGATATGGTCCTTTTCAAGTCCTCAAGCGCACAAAAGAAAACACCTATAACATCAACCTACCTAGTGATTACGATAATGTTAGTGCATCTTTTAATGTTAGTGACTCGTTTTTATATGATGCAGGAGATTCGAGTACGAATCTTTTCGCAGAGGGAGGGAATGATGTGAACCAAGGTGCCACCAAGCTAAAACTCATTGATCACGACCCATTACAAAACTTAGCAGAGCCAATGACAAGCTTGAGAAACAAGGAAAGGGCCAAAAAGAAGCATAAAAACAACCATAATTTGCTCATGAAGATCCAAGAGAAAGAGTCATCACAACAAGAGTAAAGACCAATAAATTGCATGGAGATGCATAGTTACATGGAGATGCATGACAATGAATGGAAATGCAAGGAAAGTGTAAAATGTCAAAGTTGGCACTCCCACCAACAAGGTAGTGCACACCCAGCGCATCCAGCATGTGCACAACGCACCCTGCGCACACCTCTTGTGACACGACATCGTGTGCCCCTCACAGCACGATCGCACGCGGACCGTGCACTCCTCGCCGCCTGATAGTGTGCGCATCGCTTATACTCTTTTTCTAAAAAAACTCTTCTTTTTTTGCTGAGGAAAAAGTAGTGCACTTGTGCACCACAAATCGCTTGGATTATTTTTAATCCTTGTCCTTGTGTTTTATGAAGTTTGAGCTTTTGTGAGTATAGCTCTCCCTTCTTCAATTCGGTGAAATTTTCTCATCAAATTACATCGGTGAATATTTTTTGTAAGATTGTACAAACTCACAATTTGCAAGTTGGAGTTCTCTTTTATGTTAAGGCAACCATAGAAGTTGGAAGTCGTAATTAGACCACTTCCAAACCAACCTGTGTTGTTTCAATGATAACTTTTATATCTAAGCAAATTTAGTTACAAAATTTGGAAGTTATTTTTACACTTATAGATTAATATCATTTGGTATCAAGAGCAAATAATGTGCAACCAAATAAAAAAGTGCCGAGCAAATATCCACAAAAAAATGTTTTCTGATATATTTTATAGAGCAACTTCAACTTCTATAAAATCCATCAAACAATTGTATCTTCTCACGAGTTTTGGATAGCACCAAGATCTATAAGTGTGGAAACTACCCTCCAAATTTTTCTTGGACATAGAAGTTATGTGGAAAGAACACAGATTTGTCCGAAAAATCAACTAATTACCACTTCCAACTTCTATGGGTTCTTTCAACACAAGGGAGAACTCCAACTTGCAAACTTGTGAGTTTTTACAATGTTACAAAAAATATTCACCGATGTAAATGGATGAGAAGATTGCACTGAATGGATGAAGCAAAGCTATACTCACAAAAATTGAACTTTTGAAAACACAAGCAAAAGGATTAAAGATAATCCAAGCGAGGAGCACGTACAATCGCACTACTTTTTCCTTGGTTAAAAGAATGATTATTTTTAAAGAAAAAAAGACTAGACTTTCACGGATACCTTGGTGGAGCTTAAATACACAAAATAAATGTAACACTCGACAAGTTGATCAAGTGATTTTTCTTAACCGTTTTAACTGTCATGTTTATTTGATATTTTCGGTTCAGAATTTTATGCCAAAGCTTAATTAATTTCAGGTGGTGTTAAACTAGGTTGAGTGGCAAAATTGTAATAAGGGTGGGTTGTGATCGATATATAAAGGAAATGAAAAATTTTTAAACCTCACCAGCACCACTATAGCCGGCACTTTCTCCCTTCGGCGATTTTCTATCCCGAGCTCGCCCTCTGCCTACCCATAATCCTCCCTTCGACGACCAGTCTCTTGCTATTTCTTGGATACTCTACGCTCGAGGTATGAGTTAGAAAATGTAGTTTTCAGTTAGTCATTGAGATCTGTTTTTCAGCTTGGTGTTGGAGTTTGATTTCTCCAATGGCCGAGTAACGATAGTAACATTTATAATATGGATTTAGTAATGTCATTTTCGAATCGATTCTGGACATTTAATATAACCAACCCTGATTAATCGTTAGTTGAACCTTGCTGTTTCGGTTTTTGGATTTCAGGTTGCACACCGAGAACTAGACTAAGGGATTCGGGAATGACTTTAACTACTAGATCTTAGGATGACTTGTGATTAGGACTTTTAGGATTATATTTTAACTACTGCGATGTAAATGTTTTAGGTGAAGAAGTCTGAAGAAAAGGAGCACGAATTTACTAAGGAAGCCAGGTAAATGAATGTATTAAGATTTCCGGCCATTAGGGCCCTACATCTTAAGGGTACTAATTTAGTTATGTGTTTGATGTTTGTTTAAAGTTAGTAAGATGGTTTGTACTTGGATGATTTACGGATGTTTGAGAACTATGTTATGTGATATTCTGATAGAGTCTATGAAGTTAACTGTCTAGTACGATATTTTTCATAGTCTGATGATTTAGGAACATTCATGTCATGCATCATGATTTACTTCTCAAGCATTTGAAAATGATTTACGAGCATGTTTTTCCCCACGAACAAGATATGAGAATGAATATGAAACTTATGCAACCGGATTAAGTGAGGGTTGGGGGCGGTTTTGCGTATGTCACTATCCAAAGAGAAGGACCATGAATACGGCCCGAAAGGGACTATGTACACTTGCACTGTCATCCCCCCTTTACGGCACAAATCCTCCCTTAATCCATATGATGAAAGTGATGAACAAGAATATGAATAAGAACAAGAAAAGAGCAAGAAACGAACATGATCATGGTTTTTCTTACAAAAATGCATTCTTGTATACATGTTAGTATTGCATTCCTTACTAAGCATTAAGCTTATAGTTTAAACCTTATGATGTAGGTGACGAAATATCAGGTGAGGATTCCAAATTCAATGATGATGTCTAAGACTGGTTGCAGGATGGTACTCAGAAGGGGAAAGTCTATGGCTGGCAGGCGATTATGACCTGTGGTTATGCTCATTTTATATCAGTAAGATTTATGATAAAACTGATGTCTAAGTAGGACAAGATCATGTTTTTTTTATTTGGACTTGGAATTGTCTGGTTCAACCTCTGAGTTTGAGGATGATTGTAAGAACCTAGGATATCCTGTTTATATGAGTCTTCCGCTTACGTATTCCTGAACGAGTCTATGATTTTTATTCGTTTGAGGTTTATGTCTATCAAGTTGAGATTTGTGTGAGTCGTGGTATTTTCTGTTGGTTGAAGTTGTTTGATGATTATAGTGTTTTACTGCTGAATGATAGAAGCTGGATGAGTGTATCATCCGGCTGACGTCATCGGCAGGAGTTGGATGGTAGAGGTTGATCGATTGAACCTTCCGGCTGACGTCACCGAATGATGTCGAGAATTGTACTCACCGGATGATGTCGAGAGTTGTACTCATCGGATGATGTAAGTGTAGTTTTGTCGTCTAGTGACCGGGCGATGTAGTGTATTTCAAATAACAGATGATGTAAGTGTAGTTTTATCGTCTAGTGACCGGGCGATGTAGTGTATTTCAAATACCGGATGATGTAAGTGTAGTTTTGTCGTCTAGTGACCGGGCGATGTAGTGTATTTCAAATACCGGATGATGTAAGTGTAGTTTGTCGTCTAGTGACCGTGCAATGTAGTGTATTTCAATTACCGGATGATGTTCAATGGATTACGTGCATTGCACGTGCCCATCGGTAGATGACCTCTACCGGGCGATGTCCATTGAGTCACGCGAAGTGCACGTGACGATCGATGGATGTGTCTTTCTTACCGATAAAGTCTGCAACTCCATGCAACCCGAGATCGATGGAGTCGGGAGATCTAAGGACACCTTCTGCCAGCCCGATTTCCTTATGTGGTTAATGGCTGAACATTGTCGCATAATTCTGCGACTTAGCATGTCAATAGTTTAAAGAAGAAGTCGAGTTTATGAAGAGTTCAGTTTCGTCTGATACTGAAATGTTTCGGAGTTTTGTATTTTTTTTTTAAATATATATATAATGATATAACATGAAGTAGATGGGATGAAACAGAGAACAAGCCAGTATTTATCCGAAGGATGTTTATGTTCATGTCGCGGCCTTTAACGTGGACGTTACAATTATGGTATCAAAGCAAAACCGAGTTCTAAAATCGATTCTGTAGACTGCCTTCCAGCATTGACTGCCACCTAAGTACACTCCGGCAACTGTAAGTGTTTATGATTTTAGTAAATGTCATTAAGTTAAGATGTATTTATGAATATTTGTTTAGGAATCTCAAAATGGTAAGAGGTAAGCAAAGAGAGACCAATGATGTAACACCCCTAATACTGTACCCCTTTAACCGTATAAATTTTTCATTTTATTTTACATTTTAAATAAACTCTAAGCGGAACCTAAACCGAAATCGAAATCAGGATCGAAATCGGAATTGAAATCTAACCTTGAAATCATTTAAAACAAACACTTAATAACTAAATAAAATTTAAACTATTTAATAAGAATAACTTAAAACAAAGCAGAACAAAAGGGAGGGCAAAACGGTCCGCCCTGAAAACAAATAAGGCAGCGACCAGTCGCTGCTACATGCAGCGACTGTGCGCTGCATCGCTGAGCCGTGGCAGCGATCGATCTCTGCGCTGCAGTTGAGATCGATCGCTGCATTTCATTATGCAACAGCGATCGATCTCTGCTGTGCAGCAGAGGTCGATCGCTGCATTGCTTTGTAGCAACAGCGATCGATCTCTGCTCTGCAGCAGAGATCGATCGCTGCATTGCTCCACAGCAAGCAGCGATCCATTTCCCTCACGCCTGCTTCCAGTTCCTTCAAACCCTTCAACACTCTATGCATCAAACACTTCAATTAGCTCTCTGGAATCCGATTTCCAAAGAGCAAAACTTCTATTGTTTTACACCTAAACATCACAATAAACTTATAACTCATCCATCCAATTCAACGTATTCTAAACTCAATTAGCTTACAGCAGACTTTGCGAAGTTTAACTGCGTGGATAGCTCTAAAAATCGAGCTATCCGTAACAACCTAAACCAATCAAAACATTTTCAAAACATTTAGCAATCAGTTTAAACCCAAGCGTTTTACGTAAAATTACCAAAATGTTATCTAACCTCTATCCAGAACCAAGCACCCTAATATGTTCTATACAGTTTATCATCAATCTAAAATGTCTCAAAAACCCCCGAAAACCTTTACGTACATCCCCCACGGGTCAAAACGCGCCTCGACCGCTCAGCGCACACCCACAGCCATCATCCATCAACTGCACCCCATGTTAGGAGGAGGAACGTCGTCCTCACCTGGCTCAATGTCTCCTAAAATATCACCTACTCCATAGAGACACATATGAGATATTGAAATCTCAGTAAGCTACGTAAATGCAGATGCATGCGTGCAGTGCATATGAAGTTCAGAAAACATCCATATCAGATATATCAGGTCATTTCATACAGATTGCCACCGAGATATCAGCCCTCTAAATGGAAAGGATACATCCCGCGGTCAGACTACCACTTTCGATTTAGAGGAGGGGGGTGCATGCTCACAAACCCTACAGCCATGCCTAAGCCCCATCCCGCGTGACCAGATACAGATTACGTATTTTCGTTCATTATTCATTTCATTTGAAAACTCGTGCAGAAATCCATTTTCATGCCATTTTGAAACACGTGATGCATGAACAGTTATAAGCATAATGTAACTATACAATAAACAAACATATGTATACCATCAAGACCGAAATAAACTAACCTATAAACAATTAAACCTAACTACCCAATCGAAAGCAGATTAAACAAACAACTCTTCAGGGATCCTCGATACGACATCGAAGTATGGTGTAGACCGATTGGTCAAAGTAAGTCACGAAAACTTACCTTGAGCGCGCTGAACCTCAAGCTTCGTCCACGGAAGTCGTTCACCTAAGGCAATTTAGAACGATCGACGTTAAACAAGTTTAAGCTTCTAAACGTCCAAATTGATAAAACCTTAACTAAAGGAATTTCCTAAAGCTTTAATTCAATCATTCGAGCTATTTCACCGAGTAATTACGCGCCTAAGTCATAGTTTACGAGTTTTCCTAAAAACCCGAAAATCCCTAACTTTTTAACACTTTTACAAATTGACTTATCCTCGTCCAATAACGTCAAATACGTCCAATATATACCTAATCATGGCTAACCTATTAATTACGAACCCTAAATCTCATTTTTTAACGAAAATCGATCGAAACCCTAATTACCTAAAACGCCGTAAACGTCGAAATAAAAGCTCTAAAAACGTAGATGCATACCTAGGATAGCGAGAGGAGGAAGAACTGCGAAGAACGGAGGAGAAACGGAGGAGAACGGAGGTCGGATCGTTGATCGGCGTCGACTACAGAGAGGAAAAATGCTCTCTGTTTCTCACGCAGCAGAAGAGAAAATGAAGAATAAGAAATTAGGTTATGATTTTATAAATTGCTTTGGCGAATTACCAAAATGCCCTTAGCTCTTGTTTCGTCTTTCGTTTCGTTAATTGGCTAACATTTCGGATTCTCGAAAGTTCCCTAGTTTGTCAATAACTCCTATTCATTGCCAGGGATTTATTAAAACTGTCCGTTCGCGATTCGGACCTCGTTTACTATTTTTACGAGAATATTTTTTACATTACGAAAAGTGTATTTACTCGGAATATAGTGTTTGATCTCCGAAAATTCCCGTAAATTCCTTAAAATTCTTATTCTTTGTTAGAATCGTAATGACGCTTTCCGTTTACGAAACTGATTTGATTTGACATATTTATGAAAATGCCATTATATAATAGAATATTAATATAATACATTATATCCAAAAATCCGTACAAGCCGGATATTACATTCTACCCACCTTATTTAGAATTTTGTCCACAAAATTAAATCATACAAATAGCTCAGGATATTTAGTCATCATATCCTGCTGTCGCTCCCACGTCGCCTCTTCCACCTCGTGATTCCGCCATAGAACTTTGACTAGCGGAATTTCTTTGTTGCGTAGAACCTTGATGGAATGCTCCAAAATGCATACCGGCCTCACCTCATAGCTCAAGGTAGGCTGTACCTCGATCTCTGTAGCATCCACAATATGCGACGGATCGCGCAAGCACTTTCGAAGCATAGACACATGAAATACATCGTGGATACCCTCCATAGAAGCCGGAAGCTGCAATCTGTACGCCAACTTTCCGATCCTCTTCAGAATAGGAAAGGGCCCCACATAACGAGGGTTTAACTTACCCTTCCTTCCAAATCTCGCAACGCCTTTGAACGGAGAAACTTTAAGATAAACTTCGTCGCCTTCCTCAAACTCTAGCTCTCTCCGTCTAGTGTCAGCATAGCTCTTCTGCCGGCTCTTAGCTACCTCGATGCGCTGTCGGATAATGGCAATCTTCTCTGCTGTCTGCTGCAGAATCTCAGGTCCAACGATGCTGGCCTCGCCAACCTCGTCCCAATACAGCGGAGACCTACACTTTCGACCATATAAGGCTTCATACGGAGCCATACCGATAGTAGCCTGGAAGCTGTTATTATAAGAGAACTCGATCAGTGGCAAATACCTGCTCCACGATCCCTGAAACTCCAGCACACACGCTCTGAGCATATCCTCCAGAATCTGATTCGTCCTCTCTGTCTGACCATCAGTCTGAGGATGAAACGCTGTGCTGAAATTAAGCTGAGTCCCCATAGCTTTGTGCAGACTCTTCCAGAACTTCGATGTAAACCTCGGATCTCGATCCGAGACAATAGAAACCGGCACTCCGTGCAACTTCACAATCTCCTGTACATAGAGCTCTGCGAGCTGATCCATAGAAGACGCCATCCGCACAGATAAGAAGTGAGCCGACTTTGTCAATCGGTCCACAATAACCCATATGCCGTCATGGCCCTTCGTCTTTCTCGGGAGCCCCACAATGAAATCCATGGAGATCTGTTCCCATTTCCACTCCGAAATCGGCAGTGGCAATAGTGTTCCGGCCGGTCTTTGGTGCTCTGCCTTCACCTGTTGACATACTAAACAGGTCTCAACGTACTTGGCAACCTCCCTCTTCATGTTCGGCCACCAGAAGTGTTGTTTCAAATCCCGGTACATCTTGGTACTCCCCGTGTGTACAGAATATGCCGAAGAATGTGCCTCGACCAATATCTCCTTCTTTAGATCCTCGTCACTAGGCACGTACCACCTATGCCTGAACTTCAGAATACCATCCTCTGATAAATGGAAATCTGACGAGTTTCCCAATGTCATGCTCGATTGAAGCTCCATACACTCCGTATCACTCTGCTGAGCCTCACGTATACGATCAAGAATAGTTGGCCTGAGAGAAATGTTGGCAAGCATATAGGACAACTCTGCCACTATCTCCACGTCGAATCTCTCAATCTCAGATCGCAGCGTAACTGAAATCGCTGCTAATGATAGCTGACTCGCAGAAGGTACTCTACTCAATGCATCAGCTACCTTGTTCACCTTTCCTGGGTGGTACTTGATATCAAAATCGTAATCATTGACGAACTCAAGCCATCGCCTCTGTTGCATATTCAGCTCTTTCTGTGTAAATAAGTACTTCAAGCTCTTGTGGTCGGAAAATATCTCGCACTGCTGCCCATATAAATAATGCCTCCATATCTTTAGTGCGAGGACCACAGCTGCTAACTCGAGGTCGTGCGTGGGGTAATTCTGCTCGTACGGCTTCAACTGCCGAGAAGCATAAGAAATAACTCTCCCCTCCTGCATCAATACACACCCGAGTCCCACTCCCGATGCATTACAATAAACACTGTATCTGACACCTTCATCAGGTAGCGCCAATACTGGAGCAGTGGTCAATCTCTGCTTTAACTCCATAAAGCTGTCATCACAAGCAGACGACCATACAAACTTCTCGTTCTTCCGAGTCAATCGCGTAAGAGGAAGTGCGATCCTCGAGAATCCCTCTATAAACTTCCGATAATAACCGGCCAACCCGAGAAATCCACGCACCTCACGTACGTTCTTCGGCTGTGGCCAATCTCTGACCACCTGAATCTTGCTCGGATCCACAGAAACTCCGTCCTGTGATATAACATGGCCAAGGAAGCTCACTCTGTCAAGCCAGAACTCGCACTTCAAAAACTTTGGATACAGCTGGCGCTGACATAGGGTCCTCAAAACAATCCTCAGATGCTCCTCGTGTTCTTCCTTCGTCTTAGAGTAAACTAGGATATCGTCGATGAAAACCACCACGAACCTGTCCAGATACTCCTTGAAAACATGGTTCATCAAGTCCATGAACGCTGCAGGGGCATTAGTGAGTCCAAAAGACATAACAAGGAACTCATAGTGCCCATACCTCGTTCGAAACGCCGTCTTCGGTATATCATCCTTCCAAACCTTCAGCTGATTGTAACCCGAGCGCAGGTCGATCCTGAAAAATACTCGGGCACCCTGTAGCTGATCAAATAGGTCATCAATCCGAGGCAGTGGATACTTATTCTTCACTGTCAATTTTTTCAGCTCTCTATAATCGATGCACATTCTGAGGGTCCCGTCTTTCTTCTTAACAAACAGAACGGGCGCACCCCAGGGTGAAACGCTGGGCCGAATGAAACCCTTCTCTAACAACTCGTCAAGCTGAGTCCTCAACTCTCTCAACTCAGCTGGTGCCAACCGGTAAGGGGTCTTGAACCTTGGCGCAGAGTTTGGATAGACATCAATAGTGAACTCAATCTCCCGGTCTGGTGGTAAACCGAGAAGATCATCGAGGAATATGCCAGAGAACTCTCTAACAATAGGAATGTCGCTCGGCTTCACTCCGCTGAGCAACTGAATATCAAAAACCGAGGCCAAATAAATAGAGCACGCACCTTTGAATTGCTCGTTGACCATCACGGAATAAGAAATAGGCGAGCTACTCAGTCGGTTCATCGCCTGATATGAAAACTCGGCTCTGTCCGGGGGTCAGAAGGTCACAATCCCGGAGCGACAATTGATGGTGGCGAAGTGCTGTGCTAGCCAGTCCATCCCCAGAATAAGGTCGTACCGCTCTATGCCCATAACGATCAGACGTTCGTAGAGGGTAACGCTCCCAACTGAAATAATATTCCCCTGAATAGCATGACTGGACTGCATACGCTCTCCTGAGGGCAGCATTACACTATACTCGCACTCAGCCGACTCAGACTCTAACCCCAACCTAGCCATACATGCAGTCGATACGAAGGAGTGCGTAGCTCCGGTATCCATCAAAGTAAATACAGTAGCGCCCATAAGCAAAATAGTACCTGCAATCACGGCAGGCTGAGCATCGTCATCAACATCCTCAGGCTCGATGAAGGCGAAAATCCTGGGCATAACCTTCCTCTGATCTCCGCCCAACTGATCTCGGCCCGGATGGGGGCAGTCTCTAACAAAATGGCCGACTCCACCACATCTGTAGCATTTGTTAGAGCCCACACAGCACTCTCCACTATGCTCCCTCTGGCACAAGGGGCACCATGGCATCTGAGAAGCCCCCTGTATCTGCTTCCCCTTACCCCGATCATTACCTCCCTCGAGAGGTCTCTTCACACCCCGCTGCTGTGGCTGGGGCGGTGCTCTGGGCTGCAAACCTCGGCTCTGCGTCTGAGGTCGAATCTCGCGAAGGAAGCCCTTAGCTGGCTCCCTCGGTATAATGCAAGTGGCTCTGGCAGCCTCAATATCCAGAGCTCTGGCTGTGATGTCAGAATAAGGCACGTCAATAATACCTGAGACAACCACGTGCATCCGGATCTCCGGATTAATTCCCTCCATAAACTGGTGCACCTTCTCCTCATTATCGCTGACAAGACGAGGTGCAAATCTGGATAATGCCTCAAACCTCCGAATATAATCAGCAACTGAACCAGTCTGCTTCAGCTGCATAAACTCGTTCCTCTTGGCCACTCTCACCGTGCGGCTGAAATACTTATCGTAGAATAAAAACTTGAACCGATCCCAAGTCATAACTGATACGTCCGTCGTGGCCTTGATCGAATGCCACCAGAAGCGAGCGTCCAAAGCTAAGTGAAATGTAGCATAAGCGACCCTGCTCCCGTTGGCAACCTCTGCGTAAGCCAACATGTCCTCCATAACCCTGATCCATTCCTCGGCACGTGTCGGATCCGATGACTGGCCGTCAAATACTGGAGGCCGCAGACCTTGGAACCTCTGCATACCCTGATTACTGGGGACTACCAGTTCCTGAGCCCTCTGATTCTCTCGCTGGTTATCTCGATTCACTAAATCTGTGATCTGTTGCGCTTGCCGGTCTATATGCTGAGACTGGCGATCTAACAACTCCGTAAGACGATCCATCTCGTCATCTCTCGGATCCCTTCCTCGAGTCATATTTATAAAACCCCTATAAAATTAAAAAAAAAACAAAAAATCCTAAGAAACTGAAATCAAACAAAGCAGTAAACAAACTTACAGTTGATGTAGGATGTCTGCGTAGTGGCTGCGCAGTCGAGCAGTCTACAGAATCGATTTTAAAACCCGGGGGCTCTGATACCATAAATGTAACACCCCTAATACTGTACCCCTTTAACCATATAAATTTTTCATTTTATTTTACATTTTAAATAAACTCTAAGCGGAACCTAAACCGAAATCGAAATCAGGATCGAAATCGGAATTGAAATCTAACCTTGAAATCATTTAAAACAAACACTTAATAACTAAATAAAATTTCAACTATTTAATAAGAATAACTTAAAACAAATCAGAACAAAAGGGAGGGCAAAACGGTCCGCCCTGAAAACAAATAAGGCAGCGACCAGTCGCTGCTACATGCAGCGACTGTGCGCTGCATCGCTGAGCCGTGGCAGCGATCGATCTCTGCGCTGCAGTTGAGATCGATTGCTGCATTTCATTATGCAACAGCGATCGATCTCTGCTGTGTAGCAGAGATCGATCGCTGCATTGCTTTATAGCAACAGCGATCGATCTCTGCTGCACAGCAGAGATCGATCGCTGCATTGCTTTATAGCAACAGCGATCGATCTCTGCTCTGCAGCAGAGATCGATCGCTGCATTGCTCCACAGCAAGCAGCGATCCATTTCCCTCACTCCTGCTTCCAGTTCCTTCAAACCCTTCAACACTCTATGCATCAAACACTTCAATTAGCTCTCTGGAATCCGATTTCCAGAGAGCAAAACTTCTATTGTTTTACACCTAAACATCACAATAAACTTATAACTCATCCATCCAATTCAACTTATTCTAAACGCAATTAGCTTACAGCAGACTTTGTGAAGTCCAACTGCGTGGATAGCTCTAAAAATCGAGCTATCCGTAACAACCTAAACCAATCAAAACATTTTCAAAACATTTAGCAATCAGTTTAAACCCAAGCGTTTTACGTAAAATTACCAAAATGTTATCTAACCTCTATCCAGAACCAAGCACCCTAATATGTTCTATACAGTTTATCATCAATCTAAAATGTCTCAAAAACCCCCGAAAACCTTTACGTACATCCCCCACGGGTAAAAACGCGCATCGACCGCTCAGCGCACACCCACGGCCATCATCCATCAACTGCACCCCATGTTAGGAGAAGGAACGTCATCCTCACCTGGCTCAATGTCTCCTAAAATATCACCTACACCATACAGACACATATGAGATATTGAAATCTCAGTAAGCTACGTAAATGCAGATGCATGCGTGCAGTGCATATGAAGTTCAGAAAACATCCATATCAGATATATCAGGTCATTTCATACAGATTGCCACCGAGATATCAGCCCTCTAAATGGAAAGGATACATCCCGCGGTCAGACTACCACTTTCGATTTAGAGGAGGGGGGTGCATGCTCACAAACCCTACAGCCATGCCTAAGCCCCATCCCGCGTGACCAGATACAGATTACGTATTTTCGTTCATTATTCATTTCATTTGAAAACTCGTGCAGAAATCCATTTTCATGCCATTTTGAAACACGTGATGCATGAACAGTTATAAGCATAATGTAACTATACAATAAACAAACATATGTATACCATCAAGACCGAAATAAACTAACCTATAAACAATTAAACCTAACTACCCAATCGAAAGCAGATTAAACAAACAACTCTTCAGGGATCCTCGATACGACATCGAAGTATGGTGTAGACCGATTGGTAAAAGTAAGTCACGAAAACTTACCTTGAGCGCGCTGAACCTCAAGCTTCGTTCACGGAAGTCGTTCACCTAAGGCAATTGAGAACGATCGACGTTAAACAAGTTTAAGCTTCTAAACGTCCAAATTGATAAAACCTTAACTAAAGGAATTTCCTAAAGCTTTAATTCAATCATTCGAGCTATTTCACCGAGTAATTACGCGCCTAAGTCCTAGTTTACGAGTTTTCCTAAAAACCCAAAAATCCCTAACTCTTTAACATTTTTACAAATTGACTTATCCTCGTCCAATAACGTCAAATACGTCCAATATATACCTAATCATGGCTAACCTATTAATTACGAACCCTAAATCTCATTTTTTAACGAAAATCGATCGAAACCCTAATTACCTAAAACGCCGTAAACGTCGAAATAAAAGCTCTAAGAACGTAGATGCATACCTAGGATAGCGAGAGGAGGAAAAACTGCGAAGAACGGAGGAGAAACGGAGGAGAACGGAGGTCGGATCGTTGATCGGCGTCGACTACATAGAGGAAAAATGCTCTCTGTTTCTCACGCAGCAGAAGAGAAAATGAAGAAGAAGAAATTAGGTTATGATTTTATAAATTGATTTGGCGAATTACCAAAATGCCCTTAGCTCTTGTTTCGTCTTTCGTTTCGTTAATTGGCTAACATTTCGGATTCTCGAAAGTTCCCTAGTTTGTCAATAACTCCTATTCATTGCCAGGGATTTATTAAAACTGTCCGTTCGCAATTCGGACCTCGTTTACTATTTTTACGAGAATATTTTTTACATTACGAAAAGTGTATTTACTCGGAATATAGTGTTTGATCTCCAAAAATTCCCGTAAATTCTTTAAAATTCTTATTCTTCGTTAGAATCGTAATGACGCTTTCCGTTTACGAAACTGATTTGATTTGACATATTTATAAAAATGTCATTATATAATAGAATATTAATATAATACATTATATCCAAAAATCCGTACAAGCCGGATATTACAAATGAGGACAGCAATGCCATTGCTCAGTTGACAGAGTTGGTCGTGTGCCAATCTCGCCAGATCGATTAGCTGATTACTCCCAGAGAAGAACAAACAAATTCTAGTTCAAATGCAGCTCAAGATCATGGTGGCGAGCGTTTTCACCGGCTTCGACCCCCGACATTTAATGATCGAGTTTCAGACCTTGTTTTTGCTGAGGAATGGATTCAGAAGATGGAGGACATGTTCAGGTATGCAAAAGTTGAGGACGGAGATAAGGTTACGTGTGCTGTCTTTCACCTTGAACTTGATGCAAGGCATTGGTGGAACTCAATCTAGAGCACCGCTAATGCAGGAGCTATGACCTGGGAAATGTTTAAGACTGCTTTCTTTGACAAGTACTTCAGCCGAGCCGTTCGGGCCAGTAAGAAAATGGAATTCATGCAACTACATCAAACCGGTTCTGTGGCTGATTACATCTGTAAGTTTGAGGCACTGTCTCGGTTTGCACCCCGTCTGGTGGATGATGAGGAGGACAAGATTCACCAGTTTGTCCACGGGCTGAAGCCGAGCCTCTTCCAGGGAGTGAAGACTGCAGGGATCCATAACATACCTTATTCCGAAGTGGCTGCTAAGGCTTTGGAATTGGAAGAGGTAGAGTTGGCAGTACGAGGACAATGTGAACCGCCAAGGAAGTTTTTCAAGGATACTCAGCCACCACCGCGCCAGGGCAGAGGTTGGCAACCACAACCGAACAGAGGGCCACAGCAACAGCAGAAAGGTATAACGAGACCCTTCAATCCAAATGATGACCAAGGAAAAGGAAAGCGACCCCTGGCTCCTCTATGCGCCACCTGTCAGAAGAACCACCCCGGCGAATGCAAGTTACATTCTGGCCGCTGTTATAGATGTGATAAGGTTGGACACGTGGTCAGAGACTGCCCTATGCTGCCAGACCCGAATCGAGTCAGGGTAGCGCCAAGGGTTTATGCTTTAATGGACGATGAAGATGCCGAGCAACACACAGTCATAACAGGTACCATTATGGTTTGTGGTATTTCTGCTTACACACTTATAGATATAGGGGCCACACACTCGTTTGTATCAACCCTGTTTGTACTTGAGCATAAACTAGAACTCATGCCAGCTGAGAGGTCATTTAGTGTCATGTTACCGTCCGGGAAGTCCCTACATTCGGAGATGATATTGAAAGGTGATGTTATGTCCTTAGGAGATAAGAAGCTATATGTAGAGCTGATCGTAATTGATATGAGAGGATACGAGGTCATACTAGGGATGGATTGGTTATTCAAGCATTATACCACGATAAGTTGTAGGTCTGGATTAGTTGAGTTCCGACCCCCGAATGGTGATCAGTATTCCTTCCAAGCTATCCCAAAACTCAGTAAAATGCCAATTATTTCCTCACTAGAGACTCAACGATTACTGAAGAGTAGTTGTGAGAGTTTTCTAGCTTGTGTAATTGATGTTCGGGTGGAGAATAAGGTAAAACTACAAGATATTCCCATAGTCAGAGAGTTTCCGGATACATTTTTGGATGACTTGCCCGGAAGACCACCCGACAGAGAAATTGAGTTTGTAATAGATACTTATCCTGAGGCTTTACTTGTGTCTAAGAACCCTTACCGCATATCACCTATTGAGTTGAAAGAATTAAAAGTCCAACTACAGGAATTAGTTGATAAGGGATTTATACGCCCTAGCAGTTCTCCCTGAGTTGCTCCTGTTTTATTCGTTAAGAAGAATGATGGTTCTCTTAGAATGTGCATTTACTATAGGGAGCTAAACAAGTTGACAATTAAGAATAAATATCTTTTACCCCGAATTGATGATCTGTTTGACCAATTACAAGGAGCTAGGGTGTTTTCAAAGATTGACTTACGCTCGGGTGACTACCAACTGAAGGTTAAGGAGAGTGATATACCAAAGACAGCCTTCAGGACCCGCTACGGACACTATGAATTCCTTGTGATGTCGTTTGGACTGACTAATGCGCCTGCAGCTTTTATGGACTTGATGAATCCTGTGTTTTGTGAGTATTTGGACAAGTTTGTGATTGTATTTATAGATGATATACTAATATACTCACGTACTGAGGCTGACAATGCAAAGCATTTAAGAGTGGTTTTGACGACATTAAATCAACAGCAGCTCTATGCCAAGCTGTAAGTGTGAGTTCTGGTTTGATAAGGTCAACTTCTTAGGCCATGTCATCTCTGCTGAAGGTATATCAGTAGATCCAACCAAAATTCAGGCAGTTAGGGATTGGCCATAGCCAAGGAATGCCAGTGAAGTCCGCAGTTTCCTTGGTCTGGCAGGTTATTATAGGAAGTTTATTAAGGGATTCTCTATGATAGCTAAGCCCTTAAATAATTTAACAAAGAAGGACACCAAGTACTCTTGGACTGAAGCTTGTGAAGATGGCTTCCAGACACTTAAGCTGAAGTTGACAACAGCCCCATTATTGAATCTCCCAATCGAAAAAGAAAAGTTTAGTGTTTACTGTGATGCATCCAAAGTTGGTCTGGGGTGTGTTTTGATGCAAGAAGGTAAGGTTGTAGCGTATGCCTCTAGGCAGCTGAAGAGTTATGAACAAAATTACCCCACTCACGATTTTGAGTTAGCCGCAGTTGTTTTTGCATTAAAGATTTGGAGACACTATTTATATGCTCAGCAGTGTGAGGTGTTTTTTGACCATAAAAGCCTGAAGTACCTATTCACCCAAAAGGAATTAAACATGAGACAAAGACGTTGGTTGGAATTTGTTAAGGATTATGACTTTGAAATTAAGTACCACCCGGGCAAGGCTAATGCTGTAGCCGATGCTTTAAGCAAGATGTCGACAACGATGCAGCCTGCGTTATCCACCATGTCTATACCTCTGAGGACAGATGTACAGAAGTTCGAGTTGGAGATAGTTTCTGAATTGTTAGCCTTACTTGCCGAGGTTTCTATTAGACCAACTGTTTTGGATAAGATCAAAGAGGCACAACAAAAGGATTCAAAGGAGAATAATAGTATGATGAGTAAGTTAAAGGATGCCTCTTCAGAGTTCAGCTCTCCATGGATGGCATTTTGAAATTTAGGAATCGATGGTACATTCCAAGTGATAAGGAGTTGTGTGAGTTGATCTTGGCTGAGGCTCACTCATCTTCTTTCTCTGTACATCCTGGTAGCACCAAGATGTATTGGGACTTGAAGCTACATTATTGGTGGCCAAATATGAAGAGGGATATTGCCAAGTATGTGGAGTCATGTTTGGTTTGCCAACATGTTAAGGCTGAGCATCAACGCCCAGGAGGTACCCTTCAACCCTTACCGATCCCCGAATGGAAATGGGAAAACATTGTCATGGATTTTGTTGTTAGATTACCTAAGACAACTAAAGGTCATGACAGCATCTGGGTTATGGTTGACAGATTAACGAAGTCAGCTCACTTCCTACCTGTAAAGACAACATACACGATGGACCAACTTGCTAATCTGTATGTTCAGGAAATTATTAGATTGCATGGGATTCCGATATCCATAGTCTCTGATCGTGATCCTAGGTTCACCTCAAGGTTTTGGCGGGGTTTTCAAGGTACACTTGGTACAAAGTTAACCTTGAGCACCGCATTTCACCCTCAGACAGATGGCCAATCAGAAAGGACAATTCAGACACTTGAGGATATGTTGAGGGCGTGTGTACTAGATTTCCAGACATCTTGTAGTCGACATTTGCCCTTCATTGAATTCTCCTAAAACAATAGTTACCAGTCCACTATCGGTATGGCACCTTATGAGGCACTGTATGGCAGGAAATGCAGGTCACCTTTGTATTGGGAGGAAGTTGGTGAAGCAAAACTCCTAGGACCCGAGATTTTACAACAGATGTCAGACAAGATTGTCATTATTAGGAGGAGAATGGTGACTGCACAAAGCCGACAGAAGAGTTATGCATACCAAAGAAGAAGAGATCTTGAATTTGCTGTAGGGGATGAGGTATTATTAAAGGTTTCACCCTTTAAAGGAGTTTTAAGATTTGGTAAGAAGGGAAAGCTTAATCCACGATTTATTGAACCATTCCCTGTCTTAGCAAGGATTGGCAGTACAGCTTACAAACTGCAATTGCCTCCATCACTAGAAAATGTACATAATGTCTTTCATGTGTCAATGTTAAGGAAATACATACGTGATCCGACACATGTTGTTGAACCAACTGGAATCGATATCAAGCCGACACTAGTGTATGAAGAGAAACCAGTTAGGATTATGGAATTTGCAGTAAAGACTCTTCAAAATAAAGAAATTCCACTGGTGAAAGTCTTGTGGATGAATCATGCTATGGAAGAATCCACATGGGAACGACAGCAAGACATGCTAAACAAATATCCTGAGCTCTTTGTTTGAGCAATTTTCGAGGACGAAAATTTTGTTTAAGGACGGGTGGATGTAACACCCGACAAGTTGATCAGGTGATTTCTCTTAACCGTTTTAACGGTCATGTTTATTTGATATTTTCGGTTCAGAATTTTATGCCAAAGCTTAATTAATTTCAGGTGGTGTTAAACTAGGTTGAGTGGCAAAATTGTAATAAGGGTGGGTTGTGATCGATATATAAAGGAAATGGAAAATTTTTAAACCCTACCAGCACCACTATAGCTGGCACTTTCTCCCTTCGGAGATTTTTTCTCCCGAGCTCGCTCTCTGCCTTCCCGTAATCCTCCCTTCGACGACCAATCTCTTGCTATTTCTCGGATACTCTACGCTCGAGGTATGGGTTAGACAATGTAGTTGTCAGTTAGTCGTTGAGCTCTGTTTTTCAGCTTGGTGTTGGAATTTGATTTCTCCAATGGCCGAGTAACGATAGTAACATTTATAATCTGGATTTAGTAATGTCATTTCCGAATCGATTCTGGACATTTAATATAACAAACCCTGATTAATCGTTAGTTGAACCTAGCTGTTTCAGTTTTTGAATTTCAGGTTGCACACCGAGAACTAGACTAAGGGATTTGGGAATGACTTTAACTACTAGATCCTAGGATGACTTGTGATTAGGACTTTTAGGATTCTGTTTTAACTACCGCGATGTAAATGTTTTAGGTGAAGAAGTCTGAAGAAAAGGAGCACGAATTTACTAAGGAAGCCAGGTAAATGAATGTATTAAGATTTCCGGCCATTAGGGCCCTACATCTTAAGGGTACTAATTTAGTTATGTGTTTGATGTTTGTTTAAAGTTAGTAAGATGGTTTGTACTTGGATGATTTACGGATGTTTGAGAACTATGTTATGTGATATTCTGATAGAGTCTATGAAGTTAACTATCTAGTACGATATTTTTCATAGTCTGATGATTTAGGAACATTCATGTCATGCATCATGATTTACTTCTCAAGCATATGAAAATGATTTACGAGCATGTTTTTCCCCACGAACAAGATATGAGAATGAATATGAAACTTATGCAACCGGATTAAGTGAGGGTTGGGGGCGGTTTTGCGTATGTCACTATCCAAAGAGAAGGACCATGAATACGGCCCGAAAGGGACTATGTACACTTGCACTGTCATCCCCCCTTTACGGCACAAATCCTCCCTTAATCCATATGATGAAAGTGATGAACAAGAATGCGAATAAGAACAAGAAAAGAGCATGAAACGAACATGATCATGGTTTTTCTTACAAATATGCATTCTTGTATACATGTTAGTATTGCATTCCTTACTAAGCATTAAGCTTATAGTTTAAACCTTATGATGTAGGTGACAAAATATCAGGTGAGGATTCCAAATTCAATGATGATGTCTAAGGCTGGTTGCAGGATGGTACTCAGGGGGGGAAAGTCTATGGCTGGCAGGCGATTATGACCCGTGGTTATGCTCATTTTATGTCAGTAAGACTTATGAGAAAACTGATGTCTAAGTATGACAAGATCATGTTTGTTTTATTTGGACTTGAAATTGTCTAGTTCAACCTCAGAGTTTGAGGATGATTGTAAGAACCTAGGATATCCTGTTTTATATGAGTCTTCCGCTTACGTATTCCTGAACGAGTCTATGATTTTTATTCGTTTGAGGTTTCAAGTTGAGATTTGTGTGAGTCGTGGTATTTTCTGTTGGTTGAAGTTGTTTGATGATTATAGTGTTTTAATGCTGAATGATAGAAGCTGGATGAGTGTATCATCCGGCTGACGTCATCGGCAGGAGTTGGATGGTAGAGGTTGATCGATTGAACCTTCCAGCTGACGTCACCGGATGATGTCGAGAATTGTACTCACCGGATGATGTCGAGAGTTGTACTCACCGGATGATGTAAGTGTAGTTTTGTCATCTAGTGACCGAGCGATGTAGTGTATTTCAAATACCGGATGATGTAAGTGTAGTTTTTTCGTCTAGTGACCGGGCGATGTAGTGTATTTCAAATACCGGATGATGTAAGTGTAGTCTTGTCGTCTAGTGACCGGGCGATGTAGTGTATTTCAAATACCGGATGATGTAAGTGTAGTTTGTCGTCTAGTGACCGTGCGATGTAGTGTATTTCAAATACCGGATGATGTTCAATGGATTACGTACATTGCACGTGCCCATCGGTAGATGATCTCTACCGGGCGATGTCCATTGAGTCACGCGAAGTGCACGTGACAATCGGTGGATGTGTCTTTCTTACCGATAAAGTATGCAACTCCATGCAACCCGAGATCGATGGAGTCGGGTGATCTAAGGACACCTTCTCCCAGCCCGATTTCCTTATGTGGTTAATGGCTGAACATTGTCGCATAATTCTGTGACTTAGCATGTCAATTGTAACGACCCCGGCCAGGAGCCGTCACGTGATCACCATTCTTAATCTCCTAATCATTCGGTTCATGCTTCATGCGTCTTATTCATTAACGGTGCGTTTACTTTTATATTATTATTTTTATTTGGAAACACATCTTAATGCATCTGCCGATGGAGTCCTAGGTTCACATCGACCGATGGTCACGTGCCAGCCACGCAACAAATCTTTTCTACACCTCTTTTAAGCGGCATCTGCCGATAGTCACAGACACAACATCTGCCGATGAAAAACAGGCTTCATCTACCGATCGAAAACACCCCATCCGGGCACTAACGACAAACTTCCTAATACATCTACCGGTGAACATGTGCAGATCACGTGTCCATTAATGAACAACGATCAAGAAGACATCTTCCGGTAGCTTTAACGACAAAATATCTCTTACATCTTCCGGTGGAAAAATGCACTACATCTGCCGATGACATAAATACCTACATCTGTCGATGACAAAATACTCTACTTCTGCCGATGGCATAACACTCTACTTCTGCCGATGACGTAATACTCTACTTCTGCCGATGACGTAATACTCTACTTCTGCCGATGACATAACACTCTACTTCTGCCGATGACGTAATACTCTACATCTGCCGATGACATAAATACCTACATCTGCCGATGACAAAATACCTACAACTGCCGATGACAAAATACTCTACTTCTGCCGATGACATGACACTTTATTTCTGCCCGCTCGACACGAGCCTCTCACGTGCCTCATTAACACCACAGATTTCATCTTCCGAAAGGGAAAATTTATCTCGACTTCTACCGATAGCTAAACTACATCTACCGGTAGAAAACGCTAACTTAGTTTCCATCGATAGAAACTTCTACGACAGAACTCATTCCAACATTCATATGGCTCAACTTGACCACAAACCTTACTGATAAACTACAATTCATTCAGAGTATAGATAACGGAAGACTTAAGTAAAACAGACCATTCATTAGTCCTTAAAATCCCTAACAGGTTCCGAATTTTAAATCAGCTAATTCAGACTCCATTGTTATAAGAAATCTTAATCCACTTAGACCTTCTTTATCATATAAACCACCGACATACTATGAGCATAACCAAGGGTCATAAATCGCCTCTCCAGTCCTGCACTGTCATTCTGAGCATCCTCCAGCAACCAGCTTTAAACATTCTCTTTGAACATAGCATCCTCACCTGAACCTTCTTCACCTACACCATAAGGTTTAACTATAAGCCTAATGCTTAGTAAGGAATGCATGCTGGCAGACATACATGAGTGTACAAATTAATAAACATAAGTCCGTAAATCTTTCTTCATTCATGCTCATTTTCATTATTTACATAGCATGTATTAAGGCAGGAGACGAGGGAGAAAGACAGGGGTACATAGTCATTTGCCTATCGCGGCAATCATAGTAACGACTAACTCGGCCTCCACCAGTGGGAGAATTCGCGAGCCATACACATCATCAACTCGGCCTCCACCAGTGGGAGAATTCGCGAGCCATACATATCATCAACTCGGCCTCCACCAGGGGGAGAATCCGCGAGCTATACTTGTCATAGTCTCTTTTCCCCGTCCTGCACTTAATCATGATTACATTTACTTTTCATGTTCTTAACTCAGTCATAAACGTGGACTCAATGCATAAACATGAAATTCACAGAGAGAAGTCATACCATAAGGACAAGCAAAACATCCTGTAACTTAACATCTTCTTACACAAATTCTTCATATCATGGCAATAACTAGTCATAGTCAACAGACAGACATCTCAATGATTTCCTAATACCCTTGCGGTGTAGGGCCCTAGTGGCCGGAAATCTTAATACATTCACTTACCTGGATTCCTTAGCTGAGCAGCACCTTCACTTGAGCTTTCCTTGCCTATGACATTTCATATTCGTAGTTAAATAACTTAAACTCAAAAACTAATAAGGTCCTAACTAAATGTCATCCTAAACTCTGTATTTCTTAGTCTTTTCTGTCAAGCACCTTGGGTGCGTGGGTTAAGCTCCAAGATTCCAGACATTCGGATTCAACCTAGCAGTTATTTACAGTCGGTTGTCAAAAGTTCAGATTCAAATCGGCAATGCTATTACCAAACTCAGCTTAACAATGTTCCTATTTTACTCTGTCATAACAAAATCCGGGCTGCGGGTTTCTAGCTAAAAGCAGAGCTCTAAATAACTTTTCCAACAACTACATTGTCAGAACCTTACCTCGAATGTGGGTTATCGAAGTGGATACAGGAGAAATTGCTCGCTGGTGGAGAAGTCGCCGGCTGAGAGAGAGCTCTGGAGAGTGGAGAAATCGAAGAGGAAAGTGTGACGGCTACAGTGAGGTTTTTGAGAGGTTTAAGGATTTCCTTATTCTATTTATATAAGCCAAAATCCCACTTTATTACCAATCTGCCACCGCACAAGTTTAAGACAAAATACATAAAAACTTGGCATTAAGACATTAAATCAAAAGGTTAAAAAAATAAACAGGTGACAGTTAATTCTATTGAGAAAATCACCTGACCGAAGTTGTCGGGTGTTACATCAATAGTTTAAAGAAGAAGTGGAGTTTATGAAGAGTTCAATTTCATCTGATACTGAAATTTGTATTTTTTTTTTTTAAAAAAATATATATAATGATATAAAATGAAGTAGATGGGATGAAACAGAGAACAAGCCAGTATTTTTCCGAAGGATGTTTATGTTTATGTCGCGGCCTTTAACGGAGTCGTTACAATAAAACATAGTTGTATTAGGGAAAAAAACTAGAAAATACTTGGAAAAAGAAAGAATTTAGTTAGAACTGTCTCCAATTGAAACTAAATAAAGAAATATTTTCAAACTAAAGATAAAGATAGAGTTGTTGGCATGCAAAATTTTGTATTGATTTAACGATCATTCAGAATCTCCTTTTATGATATTAACTTTGACCTAGCTTCAACTACATTTGGGCTTCGAGTATGAGAAAACGACATTGTGCTTCTTTGCAGAAACAAAGACTTCGATTTAGGCATGTTTGACATACCAAGTGATATCCAGTTTTTACGATGCACCCCATTTTAGAAACTTTTAGTTGCCAGTTACAATTTTCAAGAAAGACTATTTTTGATATAAGATCTGTAAGTCTTCTTTGCCAAATAATCATTGGTGGTCAGATGGTTGGTAGTCTTGCAATGGTCCAAAGATATCAAATTCTTGTGCTTAGATTTACAATTATTTTATTTTATTCAATTTTGTATTACTCTATTTCAAATATATTAGTTAGAAAGTTGGAGGGGGATAAAAAGAGAGAGATCTGACAAAATTTAGATCTAGTCAAGAGAAATTAGATTTGATGTAGAGTTAGAGAGAAAATAAGAGAGAGAGGAAAAAAAGGTGGGAGGGATCGCTCGGGAAACGTTACTTTTATTGTAATCTCGAGTGATGCTGTGCGTAATGCTACAATATTACGAAAATACTTGTTTTATTGATTCTCTAATAAAACTTCGCTGCTAAAGTTTTGGGCCATGGACGTAGGACAATTTTGTCTGAACCACGTAAATCTGTGTTCTTAATTTCTTCTCAATTCTTCTTGATTAGTTCTTGCGTGTTTCATAACAGTTGATGCGATGAGCGTGGCACAAAATTTGTGGATTGTTTTCTTTTGGTATCCATAGCTAGATTCGAGGTTGACAAATTCACAGGCAAGAAAGGTGAGAAGAATTACGCGAAGTTGAAAACAAGGCAAGCAAGAAGTGCTTCTTTTGGAATAAGGAAGGACATTTCAAGGTTGACTGTTACAAACTGGAGAGGATAGTCGAGAAAAAGAGTGAAACTTGTGATGCTTCGGTGGTCTCAGATGGTTTTAAATCTACTGATGTTTGAGTTGTTGACTATTACAAAGGGGAGAGAAGGATACTCGATAAAAAGACTGAAACTAATGATGCTTTGGTGGTCTCAGATGGCTATAACTCTTTTGATGTTTGGGTTGTTTCAGCAAAGGATTCAAGAAAACAATTGGTCATTAACTCAAGAAGCAAGAAGGAGTCAATTCTGGGAACGAGAGTTGGTTCAAAGGAAGCATGCAAATAGTGCTTCAGAGGGAGACAACTCTAAGAACGAAAATTAGTTCACAGAAAGCATGGAAAATAGTGCTTCAAAAGATATGAGCTCTATAAACAAAAATTGGTTCAAAGGAAGCTTGAAAAGTAGCGTTTAAGGAGAATTCAACTTTGGGAACGAAAATTAGTTCAAGGGAAGCATGAAAAATAATGCTTCAAGAGGATTCAGCTCTAGGAAAGAAAGTTGGTTCAAAGGAAGCATGAAAAACAGTGCTTCAGAAGGAATTAGCTCTGGAAACGAAAGTTCGTTCAAGAGAAGCATGAAAAATAGTGCTTCAGAAGGAGTCAGCTCCGAGAACGAAAACCGATTGGGAAGCTGAGAATGAAAACTGGTTCAAGAGAAATATGGAGAATAGTGCTTCAAGGGGAGTCAACTCTGGGAATGAAAAATGGTTCGAGTGAGCCATGAAAAATTGTGCTTCAAGAGGAGTTGGATCAAAGTAGCTCTAGAAATGTTTCTCAAGTTGATGATCACCAAACTAAGCAAGTGACTTCTGGATCAGAGGGCTCTGTGGAAGGAGTGATGGAGATTATCAACACACTCGAGGCTTAGACTAAAAGAGTTGGGAAACCAACTCAACATCTTAGATATGCAGATGTTTTTGCATATGCTCTTCTGGCTTCAGATGATCTTGAGAATGGGAACCTGTGAATTTCAGAGAGGTTATTGATCAATTCAAAACCAAATTTTTTTCGATTGTCAAGTTTAAGTCTTGTTTAAACTTGGTGGGTATGGAGAAAGGTTGATCTCTGCAGGAGGAAGCTCAAGCTCCGGATAGCAGCGTGAAGTTATTTCAAACTAGAACCAAGGAGTAGATTGTAAATATTGGTTCAACAGCTTTTTGAATTAGATTTACAATTAGATTTGTAATTATTTTATCTTATTCAAATTTATATTACTCTATTTCAAATAGATTAGTTAGAAAGTTGGAGGGGAAAAAAGAGAGAGATATGAGAAAATTCAAATCGAGTCAAGGTAAATCAGATTTGCTATAGAGTTAGAAAGAAAATAAGAGAGAAAAAAGAGCGAGTGATATATCGAGAAACGTTACTTTTATTGTAATCACATGTGATGTTGTGCGCGATGCTACAACATTGCGAAAACACTTGTTTTCTTGCTTCTTTAATAAAACTTCGCTGTTAGAGTTTTGGGTCGTGGACGTAAGACGGTTTTGTCAAAACCACTTAAATATATGTTCTTGATTTCTTCTCAATTCTTCTTGATTAATTCTCGTGTGTTTCACGACAATTACTTTAAAGTACGTTCGTTAATGATAACTTACAAAATAAATATTAAAATTATAGTTGTCGCTTGATGGTGCATTGTAGGTTCCAGTGGTATATCAAATATTAATTATTATTGTTTAACTATATTCTGTTGCAAGCCACTTAATTTATTGCGAGATGGAAGGTTCCATCCTCCCAATGGTCCAAACGTTCCGTGACAAACCTAGAATAAGTGACAACATAATAAAGAATAGAAATATAGTTAACCTAGATGTTCAAATTTGCTGATAGTGTAAGGATTAATGAAACCTATCAGATTTTTTTATTATTATTATTATTTGTTTCATTAAATTATAGCCATTTTACTGAATATTTTGTCTTTTTTTTAAGGACTCACATAAAAGTATAAAATAAACTGAAAAAGAAATTAGCAGAAAATAAAGTAAACTGAGATGAGTCTTGCGTTTTTAAATTGTAATTTTATTTTGATTTCATTTCATAAAAATTCACAGAATATATATACTATTTCAACAAAAAAAAAAGAAAAAAAAAATTATGAATTTCAAATGAAAGAATAAAAAATTATGAATAGTTTTATATTGTCGTAGTTTAAGTTAACATTTATTAAGTTAAAAAATCAAGTCGACGGTGAAAATTATGTGACAAATTACTATTGATCCAAAGATATATATATATATTTAAATATACATGTATCAACAATAATTAATAGTACGTTTATTTAATCATTTGTTTAATTTAATTGTACTTTTTCCCTTCCAATTATGTAGATCATAATTATCCTGATCCAGCACAGACAAAAGGTATCCTCTTGTCACTTTCATCAGTCGACATGGGAACAGACCCACGAAACAGGCAAAAAATGAAGCGGTGTTAAATATTATAAGATAGATCAAACTTATCTATCAAGGAATAAAGTATTATATCGATTGTAGCTGTGCAGGGAAACGATGGAAAGTAAAAGGTGGAGATCAAAAGTAGTTCTTTTCAATACAATCACCTTTTTCTAAGAAGTGACACTGAACAGTTTCATAGGTTTATATAGATTCAGATGTGATTGAGGAGGAGAAGAATCGGACCAAACATTTATGACAATAGATTCCACTACCATATAAGCCTGGCTGGCTTAGTGATTTTGTTGAAAATACAGAAACTTAGTCCTTACCATTCAGCAGTAACAATTTGGTGCTCTCATTGAGAAATTCAAACACGCAGATTGCACTAGGATGCAGGTAGTCGAAGAGGATTGCCAAAATAAAGGTGTTGAAGAGGCAACCTTAACAAAAACGTTAGTCCAAATAATCTGATTTTCAGAGAAGATTCGATCGTCCAGTCTAAGGCTCAAATTACAGTTGAAAACTTTAATTGAATCGAGCAGTAGCCCACATGGGTGGACCAAGATTCACGTAGTGATCACGAGAAATATAGTGTGGTAAATAAAATATGAAGGCAACAAAATTCAAATATTTAATATCCAAATCCAAATATTTTTACACAAACCCAAAATAAAAATAATTCTCACCAGGAATATAGGGAGAAACTCAAATATAAGAATAAAAGAATACAGAGAATAAGAAGGTTTCACATTATTGTTGTTAACCGTTATTGTCCTTGCCAGACAAAAAGAGGGGGATCGTTTTGATGTGAATGCTTAATTCAGTACGAAACTTATAATAAATGTAATGCATGTAAAACTGATTTTATCTTTCATCTGTAACCATGATTAAACTATCGTACAAGAGTTTTCAAAAATATTTTTAACGAAAATGTTTTCTATCATTTTAAGATATATGGTCCACAAAACATCAATGAACCAATATTCAAAACCTTTTGTTATGTGGCACCAAAATGACAAGTTTGAAACCGTCGCAGAATATTGCACCTTGTGGCAGATTTTAAGACTAATTTTGTGAAAACATTATCACATCTAAACAATGTCACTTAAAATAGATTTTTTGATAGCAACTTTTCAAATGTGTGGAAGAATCTTCCAAAAATCATGAGCTAAAACTCTAAGAATGTAGACATATGAAAAAAATGGTGGAGGTTGATGGAAACTCATAATCGAGCTTTTTTGGCCTAGAATCATACTCGATTTGGAAAGATGATAACTCGATAGCCACCAAGAATTTGACTATTGACTTGTATGACTCCCTTGCAAGAGCAAGCTCTCCTACTTGGGGGTTGAGAATTTGATAGAACTTTGCTGGGAAGTTCACCACCTAAGGAGAGTGGTGAGAAAGATGTACTATTATTAGAAGAACTAGATCAAGCTCTCAAAGAACTAGTTCAACATTTTTAAACTCAACAATTAGATGCAAACAACCGATGAATCGTGCTTGAATGAAAGTGTTCCAAACAAAGAGAAATGTTTATCATTTGTCCAAATTTGGCTGCCAAGATATCCTAAAGGAGCTTATAAACCTCCAAGGAAAAATTAAGGAAGCAACCATTTACAACCAAACAAAAGCCTATAATTCAAACAACAATAACACAATTACAACGAATCGAGTGAGAGTTACACTTAGCAAATTCGGCCCAAAATGAGTAAAAAACATAAACAAGGTCCACCGTAAAATAACACAACTTAAACATAATAAGGAATAGATCAAGATGGTCTTCAAGCTCCTCAAAGAAGAAAGAGCTTTGGCCCAAAGTGATCTAAAATGACCGAGGTATTTAGCACTCGGTTTCTTCCATTGGCTCCTAGACTAGCATATGCTTTAGGATATTTTTATCACTAGGGTAAGGTGCCTTCTATGAGTTTTCATAGAACTTATGCCTTGCAAAATATAGAGAAATAAAATTGTTATTGAACCACCTGGCTTGGGACTTAGTGAGAGGCCCTAGTGGCACGTCATGTTGTATACATAGACAACTTTATTAAAATATATTGTTATTGTGTTTTTTATTTAAAATCATCATCAGTTAAAAATGAGAGCCACACAAGAATCCGTCCGAGACACTATTAGAGAAAAATAGCGCTTCTAAATTCCATCAGCACCTCATGAGCTAAGAAAAAGTAAAAGTAACGGTGATTCAAAGATCCAGCAGCGCCACCTCGAGATTTCGACGAACAATAGTTAGTGATGACACCACTCGTAAATCATAATAAACAAATATACAATGGTTAGTGACAAATCCCAAGGAGTGCATCAACACCGCTCTATTACCTATTTTCGTAATGTGCAAACAAAACATCTTCATGCAGCAGACAAAAGATGTGTTGAGATACTCTCGTGATATTTTAACACTAAAATCATCCAAAACATCATGAAGATTCATCCTCCAATATATAACACAACAAGAAATGAAAACCATGCATCAACAGTAAATACATAAAACATACATACATATACGTAAAATCTAAAGTGTTATCCACTAAAATAAGGTTTTAGAAAATATGCAATTAAATGCAACACGCACAAAACTCCTACATCAACGACGATTGATCTTCTTACAAACAAGATAGACTCTCTCAGGAACAACCTCGTAATCTATGAAATTGTCAGAACCTATCACTAAACTAATATAAGAAAATATCTTTCAAAAACTAAGGGAAATACATTGATGAGTCTTATACGAGAACTAGGATCGCAAATCGAAAGGAAATTATAAATGGCAGCGAATATCATCGATGCGAAAAAAAATATCTTCTAAATATACCACTATGCAGTGTTTTAGATGCCGCAAGGGCCAATCCTTTAGTGGAAGGGTCAACTTTCGTTCAACTATGCCTGGCAGGGGTCAACCGAACACAGGAGTTAACAACTTCGGCAAGGGTTGACCCTTGTTTCTGTTGGGTTTTGAGAAGGGTCGACCAGACAAACAAAGAGTCGACACCTTGAAGTGTCAACCGTCCTCACACAGTACAGTGTCGACAACCTCTCGCCATGGTCGGCACCTTCTCAATTTCTAGTGACAGGAATGGCAAAAACATGTCTTATTCCTATCGATTTTTACCGCAATTTGTTCAAAACTTTGAATACAATATTTTTATAACAAAGTATTCCAAAAACAACCAAATGTTCCAAGTTTACAAGCTAGAATCTGAAACTAAATTGAGTTTTAAATGCGCAAATGGAGAGAAAAAATAACTTACCCTCGAAGTTCCTTCATAAAATTCATTGATAGAAGAAGCATCACAAACACTGATCTAGCCTTGGAACTCGACATTTACTCACTCGCACTCGTCTCTCTCTCCATACTTGCCCTTCTAGCGCAGCTGAAATTTGGAAAAATGGAATTAATTTAATTTATTGTGTATATTAATTAATCCCTTAAACTTCCGATTTCACTAAACTGACCATTATCCAAAATCTAAAACCAAGATAATATCTAAATTACCTAACATTATTTTCTTCAATTTTAACTAGGTGATAATTTTCAAAATTTAGCAATTCGACCAATTTACTGAAAAATTCTATGTGGCTTAATGTTAACCAATCACAACAATTCAAGTAAACAAAAAAGTACCTTGATTATGAATAACCTGAAAAATTCACTAGAAAAATAATTATATAAAAATAGTGGGTTTTATAAAAAGAGCTGCATAAGAAACAAAACTATGAGAACTAGTAGAGTTGTGCTTCAATGGATGGTGAATTGAATTGAATATTCATAATGCATTTGAAGCTGAAGGATCTCGAGCCACGACCCTGATAGGGTTTGGTCTACAGCCCAAATTAATGACTCGTGGCCCAGGACTAGGCTCAAGTCGCGGCTCAACCTTTTTTGAGTCCTAGCTCAGCATCGTCTTCACGATGCTGTCTGCTCTGTTTTGCTAAATTTTCCATAATTTCCCGCCCGACCTTCCCAAAACTATCCACAACTCTCTGAATTTTTTAAAAGCATAAGTTTTAGACACATTAACATAATCAATGCCTAAACAAAACTCTTATTTTTTTTCCAAAACACTGAGTTAACCAATAATAATAGGAGAGGGAAATCATATAACCCACATGTAATTTACATAAAATGTGACTGTGCCACATAAAATATGAAATTTAACCTACAGGTAATGTACAAGGCTCACCATAAACAACACTTTATACAAATTGATTTTACATAAATGAATTATAGTAAACTAAAATACTCTTCTGAGCCTATGTTGTGTTGAGGTCATCACACAACTTGTCTTATCTTTTTTCTTGAGAGCTATTGCCACATGTTCTTAAAATTTTGGAGAAAATCATATAGTGAGCTTTATAAGTCCAGTAAGAATCTTAATACAAGAATTAACTAAATGAAACTGATATTATATCTAATTATGTACTAACGCCCTACATGATTAGTCATCATCCTTAATTTTCAAATTAACATTTATTATCCACTCATTTGCACATTTTTTGTGTTTTATAAAACTACCTAGACATTTCTAATCAATGTCTAGCCCAAAATTATGTTTATGACACTTCTCTATAGGCAAGAAATGTTTAATTCATATGTGAATATGTTTATAGACATGATGTTAAAGATTAATGTCTAATTGTCAAATCGAATAGACTAACATATGCTCGGAATTCATGTACGATAACTCACTATATAATTAATTTCAAAACAACTAACAATATCAACTAAACTTCAAATTCAATACCCAATGATATGCAATGTGTATAAAATCTATTTGTCACATACAACTCATGTTGTGACATGAATCAAAACATGTTTATGTACTCATGTTACGATAAGTGAATTAATGTATTTATGTTTCATATTATTTGAATTGTGTCATTGTTATCAAACGTCTTATTGACATATTTTGTGAATGATATGCAATGTGTATAAAATCTATTTGTCACTCACAACTCATGCTATGACATGAATCAAAACATGTCAATGTACTCATACTATGATAAGTGAATCAATGCATTTATGTTCCATATTATTTGAATTGTGTCACTGTTATCAAGCATCTTATTGACGTATTTTGTGAATGATATGCAATGTGTATAAAATCTATTTGTCACACACAACTCATGTTGTGACATGAATCAAAACACGTCTATGTACTCATGCTATGATAAGTGAATCAATGCATTTATGTTCCATATTATATGAATTGTGTCATTGTTATCAAGCATCTTATTGACAAATTTTGTGAATGTTATATGCATTATCATAATCCACCATATTTAAGGCCAACACACACTGATGTACACCTCATTGACAATATTCCCAATAAGTGTACACATCACAAATGTAATCTTTTGAAGGTTAGGTATTTGAAACTTAAGGGGGACTCACGGTCACTACTATTCTATTTATCGTGTTTTACATATATCATATAATTTATAGCTGGCGAGATGTATGTTGGATTCATATGTGATCAATAATACCCCCAACAATACTATTCATACATATAAATAATATCATGATACAAATGATTTGAGCACTCATTCTTTGCATACATTAAATGCATATATGTACATACTAATAATGTATGTGATATGAAACATGAAAATCTTGTATTTAACAAGTAAAGTGATGCATGAATTATGGTCATATGTCTCCCTAGATATCATCTAATCTTGTCACAAACTATGTCAAAAGTGAGGATAAAAAGGTTGACAAAAAATGAAAATCCAACTCTTCAAATTTTGGGCCCCCACTTTTGAACTCGGGCATCCATACACCATTTTCAAGCATCAACCTCGAACACCGAAAGCTCTTGTAGTACATTTTAGGCCATCAACATATTGAGATTTACAAGGATAACTGTCTAAGCTAACCCAACAACCATTGTTTTGGAAATCCAAAATAGATTTGAAGCATTGGAAATCAGACAACTAGAGACGGAGTTGAATCCGGATTACGCATGAAGTTTTCAAGTAGGTATGTGTCCCACAACCAACTCTTTTTCATTAGCTACAACTTAGCTACATTTATGGAGTTCAAAATTATGACCCTGATGGATCAAATCTGCAAATAAGGAATGGGTCTTTGAAGCTAGTAAAAGTAGTTCCAACTTCGTTATTAGCACCACTAAAATGCAATAATCCCGCACCTATATTTTCATTTTAGATCATCCCATGTGAGGTAAAAGTTTCAAGAGCTAAATTTGGAAAGTAGGAAAAGAGAAGTGTTTTCATTTCGAAAAGAGATTTTATACAACTAATCTCTTGTCAATATAAATTTTAAAGTCTATCATTAGATGCTTTTAAGGAGTTGCGTGGTGCCCGTGTCGGCAGATTAGTCCATTCCATCGGAAGAGGGAGAAACCCGTTGTCTTTTAGCGAATCGAAAGGCTGGAGTCATATTGTTGTTATCGGAATATGACGTGTGGTTTTGTCTATTGCGATATGAATTGCCGCTGACTTCATTCGGCAGATGAAGTTCTGTTAACTTCATCGGCAATGAGTGGTGTGTGAAGTTACCATAATTTCAATCGCAGATGAAGTCGTGGGTGAAGTTGGTGTAGACGTCATCGCAGAAGCCTTTGTTTTCTTGCTTCTGCTCCTTCCTTCCGTGACTATTCGTCGGCAGACGATTTCAACTCGTGCCGTCTCCGCGGACCTCGTTCGTTTTCCTTCCGTGACCGTTTGTGTCGGCAGATGAATTCGACTGTTTGTTTTTTTTGTAATCCTTGAGTAGTCCAATCATTTAAAACCTTATTTTCTCTTGAACCGATACTTTAAAAACATTTCCCTTATCTTTCCAACAATATGTTCACAGCTAGTTAATCCCATTGTATTTTAATAATTTTCCCTGCACGAGTTTTCAAATTTTTTGAAACTTGTGTAGAAAATGTCAAATTTTGAATGTCCTATGAATTTTAATTTATTCGAATTTTCTTAGTTTTTGATCCAGTAAGGATAGCGAACCGGTTCGATCACTCGGGGCGTTTACATAACCATCACAACATTCAAGTACCAAAAAGTTACCTTGATTCCGAATAACCTGAAAAATTCACTAAAAAAAATAATATATAAAATGTGGGTTTTATAAAAAGAGCTGCATAAGAAACAACTATGAGAAACTAGTAGAGTTTGTGCTTCAAGTATGGGAATTGCATTGAATATTCATACTGCATTTGAGCTGAAGGATCTCGAGCCACACCCCGATAGGGTTTGGTCTACAGCCCAAATTGATGACTCGTGGCGGCCAGGACTAGGCTCAAGTCGCGGCTCAACCTTTTTTGAGTCCGACTCCACATCGTCTTCTACGATGCTGTCTTCTCTGTTTTGCTAAATTTTCCATAAATTTCTCCCGCAGAACCTGCCGAAACAAACTATCCAACCATCTTCTTAATTTTTTAAATCGTAAGTTTTTAGACACCTTAACATAATCATGCCCTAACCAAACTCTTATTTTTTTCCAAAACCCTGATTTAAACCAATAATATAGGAGAGGAAATCATTAACCCACTGTATTTACATAAAATTTGGCGGTGCATATAAAATATGAAATTTAACCTACATATTCACGGCTCACTAAACACACGTTATCCCAATTTAGTTTACATAAAGGATTATAGTAGACTAAAATACTCTTCAGACCTATTTGTGTTTAGGTCATCAACACAACTTGTCTTCATCTTTTTTTCTTGAGAGCTATTGCCACAGTTCCTTAAAATTTTGGAGAAAATCAGATAGTGAGCTTTATGAAGTCAGTAAGAATCTTAATACAAGGATAACTAAATGAAACTGATATTATATTAATCATGTAATAACGCACTACATGATTAGTCATCATCCTAATTTGCAAATAACTTATTATCCAATATTTGCACATTGTTGTGTTTTATAAAACTATCTAGACATTTTAATCAAGGTCTAGCCCAAAATTTGTTTATGACACTTTCTAAGGCGAAGAAATGTTAAGTCATATGTGAATAGTTAAGACATGTGTAAAGAATTAATGTTAAGTGTCAAATCGAAATAGACTAACATATGATCTGAATTCATGTACAATACTCATATATAATTAATTTCAAAACAACTAACATCTCAACTAAACTTCAATTCAAAACCAATGATGCAAGTGTATAAATCTATTTCGTCACATGACAACTCATGTTGTGGACATGAATCAAAAACATTGTTTATGTACTCATGTTACGATAAGTAAATTAATTATTTAGTTTCATATTATTTGATTGTGCCATGTTATCAAACATCTTATTGACATATTTGTGAATGATATGCAATGACGTATAAAATCCTATGTGTCACTCACAACTCATGTTGTGATGAATCAACCATAGGTCAAGGTACTCATACTAGATAAGTGATCAATGATTTATGTTCCATATATTTGAATGTGTCACTGTTATCAAGCATCGTTGAGTATTTTGTGAATGATATGCATGTGTATAAATCTATTGTCACACACAACTCATGTTGTGACATGAATCAAAACACGTCTTTGTACGCATGCTATGAATAAGTGAACAAGGCCTTTATGTCCATATTTATGAATTGTGTCATGTTATCGCATCTCATTGAAAATTGTTTTGGGGAATGTAATATGTGCGTAGTTTATTCCAATCCACCATATTTAAAGGCCAACAACACTGATGTACACCCTATTGACAATATTCCCAATAAGCTGTACACATCACAAAGTATAATCTTTTGAAGGTTAGGTATTTGCAACTTAAGGGGGACTCACGCCGTCACTACTGTTCATGTATCGTGTTTTACATATATCATATAATTTATAGCTGGACGAGATGTATGTGGATTCATATGGGATCAATAAAACCCCCACATAATATCATATATATAAATAATATCATGATACAAATGATGTTGAGCACTCATTCTTTGCATACATTAAATGCATATATGTACATAAATAATGTATTTTTTCTGTATGAAACATGAAAATCTTGTATTTAACAACGTAAAGGGATGCATGAATTATGGTCATATGTTCTCTAGATACATCTAATCTGTCCAAACTATGTCAAAAGTGAGGATAAACAGGCTTGACCACAAAATGAAAATCCAACTCTTCAAATTTTTGGGCCCCCACTTTTTACACATTGCGGGGCATCCATACCACCTTTCAAGCATCACCTGAAACGAAAGCTCTTGTATACAATTTTAGGGCCATCACATATGAAATTTACCCAGATACTTCTAAGCTGAGAACCCAAACAACCATTTTTTTGAAATCAAAAATAGATTTGAAGCATTGGAAATCAGACAACTGATGAGCTGATTTTGAATCCGGATTACATACTGAAGTTTCAATTAGGTATGTGTCCCAAACTAACTCGTTTTCATTAGCTTACAAACTTAGCTAAAAATTTGATGGAGGTCAAAATTAGGACCACGGGATAAAATATCAAATACGGAATGGGACTTTTCAGCTAGTAAAAGTCGTTTCCAACTTCGTATAAAGCACCACTAAAATTCATAATCCAGCACCTATATTATTCAATTTTTAAGATCACCAATGTGATGGTAAAAAGTTTGTCAAGAGCATAAATGTTGAAATTAGGAAAAAGAGAAGTGTTTCATTTCGCGAAAAGAGATTGTATATATCAAATAATCTCTTGTCAAATTATAATTACAAAAAGTGACTACTAATATTGTTTCAAGTAGTAATATACGTTTTTCATTTGCATATTGTCAAGTCATTCTATAAAGGCTGATAGGCTCATATCAGATAATTTTAAGTTCAAAATAATACTAATAAAAATATACTAATAATGGGTTCATAAGTAAAGTTCCTTCTTTTTACATGTGTTCCAATATGTGTTTGGATAAAGTTTGAAAACAAAATCACATATTTTGTCGTAAAGTGGAATAATGTTATCTCAAAGTATTGAAATTCCACGGGTCATTCAAATTGTTGAGGTTGGCTATGAGAGGCATTACCAATTATTTTATGCAAATTGAATATGAAAAAACGAATTCTTCTGTTGTGGTGAAGACAATATATTCTAGGCAAAGAAATTAATATAACCCCAAGCAAAGTAAATCAATTGATGGTTTTCTGATGGACGAGCCTAGTGAATAATATTACATGCTTCTTGAGATGCCGATTTTATCAGAGCAGGAAAATGACTTGGTGTATGAAGCAACTCCAAGAAAAAGTCCATGCTAATTTTCAACCCAAAGATGGCTCGAAATCGATAAAGGCGTGTACAACTTGTGAGGGTTCAATCAGCTCTTAGCCTTTTGCACACAATGCATCTTTCCACAAGTTTGTGCACATCCTTAAGCATATAAAGCCAAAAGAAATTCTCTTTAATAGCTTCGTTAGTCTTTTTCTCATCAAAGTGGCAAGCAAGACCATTATGATCCTCCCTCACAAGGGACTCCCAAACTTCATACTTCGTTATGCGCAACTTATCCCCTTTAAAGAGATATCCATCAATAACAAAGTAACCACAATTAGCCCCTTGAGAGCAAGTAGTATAGCAATGGCCGAAATCAACATCATCACATTGGCTCCCTTAATCCAATCAAAATCAAAGAGTTTAGTTTTCAATTTGGTAAGGACAGTGCACCTTCGAGAAAAGCATCGCCACCACTTTGATTTCTCACTTCTTGTACTTGATAGTGTGTAACACTCGGTTCTATCGGATTAATTCTCTATTCTTTTAATTAATGGTACACTTTAAATGGCAATAATAAAAGTAGGGTTAGTGGATGACTAGGCAAGGGCATAAGAGTAATTAGAAATTTCAAAGTGGATAACGTATTTAAGGAAAGAAGTTTGGGTTTAATGCACTGTAGCCGCCACTATTCCCTATTTTCTCTCTTTCGGTCTTCAGCTCAAGCAGCAGAGCTCTCTAGGCAATTCTTCTACTCGAATCTTCTCCGAACTAGGTGAGCTCTATTTCGATTTCTTGCTGTACTAGTAGCTATCGATTATTGGAGAGAGTATAAATGTGAGTTTGTGAATGCTGTATGGGTAAGCTAGTCCGGGTTTTGTGGTAAATCGGGAATGTGCTATGAACTAAACTTCCAAACTAGTTTTCCTAGATTTCTGGATAGATTAGAATGAGGCTTAGTAGAAATCTGATTAATATTCTGTTTATGACTTAGGTGAACAAAACTTATGAAGTAGTTTGAAACCGAGCATTTCCAGGAGAGCTAGGTAAGTGAAGTATGCTTGTGTCTTCGGGCCTACATCACAAAATAGTAGGATTGTGTATGCTTGATTGTGTTTGTATGTCATGCATCATATTTTGAAAGTATATGAAAATGAATTTACATGAAATGGCATGGTAAGGAATGAACAGACTGTAATAGTTGTTAAGGGAACTAATTCGCCCCTTAATCAAGAGAGAGGATGTATGACTTTGGGGGAAGTGATCCAAACCCCAATTTTACAGGGAGATCTGAACAGTTTGTTAAGGGAACTAGTCCGCCCCTTAATTGAGAGAGAGAACGTATGACTTTGGGAGAAGTGATCCAACTCCTAATTTCACAGGGGGATTAGATCAGAAACGAATGCATATGCAACTGAGATGAGAAAGTAGAAATTTACATGTTTAAGAATTTATGTTCAGCATTTCATTCATTACTGCTTTACTTACTTAGCATTAGGCTAATAGATGAGTTTTGTGATGTAGGTGCTGAGCATTCAACAGGTGAATTCCCTGAGTTTACTAAGGAATAGGTGAAGTTGGAGGAGCACTTCTATGCTACGGTTAGGTGCTCCGATGAGGCGGTTTAACTTTTGTCTGAATGAGAGTTTTCAGTGGTTAGGTATTCAGATGAAGTGTTCTGAGAATTTTAAATGATACTAGAAGTTTGATACCGCATTTAACGCTTCTGTGAACTTCTTTTCTGGATTTAGAAATATGATTTGATTTCGATTGTATCTTGCCATTCTGAATTTCTAAGAATTGTGGATTTGTGTTGATCAGAATGATTTCAGTAAAATGTACAAAAATTATTTAGCAGTCGGGTTTACTCCTTATTAGGGTCTCTTTTGGTCTATCGGTAGAAGTTGGGTGTTTTGTCCGCCGACAGATGTTGGAGGATTGAAATCATCCGACTGACGTCATCAGAAGAATGTCTTCAGTAGAGGCCATCGGATGATGTCTTCAATCAAAGTCATCGGAAGATGTAGGCAATAAGTTTGTCGTTTTGTGATCGGTGTGAGTTAGATGAATAAATCATCCGGCTTACGTCATCGGTAGAAGTTTATAATAAGTTTTTCGTTTTGTGATAGGTGTGAGTTAGATGAATAAATCATCCAGCTTACGTCATCGGTAGAAGTTTATAATAAGTTTGTCGTTTTGTGATCGTTGTGAGTTAGATAAGTGAATCATCCGGCTTACGTCATCGGTAGAAGTGTATAATAAGTTTTGTCGTTTTGTGATCGGTGGAAGCCTTCAGTTTCTGTTTCCGCCCCTTTTCGTTGACTTTGCTTATCGGCAGATGTATTTGACTCTTACGATTTTCAAGTTTTCACGTAAGTCTTGATCACTTCTGGCCGAATTATTTCTCAATATTTTAACCGATTATTCAAACATTGTTTCGTAGCTCTGCTTAATTCTGTTTTGCTCAAAAGAATTTCCGCTGCAAGATGTAATGTTTTGAGACTTTAGAAAAAAAAATGTCAAATTTTGACTTTCGAGCGAAGTTTTAAATTTGGTCCAAAATTTCTCAGTTATGTTCGGATAATGTGTAACGAACTGGGTTCAGAGGACTCGGGGCGTTACAGTATAGGCATAGCGTTCAATAAACTCCACCCATTTTTAATGCCTACAATTGAACTTCCCTTAATTCTTGATGTGTTTCAGAGTTTGATGGTCGGTGTGGATTATGAACTCCTTTGGGAGGAGATAGTGTTGTCGCACCTCAAGTGCTATCACCAAAGCTAAAAATTCTTTGTCATATGTAGAATAGCTCAACGCTGCCCCTTTAAGATTTTCACTAAAATAAGCGATCGGCTTACCCTCTTGCATGAGGATTGCACGAATTCTCAATCCAGAGGTGTCACACTCGACTTTAGACACCTTGCCAAAATCTAGCAAAACAAAGATTGGAGCATTGCAAAGCTTCTCCTTGATTGTTACAAAGCTAACTTGGCAAGCTTTGGACCATTTTAACTCCTTTTTAGACGATCAGTAATAGGAGCCATAATAGGTACTGAAGTTTTTTCTAAACCTTTTATAAATGAAGTCAACCCATGAAAATGCCTTACTTCTAAAATGCCTTTGCCTCATCAACTTCAATGCTGAGCCTAGTGATGATGTAATCAAGGAAGTGAACTCTCTCTTAGAAAAAAGAGCACTTTTTAAGGTTGCTAAAAAGCTTAACACCCCTAAGAGTCTCAAATAGTTATTGAAGGTGATCCAAGTGAGTTTGTAGGTCCAAGTATACACAAGGATGACGTCAAAATACATGACAATGACCTTTCCCAATAACTTCTTTATGACATAGTGCATGAGCCTAATAAATGTGCTTGGGGCATTGGAGAGGCCTGAATGACATCACTAACTCATTCATAAAGGCCATACTTGATTTTGAAGTTCGTCTTCCACTCATCACTTTCCTTCATCCGGATTTGATGATATCCATTTTTCAAATCCATCTTTGAAAATATTGACCCACCGCTCAATTCATTCAACATGTCTTCAACCCAAGGTATATGGAATCTATACTTGATGGTGATTTGGTTGGTAGCCTAGCTATACATACACATTCACATGGTACCATCTTTCTTAGGAACTAACAAAGTTGGCATGACACACAGAGACTTACATATGTATCCCTTTGAAAGAAGCTCGGAGACATGCTTGTGTAACTCTTTAGCATCTTCCTAGTTCATTCAATAGGATGGCCGATTAAGAAGCATCACTCCGAGCAACAAGTATACTTGGTGGTCAATGCCCCTAAGGGAAGGAACCATTGAGGATGCTCCTTTGAAAAGACATCTTGATATTGGCGTAAGTGGGCTTGCACAACCTCTGAAATCTCTACTAACTCTTCAAGGCATTCCTAGAAAATAATCACTAATGGCCCACCACCAATCAAAGACTGTTTAAACTCATTCTTAGACAAGAATGGGATGGACTTGTCTTTCCCTTCCTTCATCTTCTCGTAATCTAATGCCACTTGGTCCTGCCAAAGAGGTGCTATTTTAATTACCCTACCACATAATTTGAAAGAGTAGCAATTGAAGTAACCATCACAAGTCACTTCTAGGTCAAATTACGATGACGTCCAAAGAAGTAAGCGGCTAGCACTCATTGGCACAACATCACATGTCAAATAATCTACATAACCACCAATAGAAAAGGGTATGCAAACTTGTTTAGTTACCTTCATATCCTTTCTAGTCATTCAACCACTGTAAGTTATATGGAGTTGAGTGCATGGTTGTATCCAAATTCAACTTCTCCACCATTTTGAAGGAATCCACATTGGTGTAACTCTCTTGATCCATTATTAAGTGACACGGGATCCCCTAGAAAGGGGTCCGTGTAACCCACAAAGATATTCAAGATGTGCTCGGGTGAAGTGTGCTCAAATCCAAGAGAAATAAAGAGTAGCAATGGAACCAAAAAAAAAATGCAAATAAATGAAGGAAGTGAAGATGGGTAAATATGGCCGATTATCACATGAGAAAAATAGCACTAAACGTAGAAGAAATTAGATGAAGATGAAGGTGAAAATGTGGGTGCAATCCGTGAAGAATGATTAAAGGAGATGAAAAGAACAATGAAGTGAAGTGTGTGGAAATGTGTACGGCCGAAGATAAGAGGTGAATGTGTGTGAAAAGTGATAGCAAGTAGTAAATGGAAATACCTTTGGCGGGTTCAAAGAGCTATCCTACGTTAGGCTCTTTGAACAAACGATTTTCCCGTAGAAAAATCGACCACCTAGGGCCTAGGTTTCCGTTCTCAACTCCAACTCCCAATGGAGAAGGTGAGGGAATAGTTAAGAGCTAACCTAGCAACCCAAGCTAGGCTAGCAATGGAGGGCTACTCCACTTGTTTCAAGGAACCAAGGAAAAACCAAAGGAAAAAGGGCTTTGGTAGGGAAATAGGTGTTTTATAAATTTGGCCAAAAGTATTTTACACACACCAATGCAATACTTAAATAGGCAACCTAAGGTGGATTGGATTTGGAAGAAAAATTGTGGCCTTTTATTAGAAGAAAATCGGATGGCAAGGAGATGTGAAGCCGAGGAGCTCATGAGCAGCCAATCTGCGCGCGCCAGCTGGTCTTGGCAACGCGCCATCGCCAGCACCCGGGTAGGCGCAATTCGACAGCCCGCGCGCGCCAAGTCACCAATCCTCGTTAGCTACCCACGCCCCTCGCCAGCTTGCCTGTGCCTGCTGCTTCCTGCCCCGCGCGCGCGCCAGGTGTACATCTTAGATAAAGGCCGAGCCAAAAATGCATCAAGGGCCAAAAATGCATCAAGGATCATTATAGCTGTTAAGGGAATTAATCTGCCCCTTAATTGATGAAATGGATTTATAACATTGGGAGAGTTAATCCCACTCCCAAGGGAACCTGGGGGTCATTATAGCTGTTAAGGGAATTAATCTGCCCCTTGATTGATGAAGAGGATTTATGACTTTGGGAGAGTTGATCTCACTCCCAATGGAATAGATCAGATTACGATGAATGTGAATGCAACTGAGCTGAGAAAGTAGAAACTGCATGATTAAGATTTACATTTTAGCATTTCATTTCATGATTGCTTCACTTATTTAGCATTAGGCTAATAGATGAGTTTTGTGATGTAGGTGAAGAAAAGACAGCAGGTGTGTTCCCTGAGTTTGCTGAGAGCTAGGCAGGTTGGAGGGGTGCATTCAGGCATCGAACTGGCAGCTGACGGGGTGGTTTAACTGATGTCAGTAGTTGTGAAGGTTTAGTTGACAATATTTCAATTTAAGTACGTTGAGTTTTTATGACAGTAGTAGTTCTAAGGTTTTTGGAATACATCTTGAGACTTTTCTGTTAATGATACTCTGTCAGTTTAATAATGGTTTTACCATATTTTGGAGTAATACACTGATTTAAATAGTTTTGAATTGTTTTTAGCAAAATGTTCATGTTCTACTGGCAGTAGGAGTTTTCTTGTTAGAGTGAAATTGTTGCTACGCTATTTTCGTTGAGTATTTTTGATCTATCGGTAGATGATGTCTATTGGAAGACTTAGAGTTGTTGTTCTGTTGTCTATCGGAAGATGTCTTCAGTAAAGTCATCGGATGATGTCTTCAGTGGAAGCCATCGGAAGATATAAGCAGAAAATTTTTCGTATTGTAACCGGATGATGTCGAGTATTTTATCCATCAGATGATGGAGGTAAAAGTCTATTTTGTAACCGGATGATGTCGAGTATTTTATCCGTTGGATGATGAAGGTAAAAGTCTTTTGTTGTTTAGCGATCGGTGTATGTTGGGTATTAAACCTATCGGATGATGTAGTAGAAGTTTGTTGTTTTGTGATTGGTATATGTAGTTTGTTCTATCGGAAGAGGTGAGTAAGGGCCTTTTGTCGTTTAGCGATCGGTGTATGTCGGGTATTAAACCTATCGGATGATGTAGTAGAAGTTTGTCGTTTTGTGATCGGTATATGAAGCTTGTTCTATCGGAAGACGTGAGTAAAAGTTTTGTCGTCTTGTAGTCGGCAGAGGCTGGATGAACGAATCATTCGGCTGACGTCATCGGTAGATGCGAGTAGTAAAACTTGTCTTTTTGCAGTCGGCAGAAGTTATATGAATGATTCATCCGGCTGACGTCATCGGTGGAAACCTTCGGTTTTGTTTTTGCCCTTTTCATTGACTTTGCTCAGCGGATGATGTGTTTGACTTTTAAGAACTATGAGTATTTCACGCTTAAGCCTTCATCTATTCTGGCCGAGTTACTTTCTTAATACTTTAACAGATTATTTTTTTTTAAAACATTGTTTTATAGTTTTGCTTAACTCTATTCTACTCAAAATAATTTCCGCTGCAAGTTTTAACTGTTTTGAGGTTTTAGAAAAATGTCAAATTTTGACTTTCGAGCGAAGTTTTAAATTGGTTCAAAATTTCTTAGTTATGCCCGGGTTATGAGTAACGAACCGGGTTTATAAAACTCAGGGCGTTACACTTCTAGCTCTGTAAACTGACTTTTGAATGTCAAGAAAACGGAAGGTTTAACCTTTAAAAATGAAGCTCCTTGAGTCTCAAAACAGTGCCTCTCCTCGGTGGGTAATATCTGTGGCTATGTTGTGTATTGTCTTCCATTTTTTGTGAGTATCTTTGAAGCTCTCATTGTTGTCCTCTTCCTGCCTCACCTTGAAGGTAGCATCCCCATCAAGAGGTCACAAAACTCACATTCAAGCTCGTTGGAGTGCTCTTTTTCAAAGAAGAAGCCAAATCCGGAAAGGTGCCATTTATCACCTGCTCGGACCAGCAGCGCAACTTCAACCATATCTTTTTTATCCCATCGATTCATCCTTTCATTTTTACACACAACCATCCTTACATTTACAGCATTAATCTACCACAAGATTTGTGTCATTTTGTTTTCAAACGAGAGAGTTACGCCTCTCCAAAGTTGACATTCTGTTCTCGACCAGAGTAGTAAATTGAGCTCCGACAGCCTGCAGTATTTTGATCATAACTTTTCAACCATAGCGAGTTAGCCTCTGGAATTTTGTGAGTATTTCATTCACATCCCCAGTAAGTTTTATGTACATTTTCACAGCATTTGGAGTTAATTCGTCAAAGTTATACATTCTGGAAGTTGGAGTCTTCTCGGCCACTTGTGGTATACATCCGAGGAGCAGATTATTATTTTCATTTATGCTTCAATTTGGTCCATAAACTAAGCCTCTCGGATTATATCTTATTTCCACTTTGGAATAGGTAAAGACTGTAATAATCTAGAAGGTTTCTGATGTTCACCTTAATTACTTGACAGGTTCAACATTTGGTCACACATGCTACCACATTGAGCTTCATGCATGTCCACCAACACTAATGGTACTGGGATGAATAGTTAATCTCTACTTTATGACTTTTAGCTAAATCTATTTTAAATCCGTATCACTAGGTAGCACAAACTCGACTCTTGAAAAATAAAAATCCATTTACACTAACTTCCCAACCGTTGTGTTGCTCACCACTCTATAATTGATCACATCTCTATTTAAGTTCATCATCAAGATTCTACATATCCTTAACATGTTGCAGAAGAGTAGGAATATCTACTAAGTTGAATAGAAAAAATATTTGCCCATCATCATGATACTACATAATATATTCATCAATAGGCAAATATCTATTTCATTCATCTAATACTTAACAGGAAAATGAACCTTAAGGAAGACGACTTGAAGTATCATGGAAACATTGGGTTTACCAAGATGGTATTCCAAAGTGAAATCAAGATCATCCATAAAATTCATCCACCTCTAGTGTCTGATATTAAAATCATGTTATGAAGGAATATTTCAAACTTTTATATGATTAGAAAACCTTAAATTTCACTCCATGAAAATAACTTTGTAATGACCTGAATGCAAAAATGAACACCGCCAGCTACAAATTTGTAAGTGGGATAATTTTACTTTTGTACCCCAATTATCTAAATGCATATGCATTAACTCTTCCTAACTGCATCAATACACATCCAAGTATAAAACATGATGAATCCTATCACCCTTGACAACAACTTCTATTTCACCATCATGTCTATATTGAGTTGGTAGTCGTGCAACTCTCTCACTATGATGTAGCGTAATGATGGACTAACTAAAAGTAGTGGTCTCCTCAATACAACAAGGAACAACAAGTCTTGTTGTGTCAGATCTAATATCATTCGAACATGTTTACTTTAAGACAATCTTGTTTTGAGTTTTGAACTTTAACATATGGTGATGCTAAAGAAACATAGCATCTATAAATAACAATATCTTGTTATCTAGAAGATCGTAAAGCAAACCTCTTCTTACGCCCTTAGCAAACCACACAAAGATGTTCCAACATTACCTACCAATACATGTGTTAGACAGTCTCATATACAAATGTTGACGTGCTTTGGGTTACTCAAACAAATGAAACACAAATAAACCCAAGCAACTCAAAAATAACATTTCTCAGATGAAGCTGTTTTTGAGCAAAAAATATACCAACTTTCATGTTCAACTCCAAATGAGATGCAATTTTAAGACATTCTTAAAGTGGTTGTGTCTGGAATACTGTCAAAATTTAAAGGGCTAAATCGCAAAAACAAAAAAGTTATTGCCGAAATAGTGAAGGTCACCGGAGAAGCTCGATTTACTACTCCAGTTGAGAACAAAATATCGACTTTGGAGAAGTGTTACTCTCTCTTCTGAAAACGAAATGACTCAAAATTTGTGGCAGTTTAAAGCTATGGATGTGAGGGTGGTTGTATGTAAAATGAGAGGATGAATTGTTGTGATGGAGAAGATATGGGAGAAATAGTATTGCTGGTTGAGAAAGATGATAAACAACACCTTCTCGGATTTGGCTTCTTCTTTGAAGAAGAGCACTCCAACAAGCTTGGATGAGCTTGTGCACCATTGTTGGGGATATTCTACCCTTAAGGAAAGAGTAGAGAATGGCACAAGAATAAGAGTTTCTACAAGGCTCACAAATGGAAGACAATGCACTCAAATGCTCAACGGATTTTACTCACCCAAAATCAAAGCCAAGGTGCCATTTTAAATGCATCAATGTTTGGGCTCCCAAATGTTCAAAAAAAAAAACAAAAAAGATATGCAAAAACTAGGCAAAAATAAAACTCAAATCCCATTACCCAAATTTGCATTAAGGAAGACAAATTCCTTCTTCTTCTTGTTGTGGCCAAAGATGTGTTGTAACGCCTCCGAACCCGCCCCGGCTCGGTGCACTACTTGACTCACACTCCTCACGTTTAAAATAGAATTTAAAATAATTTTCGATAAAATTTCGACTCGATTTTTGGGTTTTTCGAACCCTCAAAATTTGTTGGAAAACATGCCCAAAATACGTCCAAAACATGCCGAAAAAGAGCGGGTTAAAACATAGTAGATAATACTTAACAGGAAAATGAACCTTAAGGAAGACGACTTGAAGTATCATGGAAACATTGGGTTTACCAAGATGGTATTCCAAAGTGAAATCAAGATCATCCATACAATTCATCCACCTCTAGTGTCTGATATTTAAAATCATGTTATGAAGGAATATTTCAAACTTTTATATGATGAGAAAACCTTAAATTTCACTCCATGAAAATAACTTTGTAATGACCTGAATGCAAAATGAACACCGCTAGCTACAAATTTGTAAGTGGGATAATTTTACTTTTGTACCCCAATTATCTAAATGCATATGCATTAACTCTTCCTAACTGCATCAATACACATCCAAGTATAAAACATGATGAATCCTATCACCCTTGACAACAACTTCTATTTCACCATCATGTCTATATTGAGTTGGTAGTCGTGCAACTCTCTCACTATGATGTAGCGTAATGATGGACTAACTAAAAGTAGTGGTCTCCTTAATACAACAAGGAACAACAAGTCTTGTTGTGTCAGATCTAATATCATTCGAACATGTTTACTTTAAGACAATCTTGTTTTGAGTTTTGAACTTTAACATATGGTGATGCTAAAGAAACATAGCATCTATAAATAACAATATCTTGTTATCTAGAAGATCGTTAAAGCAAACCTCTTCTTACGCCCTTAGCAAACCACACAAAGATGTTCCAACATTACCTACCAATACATGTGTTAGACAGTCTCATATACAAATGTTGACGTGCTTTGGGTTACTCAAACAAATGAAACACAAATAAACCCAAGCAACTCAAAAATAACATTTCTCAGATGAAGCTGTTTTTGAGCAAAAAATATACCAACTTTCATGTTCAACTCCAAATGAGATGCAATTTTAAGACATTCTTAAAGTGGTTGTGTCTGGAATACTGTCAAAATTTAAAGGGCTAAATCGCAAAAACAAAAAAGTTATTGCCGAAATATTGAAGGTCACCGGAGAAGCTCGATTTACTGCTCCAGTTGAGAACAAAATATCGTCTTTGGAGAAGTGTTACTCTCTCTTCTGAAAACGAAATGACTCAAAATTTGTGGCAGTTTAAAGCTATGGATGTGAGGGTGGTTGTATGTAAAATGAGAGGATGAATTGTTGTGATGGAGAAGATATGGGAGAAATAGCATTGCTGGTTGAGAAAGATGATAAACAACACCTTCTCAGATTTGGCTTCTTCTTTGAAGAAGAGCACTCCAACAAGCTTGGATGAGCTTGTGCACCATTGTTGGGGATATTCTACCCTTAAGGAAAGAGTAGAGAAGGGCACAAGAATAAGAGTTTCTACAAGGCTCACAAATGGAAGACAATGCACTCAAACGCTCAACGGATTTTACTCACCCAAAATCAAAGCCAAGGTGCCATTTTAAATGCATCAATGTTTGGGCTCCCAAATGTTCAAAAATAAACAAAAAAGATATGCAAAAACTAGGCAAAAATAAAACTAAAATCCCATTACCCAAATTTGCATTAAGGAAGACAAATTCCTTCTTCTTCTTGTTGTGGCCAAAGATGTGTTTGTAACGCCTCCGAACCCGCCCCGGCTCGGTGCACTACTTGACTCACACTCCTCACGTTTAAAACAGAATTTAAAATAATTTTCGATAAAATTTCAACTCGATTTTTGGGTTTTTCGAACCCTCAAAATTTGTTAGAAAAAATGCCCAAAATACGTCCAAAACATGCCGAAAAAGATCGGGTTAAAACATAGTAGAAATAGGAAAATTTTTAAAAAAATTAAAATTTTGCATGATAGGCGTCGCGCGCATGTGCGCCGATTGATCGCCGCCTGGCGGCGATCGATCTGCACCCTCTGGGGTGCGCAATCGAGGCACAGTAAATTGTGCTGATCGATCGGCGCTGGGTGCTACGCGCGCCTCCAGCAGCGCCCTGCGCGCCTACAGCCGCGCCCTCCCTCGGCCACAAACGCCTATCTTCCTAATTTTTTCCATTTTCTTCAAACCACACACCAACAAATCACCTAAAATTTACCCCATACTTTTCCCGACATCCCCGACTCCTTGACACATAAAATTCTCATAAAACCGACTCCTAAACGTCAGCGAAAACGTGAAAACGAGTGAAAACCGACGTCATTTATTATACAAAAAATCGAGTAGCATAACAGCTAAATTTTATAAAACCAAAATCCTAAAAATTTAAACCATTTATAAAACATATTCACAACGGTTATAAAATACCACGATTTACTCAAATACAATCCAACAAACTATCAAAAATACTACCAAAATACCAAGTACCACAAAACTCCCAGCAATCCATGGTCGAAGCACCCCGACAACTACCTGCACCGGCGTACCCCGTGCGTCAACGACTGCATCCTAGTTCTGGGTTCCCTCCTCAAGCTCACCTGTATAAATGTCGTCACCTACACCACATAACACATACACGTAAGCTTACGCTTAGCAAGTAGGGGATAATGAATGTAAACATGCACAATGCACACACAACCCTAACACATGTAGTTTCTACTCTCTTTGTTGTTTCGTTTCATTTTTTGTTGCTTTTCTACTATTTACTCATGCACGTTAACGACGAGACGTCAAACCCTCTAGTGCTCCTCTTGCACGTTAACGACGAGGCGTTAGACCCTCTAGTGCTCCTCTTGCACGTTAACGACGAGGCGTTCAACCCCCTAGTGCTTTCTCTTATACTTTTCATACACTTTTCAACCTTACCATTCAAATCATGCATAAAACACGTTCTTTCGTTTTTCGAAAACCATGATGCATGTCATTCACTCTCAAGCACAACAAACAACAAGCAAGCATTAAACCTACCATTCCGTGGTGTAGGCCCGAAGGCAAAACAAATACATTCCATTACTTACTGATTCTCGGCACGTGTTTGTTCACTGCTACTACTCTAAAGGATTGCTCGGCAACCTAGCAAATATAAGGAAATAACTTAGAAACACTCTAAGGAAATTCTAAGGAATTGTCTAACCAAAACTAACAACCAAAACTAACAAAAACTTAAACAAATAAAATCTAAACCTTAAACCTGATTTTCCCACAAAGTTTTAGTGTCCAACTTCAAACGGCCATAGCTTATTCGTTTTTCAATGGCTTTTGACGTGCCACCCCATTCCGTAAACCTCCACACGTCTACTATCCATTGAAACACTCAAATTCAACACCAAACAACTTAGCAAATTCAAAAACACAAAAACAGAATCGGCTTTCATAGTTTTCAAAACCGGTTTTCACTAACTTCCACCAAATCTCAAATCTCTTCCTAAAAATAACCTAAACCAACCTATCTAAGAATTAAACCACCGAAATAGGAAGGGAACTAGCCAATGCATGCAAATTTCGGACCTCACATTTAGGGTTTTTCAAACCCTAATCAAACTCCACCAAAACACTATAAAAACACCAAAAATCAACACCTAGAGGTATCTAACATAAAATCTACTTAAACTTACCTTGAAACCTTGCCAAAAAACTTGAAAAAATGAAGGAGAGGAGAGCTTCAATGGCTGCAATTTCGTTGAGGGAAAAGGGGAGAAGAAGATGGTTTTTGTGCATTTAACCTCCACTTTACCTAATTTATAAAAACACTTTTTCTACCTTTTTTGCTTTTTCCACCATATATTCACAATTTATAAAATAGCCCTCCCCTTCCATTCCTCATTCAATCCAACGTGATTCATCCCCATTACATCCCTCATCTTTGCTTTTTTTTTTTATTATTTCTTTTACATTAAAGTCAATCACACACACAAAATTTCTAACCACTACAAATTTTAGAGTTTTTCTCTCAAAATTGCACTTCACTTCAATACCCTAGGAGAGTACTAGGATAATTGTTAAATCCTCATGACACACCCTAACGAGGGTTACGTACATTTTAGGAAATTTTTCGGGTGTTACAGTGTTCTCCTGATGTCAAGTGGCTTGCCTCCTCCATGTCTTGAGTGTCAATCATCATCTTAATTGCTTAGGGGAAGGAGTCACAACTCTCGAGGCTAGCTCGGGGTGGCCGAGGGTCGTTTCCTCTTTTGAGCTTGGAGTGGCTGAGTGGTGCTCCTCCTTGATTGGCTCGATCATATGAATGCTTCCATGTTGAGAAGCTAATTGGCTCCTCCATGCCCTTAATGCTCGGCTTCAGCTCCCTTTGGCCTCTAACATCATCACCTAAAAAATTAGGAAACATATTAGAGGGAGGTTCGGCTAAGTACTTGGTTTGTGATCAGACGATGGCATCACGTGGCACATCAAATGTGTCTAAGACTGGTGTCTTGCTTATGAACTTAGATGGAACCACATTTTGGACGTAGATTAAAATATGCATGATAAATCCCAAAAAGAATTTAAAAAATATAGAGTAACTTATTATGGATCTTACCATGTTGGATAAAGTTACATTTCTCCTCTCAGTGTCAGTAGTTTGTTGAGGAATGCCACGTACTGTTAGTTGGGATGAAAATTCATTCGCCCTAGCTCGACAAACTATAATCATGAAGAACTTGTCTAGAAAAGCAGTTTCAAACTACTACTAAGTTGTTTCTTCTTTCCTGACTGTGTCAATGTTTTTCTCTATAGATTGACCCTATTCTCTTGCTAATTAGTGGCCATTCTCACCCTCGTTTCTTTAGGTACACTTTACTATGCTAAACTTTTTGTTAATCTAATGCAACTAGTGTGGCAACCCGCTCTGTAAAGGTAAGGATGACCCAAGATTCTATTGATTGTTAGGACCCAGCCCATACCAGTGAAGGTGCACAATCACACATCACTTGGGAGAGTGAAAATTGAGTGTTTTATAAGTAGAGTTCCATTTTCTAACTAGTACAATATGTTTTGGGTTAACCTCAAGAACAAATCGGTGTGAGCTTTTCCCAAAGCAGACAATATTGTACTGGGGCACCGGGAAACTCTACAAATGGTATAAGAGCTAATCATCAACTAGAAGTGTAGCCGACAGAGACGTCGGGACCTTAAGGGGTGGAGATTTTTGCAACTCACCTTACGAAAGCAAGGACAACCTAAGATTCTGTTGATTGTGAGGGCCCGGTCAATTTCAGTTGGGGTGCACAATTCCACGTCGCTTGGGAGAGTAGAAATTGAGTACTTTATAAGTAGAATTTCCCTTCTTACCTACTACAACAAATTTTAGGCTAATCCCAAGAACAAATTCGTGCGGGTTCAGGTCCAAAACAAACAATATTATACTGGGAGCACCAGGGGACTCCACGACTAGTCTTCTACGGTGGTCAGCTCAAATTTTCCCTTAACCACTGAGAGATGACTCCGCCTATGTACCCTATAATGTCTATCTCGGGGTGACATTTTCTTGATTTCCTTTATCTATAAAGAAAGCCTCATTTAGGCTCCTCACCATGAATTTAGTTGATTCATGCATGGAATCCATGCACCCTAGGGATACATTCTATATGATCTTAAATTTAGTGTTGTTATTCCAATGTTAAGAACCCATCGCAGAGGCCTTGGATAGGAGCCACTAGAATGATCGTCATGGCACTATCGGCTTATCAGATCCTCTAAGTGGAATGGCAATGCTAGTGTACTTTTAGACATTCAATCATGAATCCAAGATACTAACACCTGGAGTGAAATTCCACATGTCCATTGACTTCACAAACATATACTTATTAAAAAATATCCACATACATAAGTGTCCAAGTTAAACCACTATTATATCTTTACATATCCAATAGCCTTTAACATTTAATCAATCTTCTAATAGACAATTCATATAAAGTATATTTTATCATTCATCAATTTCATGACATCCATGAACATTTAACTATGAGCGACAAAATTGATTAAAACTCACCAAACTAAGTGCACTAGAAAAAAAATATATCAAGTATCTTAGTATCATAGAATACATCCAAAGTATGTAAGTGTCTACCCTAAGAGGCCTAAATATGGAAAACTAAAGAAAATAAACAAATGTCTAGTTGTTATGCCATGCTTTGATCTTCGACTTTACCCTTGTCTTTATAGTTTGTACTAGTACCTGAAAGGAGTGAACTATAAGCTCAATAAGAAAAGAGTTAATATACTGTGATCAGTGATTAAGTTGTACTTGAAAATGCTTGTAATTTTTTTCACACTTAATCTCAGCTACACAATGACCATATAGCATCCTTGTCCCCATTGGATCATGCTTAGAATCCTATCAACCAAAACATAACTAAATAATGCCAAATGCACGTGTTTACCAATTAATATAATTAAAAAAATATGCAATGTGTAAAGTAAATCATGCGCTAATTTATTATCTATAATTTAACATGTCGATTAAGTTTAATGGACGGAAAAGTACAACACAACATAACACTCTTCTCATAGCTTCATTTGAGCTTTTACTTGCACAATTGTAGTACTCTAGATCTATATGATTTGCTCATAACTTTTCTGGATTCGTAGCAATAAGACTGTGGCGCTCGTGAAATGTTCTTCTCTATGGTTTTGAGTCTTTCAACCAATGGGGACACATTATCACTCTCATTTTTCCTTTTTTGATTTCACTTATACTAACACAATCACCATGTATTACCTTGTTCTTATTTTATGCCACATTCAACCTTGATAAAAATACGAAACTAAGTAAATATCCAAGCATGATTTATGTTCATGTTAACAACATGCCTAAGTGCCAACAAATATAAAAAATTGCATCCAACGTTTCTCCCATAATGCATCAATTCCACATATATATGCTTGATGTGTTCACACTTCAAAAATCTGGGGCGGCATACAAGAGAGAGCTGGTGGTAGACAAAAATTAAAAAATCTGACCATAACGCAAGAATCAAGGTCGAATAGAAGATATTGGTGGTCGATTTGGCAAGTTCAAGTATTACTACAACGATTATAAAGAGATTGATTGATTAATATAGGTGATCGACCAAAGCTCTAAGGATTTGAAGACGTTTATAAATTGAAACACTCTGCTTTCCAACTCACATAATGAGATAGATGTGCCAAAGTGCTGCCCGTTCGTTTGCTATCATTTGAGCCTTAAATCTTAAGTCAAAACTAACCTTTCCTATTTTCAAGCCTATTTTAGATCTTGAGAAAGTTAAGTCACTATACTTAAACTTTTATCTCCCTTACTTCTTTATTGTGGAAACGTAAAAGGTGATGTCGTTAACGAGTCGGAATGCTTTAATTGATACCCTCATGTTCAATCAAGGAGAAAGGCGACGTCTTAGAATAGTTGTAAAAGTTTAATTAACTTGTAACCAGAAGGATTAGTAGAAAGTAATCTTCAAGGAAAAGTCTTGAAGTGCTGACAGACACAGTTTGACAGAATCATGTTGACAAATGTATTCATTAACTCTTCTCTCTTTATTTTTATTGTTATTGCATGCATATTAGATTTAGTACATCTAATTAAGAGAAAATATATAACTTGAATATGACAAACTAAAAAAATTTTAATCACAAGAAAAAGTTTTAAAACCTATTTCACTCACCTCCTCCCTTTTGGTCATATCGATCTCACAATATATTTTAAAATCAAATTAACCCACAAATGTCTAAGTCCATTAACTCTGCCATAATAGACCTATGTATATAGTCTTTTGTGCAAATGTTCTTAAGCTAATCGAAGTGACGTAAAAGTAATATAGAAGATAGAAAGTACTTCAGAGTACTACACACAAGAACATTTGATGCGTAGATGAAACCAATCTAACTTGTGTAGCCCAGAAATGCTTCTATGAAAGGGTCACGTAAATGAGGTAGATTGAGTTTGAACATTACATAAACGAGCCCTTTTCAGGGTTAGGTCATTCTGCATCTGCATAATTATAGAATCTGCAAGGAGCGGCTTTATTTTTATCTCACAATTTTCAATTGTATTTTGTAATACTCGAAAGGGGATCCCTAGAAATGAAGGGCTTGTCCGGAAAAGCAAAGAAATATGAAGAGACAAGAGTGGGAAGACAAAGAAACAGCCAGGAAAATGGGATATCTGCGTGGAAATAATGTTTGTGGTTGTTCATCATAAGATCAAATCAAACCGCTTTTTCACATGCACACTTCTCAGCTCTCTCTCTCTCTCTTTCTCTCTCTCTCCTTCTCTCTTAAAAACAGAAGCGCACGTACAGAGGCAAACACTCATGCACACAAAGTCTTATTCTTCAAGTTAGGCTATATTATGACCTTTTACATACCATACAGCTCGAACAAATTACCCTTTATATAGACTAGTCTCCCGTCTTTCTTCCACTACCCTGAACCTAATAACTCAGAGTAGAGAGAAGAGAACTCCTCACATAAAGTCTCCAATATATGAGTTTTCCTAAATCAGGAAAAGATGAAACTGACTCGGAAAGCTCTAATCCTAACCTTATACTGGATCTAAGCCTTTCTAGCAAGGATTCCAATGATGGGTCGAAGCAAGAACTCAATCTAGTAGACAATTTTGATGCGAATTCATCAGAAACTACAGGATATGAAGCTGATCAGCCCCGAGTTTTCTCATGCAACTATTGCCAAAGAAAATTCTACAGCTCACAAGCACTGGGAGGGCACCAAAACGCCCATAAACGAGAAAGAACTTTAGCCAAAAGAGGTCAAAAGCTAGGTGCAGTTTCTTCAATGGCGGCCTATGGATTTTCTAGCGTGACTTCTCTTCCTTTTCATGGGTTGGTAAATAGGTCGCTCGGAATTCAAGCTCATTCTATGATTCATAAGCCTTCTCCTCAGGTTTGTACTTCTGTATCTTCTCCGATTTATGGCCAAAGTGGGTGGGCGAGGCAGCCTCTAGATCAACAACCAGCAATTGGGAGGCTGAAAATGGAGAAGTTTCAAGTGGGTATGATCGCAGGAGCTGCATCTAGTGGTGGAGCTGCAAGATTTGAAAACAACGGAGGGATTGTAGGATTTTCTTGGGAAAATGGTTTAAGCCACTCCAAGCATCAGCAAGATGATCTTCAGAACCTTGATTTGTCTCTAAAGCTCTAAGATGATTTCCTTTTTCTTTCTTCGAATATTTATGTTCATATTTTGTAAATCGATTTGGGAGAGCGGATGTTTAGAGGTTCTTATTCATTGTGAATTTCTTCATCAGAAATATTTCACCTATTTCTTTTTCTTTTTTTAAATTCTGCAGTTTTAGATTAAAAATTTGCTCTTTCTTTATCAGGGCTTCAAACGGAGTTGATGTATAAATTCAAGAAAAGACATTTAACTTTTTAATGGATTGGTGACGTTTAATTCGAAGTTTGATACACTTTTTTTTTTTTTTTTTTTTTTTTTTTTGCATAGCGTCATTTAGATTCATGTTGTGTCAATATAATGGATATGTGCTTGATTTGCAATTTGTAATTTCTGCTCGCCTTAAAAAATAATCACTGAAAACATATATGATTTAATCTATAACTTTATATATTTATTATTCTTTTGGGTCGAGTAAAAATTCTAAACACTTTCTTCGGTCTCTAATGTAGTTTAACATTGGTTAATTTCTGGAAAAATTAAAACTGACTTCACCCATACACAATAAAAACATCTCATAAAGGCACATCGAACTGTACATGTTAATACTTTAGACTGGCTGAAAGTTTAAATAAGAAATGAGAGCATGAGAAGAAAAAGAAAAGATAGAAGTAGGGTTTCATCACAAACGTGAGCTATCATCAATCAGGAATTTTGTGATCAATCGGTCATCTATCTAAACACTTTAGTGTGACATAGGACCCACAAAATGTGCTCAAATTTTGGATACTTGCAAGTGTGTTCCTCATTAACATTCGAAAGGACCCACGAGAAAAAAAGTATACGAATTGAACGGCTGATATCATCTTAGTGACAACATTGTTGACCTACCTGCAGTTGAAGTAATAGACCATCTATACTGGGATAAATGAAGGTGGGTTAGCACGCCACGTGAAAGTAAAGCACATTATAACTCTATTAGTTATGCTATCACATCAAATTTAATTTTTTTAGTATTAAAAATTTAGGGTAAATCTTTGATTTCTCACAAAATTGGTATTTCTTACGTGGGTCCAAATCCAACTGATATAAACAGCTTAATTCTCCCCAACTTAAAATATGAAGAGGGACTTATTATGTTAATTGTCATCAAATTTCACATTAGCATGGCATTTGATAGGATGAGATGAAGATGGTGCAAATGGTCTGAAAATTGACGGCAGAAAGGTCGAGTTTGGACAAGGGTTGCAGATTAGCTGGACTTTCCAATTCTCTCTGCGTTGGGCGGCAACATTCCTTTACCCATTTTCTTCCATTTCAAGGGTGGATCCTTCTGACATTGCATCGATTAAGAAAACACTTGTAAGACGAGCAACTGAAAGGGATTTCCAGGAGAACCAATTTAGCTTAGATTAGGTGTAACTTTCGATAAATAATCCCTTTTTCTGGTTTAAGATCTTACAGAAATCACAGAAAGATTTCTGTCCTCACCTGATTCAGTGAAGTCAACATTTCATATACACAATTTATATCTTCTCTTACATTTGTGCTACAATTTTCCCGTTGAATATAATTTTAGATAATCGCATTTCAAGCTTATAGAGATTAATGCAATGCATTTGGTAAAGTAGAAGTTGCCAGTTTAGTCCAACGAACAGCTAAGAGACCTCTGTTGAATGGAATGGACTAAGTTAAAATGAACCATATTAATTACAATGAGGATAGCAAATTATGATTATAAACAATAATAAACTAGAAATTATTATAACTTAGTAACAAGTCATTGCATTGAGAAGTCATTGAGTGAGATGACTCTTGTTAAGAAATTTACTAACCAAATGTGTCCCAAAGTACAAACCAATTTAGCGAATCAAACTAGAAACTCTAAGGTACAAAATGATTGTAAAATCAAGTCAATTGGAACTGAAAAAAAAAATATTATGCAAATTAGACGCTAAAACCTAGCCTTATAATAGGTGAAGGTGACTTTGGACTTTAGAAGGGCAATAGATGGTGTTGTGAACGGGATTGAGGAGCATAAAGCAAGTCATATGGACACTTTTTTAATGTGTTGTATCTATTTTTCGATGAAAATATTCAGCAAATGAGGCATATAAGGACTCGATTTTATACCGATGTATTAAGTAATTTCAACTATGAGTTTTGCAACTTAAAATGCTTCTAGCATCGTTTCATATTGTTTTTCGTGTATTTTAAAAGTAACAAACTTCATACATAGATCATAATTAAAGTGTGAATAAAAGGGGCAGAAATGTAACAAAAAAAGGAAAATAAAAAGAATAAAAATCAGCGCAGTCGTGGTCACTTGCGCTCACATCGAGCGCAGCTGCGCTGGCTAAAGAAGTGTTAAAGGCAATAGCTCAGTGCTATCGTACTACTACAATTGAAGAATGACATATGGAAACAAGAGGCTTGGCGCTACTAGGGTATGACGTGCTAGGAAATGTGGATGGAAGTTGAAACACAAAAGTTGTGTTCTCGGGTATGCACTATTTAGACTGAGAAGAGCAAAAATTTCTCACAAATACAACTCAATCAACACTTGGACTTTGGGGTAGAAATTTGGACAGCTTCTAGTCTTGAGTGTGGTAGGAGTTTCCTTCAAATTTTACGATCCAAAGTGGCAAGAAGTGGACGTTATACTGAAAATGGTAAAAGGGGATTGCAACCCGAAATACTACTCCGATCGAGAAATTTAGCGGAATTTGGAAATTTATAATTCACTCGTTTGGAAATGTCTGGATGTGATTTTTGGCCAGAATGATCCCTTATGTGTGAGTATTGATATCTGTAACAATAAGGGGTTGAATCATTGTAGATGAAAATATATAGTTGCTGGAGTGCAGGTTGGTCCAAAAGATGCTACGACTACACCTCCTTGGTGTTGTGCGACTTTCTTGGATAAATGCCTCGAACTTGCTTTGTTGTGAGTTTCCTTGGATGAACGCCACAAAGAGTGGAACCATAAACACCAACACACAATTTGGATATTACTCACCAAATTTGGGTGGCCACTTGAAGAGAACTTCAAGCTTGAAACTGAAACTTCAAAAGGGCTTTTCTTTGCATCAAATTTAGGTTTACATTAACTCATAATGTAACGAGCCCAGTAGGGCTGAGACCAAACTATGACTCCTTTAAACTTGTTTGTATATCTTTACTGTTCTTATTTAGGATATGCCCCTGTTCATTTCTTTTTTTTTTTTAAAAACAATCAAACTTAACTCAAGACACTTCACGCGATTTATTAAACGTTGCTCAGTTAATGAAATACAGCACACATCTGCCGACGGGCAGTGTAGAATACTTCAGCCGATGAGCGGAAGCTCCAGCTTTTAATCTGCATCTACCGATAGAGAAATAAACCCACATCTACCGACGGTCACGTGCCCGCCACGTAACACATCAATTTCTTTCCAGCAGTAGACATCTACCGATATGCATGTGCAAACCACGTGCTCCTTTAATATATCTTCCGATAGAGTACATCTACCGGTGAATAAAATACACTACATCGCCTGATGACCAACCAGTGAAACATAAGGCTCACACATGCCGATCGCTAGACGACAAGCACAGAGCTTGCTTCAGCCGGTAGTGAAAACCTACATCATCCGGTTACCATCTGCAATGCACGTGACTCACTTACTTCATCCGATGTTTGAAATACTCTACATCTACCGGTCACTAGACGACAAAATGACATTTACATCATCCGGTAACCTAAATACACTTGATCTGCTGGTCACTAGACGACAAAACCATATTTTCATCATCTGGTGACTAAACGACAACTACATTCCCATCATCCGGTGAATAAACATACTACATCATCTGGTGAGGAAACATACTAATTGTTCAACTCCTATCATTTGACATCTGCCGATGACGTCAGCCGGATGATTGCCTCATCTAGCTTCTATCGTACAGTAGTGAAACACTATAATCATCAAATAACTTCATTCAACAGGAAAGTACCACAACTCACCTAAATCTTAACTTAGTAACTATAAACCTCAAAGAGTGAGAATCATAGACTCATCCAAAATACACATAGCGGAAGACTTAAGCAAAACAGACCATTCGATAATCTTTAAAATCATTATCAGACTCTGAAGTCTATCAATCAAATCCGAACTTCATTGTTATAAGAAATTCTACTCTACTTAGGCAACTGTTTATCATAAACTTTACTGACATACTATGAGCATAACCAAGGGACTTAATCATCTGTCCAGCGTTGCACTGTCATACTGAGCATCCTCCAGCAACCAGCTTTAAACATCATCTCTGGATTGGAAATCCTCACCTGTTAGCTCTTCATCTACATCATAAGGTTTAACTATAAGCCTAATGCTTAGTAAGGAATGCAACACTAACACGGATGCATGAATGCATAATTCGCAAAAACGCATGTTCATGAGTCTTTTGTTGTTCATATCTTTACTCGTAATCATCATTCATAGTCATAGATCATATTCATCATTCATAATCTTTGATCATATTCTTCATTTAAGTTGTGTGGAATAAGAGAGGATTTGTGCCGGTAAAGGTGGTTCGACATTGAGTTTGATCTTGGTCCCTACTGCAGGTCATATTCATATGTCTCTCTTTTGGACTGTGACATACGCCGAACCGCCCCCAACCCTCACTTAGTCCACGTTGCATAAGTTTTATCTTCTTACTTTGTTCATGAGAAAACCATGCTCTTAAAACATTTTCATATGCATAAAATAGTCATGATGCATGTACATGGAAATTTTTAAATCATCAAGCTACAGAATAGAGCACTATCCAACATGAGACCTTACCATTGAGCTAATCATCAACATAATGTTAGACAGTAACATAAGGGAACTACAAATCATCGTATGAGTTTCTACCTAGCATGCTTTGATGTAGGGTCCTAATGACCGAGAAACCTGTACATTCACTTACTTGTTTTCCTTAGCAACTTGAGCTCCTTTTCTTCAGACTTTTTCCCCTAAAACATTCACATTGCAGTAGTTAAAACAAAATCCTAGTAGTTCTAAATATCAAGTCAATCTAAGATTTAATAGCTAAAGTCATTCCCGAATCCTTAGTCTAATACTCTGTGCAGTCTGAATCCAAAAACCAAAATAGACAGACCCGACTATCGATTACTCAGGGTTGGTTATTTTAAATGTCAAGAATCGATTCAGAATGACATTACCACTCTCAGATTCTAAAGTATCCTTATTAATACTCGGCCATTGAAGAATCCAGAACTTCAACACCGAGCTGAAATCAGAGCTTAACAACTAACAGATAACTACCTTGCCTATTTCATACCTTGGGAGTGGATTCGTAGGGAATGCAGGCCTGAAGCCGGTCTTCGATAAGAAGCATCACTGGAAACAGAGAGCGAGAGCTCGGGAGAGAAGAAGTTGCCGAGAGTAGAAGGTGTCGGCTACAGTGGTTTAAATGAAGTTTGATTTCCATTTTCTTTAAATATCGGTCTCAAACCTCCATTATTACAACTTTCCCACCCAACCTAATTTAAATCCACATGTAATTAATTAAGCTCGGCATAATATTCTAAACCAGGAAAATTAACTAAAAACGACCGTTAAAACGGTTAAGGAAATCACTTGGTCGTTATTTCGGGTGTTACATCCACCCCTCCTTAAACAAAATTTTCGTCCTCGAAAATTGATCAAACAAATATCTCTGGATATTTGTCCACCATGTCCTGTCGTCGCTCCCAAGTGGCTTCTTCGATGCCATGATTCTTCCATAAAACTTTGACTAATGGAATCTCTTTATTCCTCAGAGTCTTAACTGCAGATTCCAATATCTACACCGGCTTTTCTTCATACACCAGTGTCGGCTCTAACTCAATATCCGTTGGCTGAACAACTTGCGTCGGATCTCGTATGCATTTCCTTAACATTGACACGTGAAAGACATTGTGAACCTTATCCAATGATGGAGGCAAATGCAGTCTGTAGGCTGTACTACCAATTCTAGCCAAGACAGGGAAGGGCCCAACAAACCGTGGAGTAAGTTTCCCCTTTTTGCCAAATCTTAAGACTCCCTTGAACGGTGAAACCTTCAGGAATACATCATCCCCGACCGTAAATTCAAGATCCCTCCTCCTATGGTCTGCATAACTCTTCTGTCGGCTCTGAGCAATCATCATCCTCTTCCTAATAATAGAAATATTTTCAGACATCTGCAGCAGAAGTTCGGGTCCTTGAAGTTTTGCTTCACCAACCTCATCCCAATATAGAGGTGACCTACATTTCCTGCCACACAGTGCTTCATAAGGTGCCATACCAATGGTGGACTGGTAGCTGTTGTTGTAGGAGAACTCAACCAGATGTAAGTATCGGCTCCAGGATGACTGGAAATCTAGTACACACGCCCTCAACATGTCTTCAAGTATCCGAATAGTCCTCTCAGATTGACCATCTGTCTACGGGTGAAAGGCAGTGTTGAAGGATAACCTTGTGCCAAGTGTGCCTTGTAGACCTTTCCAAAATCGAGAGGTAAACCTGGGATCATGATCAGAGACAATAGATACAGGAATTCCATGCAACCTAATAACTTCCTGTACGTACAGATCAGCAAGCTGATCCATCGAGTAGGTTGTTCTTACAGGTAAGAAATGGGCTGATTTCGTCAGTCTATCAATCACAACCCAAATACTATCATGTCCCTTAGTTGTCTTAGGTAATCCTACTACGAAATCCATAGCTATGTGTTCCCACTTCCATTCGGGAATAGGTAAAGGCTGAAGGGTACCTCCTGGACGCTGGTGCTCTGCTTTGACTTGTTGGCATACCAAGCATGACTCTACATACTTAGCAACATCCCTTTTTAAGTTAGGCCACCAGTAGAGTAACTTCAGGTCTCGATACATCTTGGTGCTGCCAGGATGCACAGAAAAGGGAGATAAATGTGCCTCGGCCAAGATTAACTTACGTAATCCCTCATCATTAGGGACATATCATCGATTCCTAAACCTCAGAATCCCATCTTTAGAAAGACTATACTCGGAGGTGGTGTCCTTCAATTTGCTCATTATGCTGATATTCTCCTCTGAATTCCTCTGTTGTGCCTCTTTGATCTTTTCCAAAACCGTTGGCTGAATGGTCAAATCGACAAGTAAGGTTGATAACTTTGGTACTATCTCCAACTCAAATCTCTGAACTTCTGTCCTCAAAGGTATAGATATAGTTGACACAACGGGTTGCATTGTTGTTGACATCCTGCTTAATGCATCAGCTACAGAGTTAGCCTTACCCGGGTGGTACCTGATCTCAAAGTCGTAATCCTTAACAAATTCCAACCAACGTCTCTCCCTCATGTTCAATTCCTTTTGTGTAAAGAGGTACCTCAGACTTTTATGGTCAGAAAACACCTCACACTGTTGTCCATATAAATAGTGTCTCCACATCTTCAAAGCAAAAACAACAGCGGCTAATTCTAAATCATGGGTGGGATAGTTCTGTTCATAACTCTTTAGCTGCCTAGAGGCATACGCTACAACTTTACCCTCTTGCATCAAAACACAGCCCAAACCAACTTTAGATGCATCACAGTATACGCTAAACTTTCCTTCTTCGGTTGGAAGAGTCAATACAGGGGCTGTTGTTAACTTCAATTTCAATGTTTGGAAGCTACCCTCACAGGCTTCAGTCCAAGAATACTTATTGTCCTTCTTTGTCAGGTCCGTCAGGGGCTTAGCTATCATAGAAAATCTTTTGATGAACTTCCTGTAATACCCTGCCAAACCAAGAAAACTATGGACTTCATTGGCATTCCTTGGCTGTGGCCAATCCTTAACAGCCTGAATTTTAGTTGGATCTACTGATATGCCATCGACAGAAACAACATGACCTAAGAAGTTGACTTTATCTAGCCAGAATTCACATTTTGACAACTTTGCATAGAGTTGCTGCTGTTTCAGGGTTGTCAAAACTATCCTTAAATGTTCCTCGTGATCAGCTTTAGTCCGTGAATAAATTAAGATATCATCTATGAACACAATTACAAACTTGTCCAAGTAATCACGAAACACTTGATTCATCAGGTCCATAAAGGTTGCTGGTGCATTAGTCAGTTCAAATGACATTACAAGGAATTCATAATGTCCATAACGGGTCCTGAAGGCAGTCTTAGGTATATCACTCTCCTTAACCTTCAGTTGGTAATACCCTGAACGCAAGTCAATCTTTGAAAACACTTTAGCTCCTTGTAATTGGTCAAACAAGTCATCAATTCGGGGCAATGGGTACTTATTCTTAATTGTCAACTTGTTCAATTCCCTGTAATCTATACACATTCTAAGGGAACCATCTTTCTTTTTAACGAATAAGACAGATGCACCCCAAGGAGAACTGCTAGGGCGTATAAATCCCTTGTCTACTAATTCCTGCAGTTGGACTTTTAATTCCTTCAACTCAACAGGCGCCATGCGGTATGGATTCTTAGACACCGATAATGCCTCGGGGTACGTATCTATTACAAACTCTATTTCCCTATCAGGTGGCAAACCAGGCAAATCATCCAAAAATGCCTCAGGGAACTCTTGGACTATGGGAATATCCTGTAATTCTACTATATCCTTCATCCGAACATCCATTACACTAGCCAGGTAACTCTCACATCCATTTTTCAATAATCGATGAATCTCTAAGGGGGATATAATCGACATTTTACTTATCTTAGGAATAGCTTGGAAGGAATAATGATCACCATTTGGGGGTCGAAAATCAACCATCCCAGATCTACAACTTATTGTGGCATAATGCCTGAATAACCAATCCATTCCTAATATCACCTCATACCCTTTCATGTCAATTACAATCAGTTCTACATAAAGTTTCTTACCTCCTAAGGACACAACATCACCTTTAACAATCTGTTCAGAACGTAGGGACTTTCCTGATGGTAACATAATATTATATGACCTTTCGGCTGGTGAAAGTTCTAAGTTGTGATTGCATACAAACAAGGTTGATATAAACGAGTGTGTGGCTCCTGTATCTATAAGTGTGTAAGCAGCAAAACTACAGATCATAATGGTACCTGTTATGACTGTATGCTGCTCGGCTTCCTCATCTTCCATCATAGCATAAACTCTAGGTGCTACCCTTGCACGATTCTGATCTGGCGGCATGGGGCAGTCTCTGACTATATGCCCAACCTTATCACATCTAAAACAGCGGTCAGAACGCAACTTGCATTCGCCAGGGTGGTTCTTCTGACAGGTGGGGCATAAGGGCGCCAGAGGCCTCTTTCCTTTTTCTTGGTCATCATTCTGGTTGTAAGGCCTCTTCACACCTTTCAGCTGTTGTGGTCCCCTGTTCTGCTGTGGCTGCCAGCTTTTGTTCTGTCGTGGTGGCTGTTGAACATCCTTGGTAGTCTTCTTTGACTGATCACGCTGCTCATACACTGTTATTTCAGCCTCCTCCATTTCCAATGCCTTAGCTGTGACTTCGGTATACGACACATTGTAGAGACCAGCAGTTTTCACTTTCATATACAAGCTTGGCTTCAGTCCTTGAACAAACTTATAGATCTTATCCTCCTCATCCTCTACCAGACGGGATGCAAATCGAGACAAGGTCTCAAATCTGCATATGTAATCCGTTACTGAACCAGTCTGTCGTAGATTCATAAACTCCTTTTTCTTACTGGCCCGAACAGTTCGATTAAAATATTTGTCAAAGAAGGCAGTCTTGAACCTTCCCCAGGTCATAGCTCCTACGTCAGTCGTGCCTTGAATCGAGTCCCACCAATGCCTTGCATCCAGTTCCAAATGATAGACGGCACATGTGACCTTATCTCCCTCGTCCACCTTTGCATACTTGAACATGTCCTCCATCTTTCGAATCCATTCTTCAGCAAAAACAGGATCTGAAACTTGACCATTGAAAGTCAGGGGTCGAAGTCGGTGAAAACGCTCATCCCCATGTTCTCGGGCAATATTCGTACTCGAATTCCCTTGTTCTTCCCTGGCGGTCATGAGCTGCTCAACTTGGCGGGATTGGCGAATTACTAACTCAGTTAGTTGAGCAATAGTGTGACTATCCACGTTATCATCTCTCTGTTGACCTCTCATCATTTTGGGATTCCTAAACAATTGGACATAAACACATCTTAACTTAACGACATTGCTAGAATCATAAACACTTACAGTTGCTGAAGTGTGCTCATGTGACAGTCAGTGCTGGAAGACAGTCTGCAGAATCAGTTTTAGAACCCGGTTTTGCTTTGATACCATTTGTAACGACCCCATTTCCCAGTAAGATATTGTCCGCTTTGGGGATTGAGCTGTAACCCAATATCCTCCCCTCACGGCTTTGTTTGGCGAGAACTTCCCATAAGGTCACCCAACCTGGAATTGCTCTCGCCGAAGCACTTTTAACTTCGGAGTTCTTATGAGATCTGTTGCCAATTGTACTCCAAAACGCGTCTTACTATGTTAGGAGGGTCTCTTTACATATGTTTCATTTCCACATACTTCCCCAAGCGATGTGGGATTGTGACGACCCCTTTTTACGACCTGTCACCTTCCGGTTCGCCCGCGCGGACGTACCGTCATCCAGGTTCCGGTTCGTGCAGCCATTGTACACATACTTGCACATTTGGGTCATCACAATCACCCTCCCTCGGGGGCCCAACGTCCTCGTTGGCCACATTTTCAGTTGGGTACAGGCTTTGATACCATAATTGTAACGACCCCAGTAGGGCCGAGACCAAACCATGACTCCTTTAAACTTGTTTGTATATCTTTACTGTTCTTATTTAGGATATGCCCCTGTTCATTTCTTTTTTTTTTTTTAAAAACAATCAAACTTAACTCAAGACACTTCACGCGATTTATTAAACGTTGCTCAGTTAATGAAATACAGCACACATCTGCCGACGGGCAGTGTAGAATACTTCAGCCGATGAGCGGAAGCTCCAGCTTTTAATCTGCATCTACCGATAGAGAAATAAACCCACATCTACCGACGGTCACGTGCCCGCCACGTAACACATCAATTTCTTTCCAGCAGTAGACATCTACCGATATACATGTGAAAACCACGTGCTCTTTTAATATATCTTCCGATAGAGTACATCTACCGGTGAATAAAATACACTACATCGCCCGATGACCAACCAGTGAAACATAAGGCTCACACATGCTGATCGCTAGACGACAAGCACAGAGATTGCTTCAGCCGGTAGTGAAAACCTACATCATCCGGTTACCATCTTCAATGCACGTGACTCACTTACTTCATCCGATGTTTGAAATACTCTACATCTACCGGTCACTAGACGACAAAATGATATTTACATCATCCGGTAACCTAAATACACTTGATCTGCCGGTCACTAGACGACAAAACCACATTTTCATCATCCGGTGACTAAACGACAACTACATTCCCATCATCCGGTGAGGAAACATACTAATTGTTCAACTCCTATCATTTGACATCCGCCGATGACATCAGCTGGATGATTGCCTCATCCAGCTTCTATCATACAGCAGTGAAACACTATAATCATCAAATAACTTCATTCAACAGGAAAGTACCACAACTCACCGAAATCTTAACTTAGTAACTATAAACCTCAAACAGTGAGAATCATAGACTCATCCAGAATACACATAGCGGAAGACTTAAGCAAAACAGACCATTCGATAATCTTTAAAATCATTATCAGACTCTGAAGTCTATCAATCAAATCCGAACTTCATTGTTAGAAGAAATTCTATTCTACTTAGGCAACTGTTTATCATAAACTTTACTGACATACTATGAGCATAACCAGGGGACTTAATCGCCTGTCCAGCCTTGCACTGTCATACTGAGCATCCTCCAGCAACCAGCTTTAAACATCATCTCTGGATTGGAAATCCCCACCTGTTAGCTCTTCACCTACATCATAAGGTTTAACTATAAGCCTAATGCTTAGTAAGGAATGCAACACTAACACGGATGCATGAATGCATAATTCGGAAAAACGCATGTTCATGAGTCTTTTGTTGTTCATATCTTTACTCGTAATCATCATTCATAGTCATGGATCATATTCATCATTCATAATCTTTGATCATATTCTTCATTTAAGTTGTGTGGAATAAGAGAGGATTTGTGCCGGTAAAGGGGGTTCGACAGTGAGTTTGATCTTGGTCCTTATTGCGGGTCGTATTCATATGTCCCTCTTTTGGACTTTGGCATACGCCGAACCGCCCCCAACCCTCACTTAGTCCACGTTGCATAAGTTTTATCTTCTTACTTTGTTCATGAGAAAACCATGCTCTTAAAACATTTTCATATGCATAAAATAGTCATGATGCATGTACATGGAAATTCTTAAATCATCAAGCTACAGAATAGAGCACTATCCAACATGAGACCTTACCATTGAGCTAATCATCAACATAATGTTAGACAGTAACATAAGGGAACTACAAATGATCGTATGAGTTTCTACCTAGCATCCTTTGATGTAGGGTCCTAATGACCGAGAAACCTGTACATTCACTTACCTGTTTTCCTTAGCAACTTGAGCTCCTTTTCTTCAGACTTTTTCACCTAAAACATTCACATTGCAGTAGTTAAAACAAAATCCTAGTAGTTCTAAATTTCAAGTCAATCTAAGATTTAATAGCTAAAGTCATTCCCGAATCCTTAGTCTAATACTCTGTGCAGTCTGAATCCAAAAACCAAAATAGATAGACCCGACTATCGATTACTCAGGGTTGGTTATTTTAAATGTCCAGAATCGATTCGGAATGATATTACCACTCTCAGATTCTAAAGTATCCTTATTAATACTTGGCCATTGAAGAATCTAGAACTTCAACACCGAGCTGAAATCAGAGCTTAACAACTAACAGATAACTACCTTGCCTATTTCATACCTTGGACGTGGATTCGTAGGGAATGCAGGCCTGAAGCCGGTCGTCGACGAGAAGGATCACTGGAAACAGAGAGTGAGATCTCGGGAGAGAAGAAGTCGCCGAGAGTAGAAGGTGTCGGCTACAGTGGTTTAAATGAAGTTTGAACCCTTTTCATTTTCTTTAAATACCGGTCTCAAACCTCCATTATTACAACTTTGCCACCCAACCTAATTTAAATCCACATGTAATTAATTAAGCTCGGCATAATATTTTAAACCTGGAAAATTAACTAAACACGACCGTTAAAACGGTTAAGGAAATCACCTGGTCGTTATTTTGGGTGTTACACATAATGTATATATACTTTTCTTAGAAAATATTAGGGTTACAACCCTAAAAGAAGCTTTTACAAAAGGGTAATCCAAAAGTAGGCAAAAAAGGGTCCTCTGCTTAGTGAGGAAGGCCGAGTACCTTTTCGACATCCCTATGTCATTGACTTTTCCTAACCCTAACATGTACCCTTCCTAACATCTTTTACATCAAAACCATAAGTTAAATATTGCTTTAGGGCTTCACAAAAAAAATGGTGCTTTAATTTCACTTGCTTTGCACTTCATGAATTGCCTAGAATCCATGTGCTTCCTAGAGTGATGCATCAATGGTTGATAGATTGACTTGGGATTTGTGCTAGGTGATCTTTGATTCGAATTCTTTGACTCCTTTTTGATGTATTTTGAGCTAATATGGCTCTTCAAACTCCCAAGGAGAGAATGGCCAAAGATGACAATAATGTTGTTGGATGATGGAAAGAAGTTGTGTCAACTTTTCGTGCCAATGCTCCAATGAATCGATTGCTTGGACTCCTTTTTGTGTAGTGAAATTATGTTCTCCAGTAAGAAATATAAGAAAGAGAAACCTACAAGATGAGCAAAGAAGTTATAATAAGATTTATCTTGGATCCTGAGAAGGGATCCTGTGACACATCACGATCAATCTAGGTGTAGTTACGCTTGTCGATATTTTGTGCATCATAGTTACGCTGGTAAGTGGCGTAGCTGTAGCAATGCAAGCTAATTAGGGTTAACAGGATGTTTTAATAAAGATCAATAAATACAATACACATTAAACAATTAAATGAGGTTGCACACTTGTCAATTCAATAGAGAATAGAGATTTTGATGCTTAGTTGCTGTTAGAATTCGTGGAAATTATGACGACTCACGACAAATCCTCGAGACAAAAAGCTTCAACTAGTTTTTATCTCTCTTCACTTATCTTTAATTTCATTGTATTCTCGATGGCTATTGGTATGATTTTTTTTGTGCTTTTTCCTTTTGCAATTATGAACTAAATTTCTTGTATGCTATTACAATACGCATGAAACTTAATGAAGTTTATATCTTTTTCACTATATTGATTTGTATCAGGTTTGAATGTTCCTTTTGGTCTTTAATGTTAATTTGATTATCTAGCCAATAATTTGGTTAATCTTATCACGTTTAATGAATTTGGAAAAAAGACTTTCATGTTAGATACAAACAGAATAACACATGATTATCGAGTGGAAACCGTGAATTTGTGTAGGATAGAATGTATCTAGATAACATGTGTAACCTAAATTGAGAAGTTGACTTAAATGATTTATTAATGTTTTATTCACATAGGAATATAGTGAATTTAATATCTAACAAAATTTCTAATCCACCATCGGGAGAGGCTTTTTGATAATTAGAGTTTTCGGTTAACTAACCCACACAAATTGATTAATTGAAAAAGGTAACTTAATTTGTTCATTGTTTGGGGAAACTTTTAATCTTAGGTTTTAATTAATTGAAGTTAATTTGTTTTTAATTTCTTGCTTTTGTTTTACTAGTCATTAGTCATTATAATTACAAAATTTATTTTTTAAGTAAAAGTAAATTGGTAGTTAAAAATTTAATTGTATCAATTCCCTCTCGGTTTCACATCTATTTTCATCACTATTTTACTTGTGCACTACGTACTCTTGCGTTGTGTAAAATCACCAACAAATTTGTAGCATTGTTTATGGGGAAGTGTTTTACTCTTAAATTTTTAATATCAATAGAAATTATTTTTATTCTAGTTTAAAAGTTTATAATAGCAAATTTTATCTATTTTCAAGCACTCAAGCGTTGCATGCGAAGTGACAAAACTGTAAGCTTCTACCCTATAATCTTGAAATACAAAAAAACGTGCAAAAGAAACAGGAAGACAAAAAGAAGACAATATTTATATCAATAACTTGTAATGGCTGAAGTACTTGAAGAACAATTGAAGACTTTGAGAGATTATGCAATGTTGCTAGTGAATGGTATTCAAACAAGTATTGTCTTGCCACCAGTTGCAGCCAAAACTTTTAAGATTAAGTCGACAATTATTTAGATGATCCAAACTTTAGTGCAGTTTCAAGGTTATCAAATGACAATTCAAATGTGTATCTAGCAAGTTTCCTGGAGATACGTGATACGTTTAAGTTTAATGGGCTTTAATCTCATGCGACTAGGTTGTGACTATTCGATTTTTCACTCAGAGACAAGGCGAAAAGTTGTTTATTTCCCTACCTTTGGGTTCATTATCCCTTGGCATGATCTAGCTCAAAAAATTTTTGGCAAAATATTTTTCATCAGCTAAAACAGCAAGAATGCGTAATGATATTACGTCATTAAGGTAATTGGATTTAGAGTCTTTGTATGAGGCATGAGAATGGTTCAAGGAATTATTACGACAATATCATCATCATGAGATACCAAAATGGCTTCAAGTCTAGACTTTTTACAACGGATTGAATGGTCACTTAAACTCCAATATTGATGCAGTAGCAGGAGAGTTACTTATGGCAAGATTCATTGATTCATGCTATATTTTATCCGAGAACATGGTAGCCAATAACTACTAGTGCCCAACTGAAATATCAACAAATAGAAAGGTTGCAAGAATTAAAGAAGTGGATGCTATATGAAACACCAAGAATTTTTAGCATCATTTATGCCCAGAAATGAAGAATTTTAAAGTAATTTGATGAATGAAAAATGTTATTGGAACGTTAAGGGTTAAATCGTGAGGCTAAATTGAACGAAGAATTTACAAAAAAATTTAAACCGACAGATTACGAAACTTATAGTTAGAAATAAGGGGGAAGGGCAAGATGGTAAATTGGGTTTAATTTTTAATAAACCTCTCTCTCTCCCTCCCTCACCCAGCAGCTCCCTCTGTCACGGACCATTTTCCCATGGTCCATGATGGTGCGGCAACTGTGGGCGTTGGCTGGCACAAGCATGGACAAGAGTGCAACCATGATGGTTGGTGTGCATAAAGGTTGAGTACGGGGCCAAGTGGGTTGGTGTGCTCAAGAAGGCAAGAGCCGGGCTCTTGAAACATGATGGTTGCCGAGACAAAGGACACAGAGCGATATGGGACGCTCAAGGCAAGTTGGCCACACCACGAGTTCTAGACGTGGGGCAAAGTGGTGCGACAAGATCAACAAGCCATGTGTGGCGATATCAAGACAATCATGGTGCATGGTGCATGGTGCATGGGCCTAGGCATGATAGGAGGCGTGGGGCATCCTCCTATGGCATGGAAAAATATGACTAAGTGTTGGTGGGCACTTGAGGCACGCGGGCTGGATCACTTGGAGTGGTGCAGTCCACACATGGCACTGGGCGCTGGGTCGATGGGGCAGGCCCACGCGGGAAGGCAGAAGATCATTTATGTTAGTGCTTCATTTATGTTAGTGCTCTCATTTATGTTAGTGCTTCATTTATGTTAGTGCTCTCATTCATGTTAGTGTTCTCATTTATGTTAGTGCTTATTTATGTTAGTGCTTGCACTTATGAGGATTCATGTACATGGCCTTGGCCATTTGTGTATAAATAGGCCATGAGCAACCAAGCCAAAGACATCAACTTCAAGTGGAAGAGTGTCTTGAGCATTGTGGTTTGCCTTGGAGAGAAATTGTTCCTAGTTCTTGTTTTCGGAAATCAAGGAAGGTTGGGAGGGGTCCTCCCGTAAACACTTGTGTCTCTTCTATTATCTGCATTATTGGTGAGGGGCTGGCCATAGTCGTGGACTTGGCGCCATCATACTTGGTGAAAATTCGGGCAAGAATTTAGCCGTGTGACACCCTCCCTCTCTTTCCTTCTCTCCTCTTTGCCTTGCGCCAGCAATGATTTCGTCCATCCTCCACGCCGATTTCTCTCCTCTTTCTTCCAGGTTTGAAGTTCCAAGGTAAGATTTAAGATTTGTGGAGTGGGTTTTAGGATTTGGGTTAGGGTTTGAGTTGATTTTCATAGATTTTGTGGTTTTGGGTTAGGGTTCCAAAATTTCCTCCCTCCTTCTTGAAGGATTTGGTCTGAATTTTTCCTTTTCCAAAAGATTTAAGGTGTTTAAAACTTAAGGAAAAGTGCACGAGTTGCTAAGGAATTCCAGGTAAGTGTGTGTTAGGTGTTCGGCCAATAGGGTCCTATTTCGCAAGGGTACTAGGATGTTATGTCTGATGATGGTTTTGATGTCTTATCGTGAATTGTTTGAGGATGTTTGATGATTAGTTTTCTTTGAGTAGATTATGTGTTGATGTATGGAGGATTATGTTTATATGTGCATTCACGTTACACGCATCATATTTTCTCAAAGAAGCATACGAAAGTGTTTTACATGCATGATTTATGTAAAGAAAACGTAAAGAAAAGCAATAATATGTAATGTACGTAGTGATTAAGCGTGGGTCGGGGCAGTATGGCCATGAATTGTCTTTTTATGGGGACTATGTCACTTGTCCATGTAATGGACCATGAAACCCGTCCGTAAGAACCATGTATACGAATCACTGCCTACTTCCCAACGGAAACGCCCCCTTAATCCATGTCAAGTGAAAAGACCAAGAAACGAGTAAACAATCATGATTTTTTTAGCATGCATTACTTGAGCAATTTATCCGTATATGTACACCTCTTACTAAGCATTAGGCTTATAGTTTGAACCTTGTGATGTAGGTGAAGAATTTGAAGGTGAGAAAGTTCTCCCTGAAGTTAATGAATAGGTTGGTCGATGAATGGTACTCGTGGTGAGCATTTTGGGCTGGGCAAGGCGATTTTGACTCGTTGGTTATGCTCTAAGCAAGTTCTTTTTGGTACACGTTTATGAATTTAGAAAAAAAATGGATAGTAGGTTTTGATGATTTAGGGATTTGCTTGGAAGATGTCATGTTTTGAAACAAATATTTTGATCAAAGGGTTTTCCACGTGTTTTATGTTCCGCTACGTGTTTTCTAGTCAGCTTTACAAATTTTGAGCTGGAGTTATCTTTTGAGAAGAGTTTTAAGTTGATGCATTAGGTTATGGGAGTTGGAGGATGTTTATAGATGAAAGGAAGTTATTGGAAGATGAGTTGAAAGTAAAAATGGTTAAGTATGGGAGGAAAAATAAGTGATAGGCGTAAAAAGGACAACATTCTACCTTCAGATGTCGACCGTACTTGGTATATGTCGACCACCAGGATCGATCGGTGAGAGCAGAGCGAACCAAAGTGTCGACCTGTCTTTGCAGGTGTCGACCAGTCTATACTAAAGTGTACAATGTGCAGACCACCAAGATCGACCGGTGAGAGCAGAGCGGACCAAAGTGTCGACCGGTCTGTACAAAAGTGTACAATGTGTTGACCGCAAAGGTCGACCTATGAATATAGAGTCGATTGAAGTGTCGACCTGTCTGTGCAGGTGTCGATCGGTCTGTACAAAAGTGTACAATGTGTCAACTGCAAAGGTCGACCTATGAATACAGAGTCGATTGAAGTGTCGACTGGTCTATATAAGTGTCGACCGGCAGACACTCCATCTATTTTGGTTATTTTCTTTAAAAAAATCTGATTTCAAATGTAATTCAACCATACCTCTAATGAGTCTTTTAAACACGTTTTCTAAGGGTTACTAAAGTATTTAAAGACCTCGAAAGCGATTTCAAGTTTCAAAAAAAAAAATAACATTTACGTCCAAAAATGTGTCTAAGTATATGTCAAGTATGTCACGTATTGTGGCGGCCCATAGTGGGTTGCTACAATTTGTGGTATCAGTGCACCCGGGTTTTAAAATCGTCTCTATAGACTACCTACCAGCACAAACCACCGCACGAGGACACTCCATCAACTGTAAGTGTTTAAGATTGAGTCATGTCATTAAGTGTTTGTTTACGTGTCTAATGTGTTTTGGAGTAACAAGATGCCAAAGGAACCCAGACGAGGAACAGACCAAAGAGATATTACTATTGAGAAACTGACCGCACTAGTTGAGATACAATCCAGTTGTTGGAGGGAGTCATGAACAGGGAAAGGACCGGGAATGGAAACGGTCAGGGCAGTACCTCACAGGATCTTGGTGGTGAAATATTTAGGCAACTCCAGCCTCCGACTTTTGACGGGCAGTCTTCGGATCCCATTTGCGCTGAAGAGTGGATCCGAAAGATAGATAGAATGTTTGACTACGCCAAAGTGGAGGTGAGCGAGAAAGTATCATGTGCAGTGTTCCACCTGAAGAAAGACGCTAGCTTTTGGTGGGATACGGTTAAGGTTATGGCAAATGCAGGAGGTATGACATGGGAGATATTTAAAACGGCCTTTTATGACAAGTACTTTAGCCGAGCAGTCTGAAATAGTAAGAGGGTGGAGTTTTCCAAACTGTGCCAAACTGGATCAGTGGCCGACTATGTCTGACGATTCGAGTCGTTGTCTCGCTTTGCAAGCCATCTGGTAAGTGAGGAAGAGGACAAGGTGTATAATTTTATCCAGGGGTTAAAGTTGGAGATCTTAAAAGGAGTGAAAATTGCAGGCATCGATGACATGCCATATCACAAGGTTGTAGCAAAAGCCCTTGAATTAGATGATATCGAGATGAAAATGCAACAACAAAGGCAGCAACAAAGAGAACTGCTGAGAAACTTTAGAGAGGTACAGCCGCAGCCACAGCAAAATAGGGGGTGGCAGCCGCAACAACAAAGGGGCATGAAAAGATCCAACAATGACCTTATAGACCAAGGTAAGGGCAAGCGACCCTAAGGGGCTTCTCAAGCTCCTCAATGTCCTACCTGCCAGAGGAACTATTTTAAGGAGTGCAAGCTCTATAAAGGATGGTGTTTTCAATGCAATCAGGTAGGCCACATATCAAGAACTGTCCAATGTCAGCTAGGAATCAAACGAGGGTAGCACCAAGAGTCTTCGCTATGATTGAGGACGATTAAGCGGTTCAACATTCTGTCATAACAGGTATGATTTTGATTTGTAGAAAACTTGTATGCACACTGATAACTCTTAAATTAGAGTTATTTTATATGGTATTTAATTGATAGAACTTGTATGATTTGAGTGATTGCAAGAATAAATTGGTATGAATTTATTGCAATTGCTATGTAGTGCTGCAACATTGGTGCTTTGATTGAATTTAATATATTTCATGTAAATTATCTTTTAAAAGCACATTTTTCTCTTTAAATCAAATTTTATATTTTCTTATTTGAATACAATTTTAATAGCGGGAAAATCAAATTCAAAGGAGCTGAAGATTATGGAGAAAGAGAAAGCAAATCAAGGGAATAATGGTTACCATAATTAAAGGAGTAAAATCAAGAAATAGTTGCAGCAAAGTTGATTCAAATTAGAAGGAAGAGATTTGAAAATTATGGAGCACGTGGAAAAAGTAGCGGTAGATGTTAAGAGAAATAAAAGACAGCCAACATGGCAAGCGGTGGATGTGAAAAAAGGGCAGAGGTAAAAGACAAAGGGCAGCGGTAGAAGCTGAAAGAAAGAAATAAAAGATGGGCAACGGGCAGCTATCGACGTAACAAGGGGAAGCACTAAAAGAACAATAAAATAAAGAAGAGTGGAAAGAGAAAAGGAGAAGACACCTGGCATGCAAAAGCTTACGTAAAAGAAAGGAAAATCAATCTGGAGAGAGAGAAAAGGCAAAAATCAAGGAAAAACATATTGGAGAGAGAAAAGAAGAGATTTGGCAACCAAAACAAAAGGAGAGCATTTTTGGAAGAGGAAAGGGACGAAAAAAAAATCCAGAAAAGCTCTGGATCTGAGACGACGACAAACGCCATTTTTCTAATTTTCTTCCTGTTCTCTTCACGGTTTTATCATTTTTATTAACACTATTATTTTTAGGTTTTATTTTATTATGTCTAGTAGCTAAATTTCATTACTTGGTTAGGACGATAGTACTCGTTACGGTTTTTGCTACGATCTCGGTTTTGTTATGCAATTGTTTATTGAACAATTATTTGTGAAATTCTTTACTAAGTCAGATCATATCGATAGATAGGTTGACGATCCATGTTTATATTGTATCGATAGATAGATATAAATTGTTAGATGCATGAATAATTAATTGAATTAAATTGTTACAACGTGGTTAGCATTGATTCGATTGGCAATAAGAATCGTGCAATTAGGAAATTCAATATTAGTTCCATTCCTTCAAGGTTGAAAGAAATTCTAAATTGAATTTACCTAGGAAATTCGAAAGAATCCTAGAATTATTTAATTATTGCTGTTCATAGACAATGTTGTAGAGCATTACCAGAGCATCAATAGTAAAATTATCATAACGAAGAAATCGATCCTAGCCAAGGCTTCTATTCATCGATTTAATCTCATTTATTTTGCTGTCTTTTGTTACATCATTATTTAGATTTAATTCTAATTATTTTTATCTATCATTTTAATATTTTTATAAGATTTTTATAGTGAATTTAAACATAGTTAACAATATCCTCGTGGGATCGATACTTTACTTCGTTAGCGACACGTGCACTTGCGTGTAAGTGTGTAAAATCACTAACAAGTTTTTGGCGCCATTGCCGTGGATATTGATTAGTTGTGATTATTTTGCTATAACTATTTTATTTTATTTTACGTTATTTTATTTTATTTTGTTTCCCTATTTTCAGATATTCTTGATTTATGCCGGACGAAGAAAACACACAGGATCTTGTACCCATAGATCCCGAAATTGAAAGAACATTCAGAGCTAGAAGAAGACAAAATCAGCAACAATTTATTGAGGGCGAAAATATGGCAAACTTAGAAAGAGAAAGGGACAATGCTGAAAGAATTATTGACAACAGAGATAGACCTATTCAGGATTTTACAATCCCTACACTCAATGATCTTAATCCTGGAATAGTCGGACCTGATCTTCATGCCATCAGATTTGAGCTGAAACCAGTGATGTTCCAAATGCTCCAGACGGTTGGACAATTCACTGGAGCAATAACAGATAATCCTCATCGCCATTTGAAAGTTTTTGGAGAAGTTAGTGACTCATTTAACTTCCCTGGAGTATCTACAAAAGCTTTGAGATTAAAACTATTCCCATATTCTCTAAGAGATCGAGCTAGGGATTGGTTAAATAGCATTCCTTCAGATACCATCACAACTTGGGGGGGTTTGACAAAGAAATTCATTATGAAGTATCACCCACCAGTGAGGAACGCAAGGATGAGAAATGACATAACCAGTTTCCAGCAGAGGGATGGAGAATCGCTCTACGAAGCGTGGGATAGATTTAAAGAACTGCTGCGACAGTGCCCAAATCACGGTATACCTCATTGGATTCAATTGGAAATATTTTACAACAAGTTGAATGGACAGACCCGATCGATTATTGATGCAGCTGCCAATGGAACACTTCTATCAAAATCTTTTAACGAGGCATATGACTTGCTAGAAAGAATGGCGGTGAATAGTGTAGCACCCGGTTCCATTGAACCAAAATTTAATTTATTATTAATGATGTACTTTTATAGAAGGGTTGGGGGAGTTATTGGTTAGGTTAATAAATGACCAGGCGAGGGCATGATGGTAATTAGAATTTTACATAGTGGATAACCTATTTAAGGAAAAGTCCAGTGAGAGTAGCCGCCACTATTCCCTATTTCCCTCTTTCGGTTTTCAGCTCGAGCAGTAGAACTCTCTAGGCGATTCTCTCGCCCGATTCTCCTTCAACCTAGGTAAGTCTTGTTTTCTTGCATTTTAGCGATTAGTTTACTGAGAGAATACAATGTGAAGATTTCGAGGTTTCTGTGATTGAGGGTGGGTTCAGGTTCATGGTGATAAATGGGAATGCACGGGTAGCAGAGTTTCAAATCGATTTCCTCAAACATATTATTGATTTTTGGCAAGGTTTAGTAAGAGTTGGATTAATGTACTGTCATGACCTTAGGTGAGCGAGCTTCTAGAGTAGTTGTAACCGAGCATTTCCAAGAGAGCCAGGTAAGTAAAGTATGCATGTGCCTTCGGGCCTACATCACAAAACAGTAGGGTTATGCATCTTGTGAATGATTTTGTATGTCATGCATCATGTTTTTGAAAGATTACGAAAATGAATTTCCATGTAAGAATGGTAAGGTATGAACTGAATGTGACAGACAAACTATTAAGGGAACTAATCCGCCCCTTAATCGAGTAGAGGATGTATGACATTGGGAGAATTGATCCCACTCCCAAGGGAACCAAGGGATCAGATAAGCTATTAAGGGAATTCATCCGCCCCTTAATCGAGTAGAGGATGTATGACATTGGGAGAATTGATCTCACTCCCAAGGGAACCAAGGGATCAGATCAGTTTATGAACGTATGTGTATGCAACTGAGATGAGAAAGTAGAAATTGCATGTTTAGGAATTTATGTTTCAGCAATTCATTTCATTACTGCTTTACTTACTTAGCATTAGGCTAATAGATGAGTTTTGTGATGTAGGTGTTGAGGATACTGCAGGTGAATTCCCTGAGTTTACTGACGAATAGACGGGGTTGGAGGAGCATTTCTCTGTCTCGAACTGGTATACTGATGAGGTGGATTAACTGATGTCAGTTGGTGTGAAGGTTCAGTTGAAAATGTTTTGATTTTAGTGAGTTGAGTTTTCATGACAGTAGTGGTTTTCAATATTCTGAATATGATTTTTTTTAGAGTTTTCTGATAATAGTATTTGGTTGGGCTTAAATGTTGATTTTACTAAATTTGAGTGATTCAAGGATTTGAATTGTTCTAAATGGTTTCAACGAAGTAAGCTTGTCCTTCTCATAGTTAGAGGTTTTTTTTTGGATGGATTTTGAGTAGTTGAAACATTGTTCCACTTTCTGTTGAGTTTTCTGAAGTTGCTTAAGGTCAAGGGTTTTTGAAAGTCTTGAGTAAAGTTTGCAAGTTCAACCATCGGTGAATGGAATTCACCGGTGGATGTTGTGTGTGTGGATCGAATCATCCGACTGACGTCACCGGCTGATGTCGAGTATTTTACTCACCGGATGATGTCGAGTATTTTACTCACCGGATGATGTCGAGTATTTTAGTGACCGGTGGATGTCGTGTGTAAATCCACCGGATGATGTAGAAAGTCCTTTGTCGTTTAGTGACCGGTGGATGTCGTGTGTAAATCCACCGGATGATGTAGAAAGTCCTTTGTCGTTTAGTGACCGGTGGATGTCGTGTGTAAATCCACCGGATGATGTTGAAAGTCTTTTGTCGTTTAGTGACCGGTGGATGTCGTGGGTAAATCCACCGGATGATGTTGAAAGTCTTTTGTCGTTTAGTGACCGGTGGATGTCGTGTGTAAATCCACCAGATGATGTAGAAAAACTTTTGTCATTTAGTGACCAGTGGATGTCGTGTGTAAATCCACCGGATGATGTAGAAAGTCTTTTGTCGTTTAGTGACCGGTGGATGTCGTGTGTGAATCCACCGGATGATGTAGAGAATACTTTGTCGTTTTGCCACCGAATGATGTCTTCCATTTTCTGCTTCAGCCCCTTTTTGTTGACCTTGTTCAGCGGGCGATGCGTTTGACTTTTGAATCTTAAGAAGTATTTTCTTTTTTTGCGATTTAAACTTTTATTCCTTCTTGGCCGATTATTCCTTAATTTTCCAATTGATTATTCAAGCATTGTTCAACAGTTTTATTTAACTCTATTTTTACTCAAATGATTTCCGCTGCAAGTTCTTAAATGTTGAGGTTTTAGAAAATATCAAATTACGACTGTAACACCCGGAAATTTCCTATTACGTGCGTAACCTAGGGTATGCTAAGTATGTGAATTAAGGTTTAGAAACAATGCAAAATAAATAAAAGGGTTGACAAGTCAAAAGAACAAAGGAGGAGATTTGCACATTTCATGGGTTGAAAAGTCAAAATATACATGAACCAATAAGAGACAAGTATAAAGTCAAAAGGTGGTGAGAGGAAGAGTTAGATGACGTTGGACTCCATGGAAAACAAAATGGAAGAAAAGTGGTTTGACCATTCAAACCAAAGGGTTTCAAAAGTCAAATGTTGTGCAAATCAACCAATAGGAATTTTACATGAAATAATTGAATGGAAAAAGTGGGAATGAAAAAGAAATCACGTTGGAAGACATAAGGGAAAGTAAAGTGGGGTGAGTTTGTAATTTTAAAAGGTTTGGAGGAGAAAATTTAAAAGAAAGAAAAGGGGAGGATTTAATGGCTTGAATTTCCTTTCTTTTCTCCCACCTTCTTCCTCACGGTTTTTCTCCCAATCCCTCATCATCCATAGCCGACTTCTCCTCTCCCCATTCTTCCAATTTCAAGGTGTTTTCAAGGTTAGTTTTAGTGGGTTTTTAGTTGTATACCATTAGATGTTAGTTTGTGGTGTTTTATGGTAGTTTAGTGAGGTTTGGTTAGGGTTTGGAAAACCCTAACCATGGAATTCGAAAATTGGGTTTAAATGTTGGATTTTCTTTCCTATTTGGATCATTTAAGTGTTGAATGGATGATTTAGGTTGTTTGGATGATTAAATTAAGGATTTGATGGAAGTTACACAAAAACCGGTTTAAGAACACTATAGGGCCGATTCTGTCTTTGGTATTTTCGGGCTGGCCAAAGTGTTTGTTTGATTAATTTAAGCATTTCAATGGATAGTAGACGTGTAGAGGTTTCCGAGTTGGGGTGGCACGTCGAAATCCGTTGAAAAACGAGGGAGATATGATCGTTTGAAGTTTGACGGTCAAATTGGGTACAAAATCGGGTTTTGTGGTTTTAGGTTGAATTGTGGTGTAGTTTTGGTTAGTTTAGGTTTAGAAATTTCTTAGAGTTTATTGGTGACTTATCAATTTAAGTTTTCATCATTTTAGGTTGTTGAGCGGATAATTGATCGCTAGAAGTGAGCAACTACAAATCCGAGCGGACAGGTAAGTAGTGGATGTTATTCTTTTGCCTTCGGGCCTACACCAGAGAACGGTAGGGTTTCTTTGTTATTGCTTTGGTTCGTGTTACGTTGAATTAATTATGTTGCTTTGGGATTGCGTGGAGTTGCTTGTCTGGTTGGTTTATTGGTCTTGTGTTGCATTGTTTGGCCGTGTGGTGTTATGTGGTCGTGTTGTGTTGTGTCGTGTTGTTGTGTTGAGTCGTCGTGTTGTGTTTTATTGTGTGGTGTGGTTTGGCCTTGCTGTTGTGTTGTCGTTGTCTTTGTCGTGTGTGTGTGTGTGAAAAATATGGCACTTTGGTGCACGGCAAATTAGCACTTTGGTGCACGGCAAATATGGCACTTCGGTGCACGGCAAATTGGCACTTCGGTGCACGGCAAATATGGCACTTCGGTGCATGGAAAATAGGCACTTCGGTGCACGGCAAATTGGCACTTCGGTGCACGGCAAATATGGCACTTCGGTGCACGGCAAATTGGCACTTCGGTGCACGACAAATTGGTACTTCGGTGCACGGCAAATATGGCACTTCGGTGCACGGCAAATTGGCACTTCGGTGCACGGCAAATTTGGCACTTCGGTGCACGGCAAATTGGCACTTCGGTGCACGGCAAATATGGCACTTCGGTGCACGGAAAATATTGGTTGTCGGTGTTGTTTGTTTGTTGGTTAATGCTTGAGTATTGTGTGAGTGTGGTGTTCGTTGTGAATGTTTATATTCGTTCTTCATTACTTGCTAAGCTTAAGCTTACGTGTGTGTGTGTTCTGTGGTGTAGGTGACGACAGGAGTACAGGTTAGAGCTACGAGGAAAGCTAGGATTGGGACGCAGTCGTTGATGTACGATGTATGCCGATGCGGGCAGTTGTCGGGGCGTCTCGACCATGGTCTTCGGAAAGATGTGGTGGAACAGTATTTTGGGTCGTGTATAATTTACATTTATTTTGGTGGTTTGTAGAGTTTGTCTTTTGGTTGATGTTTTGTATAGCTAATTGTAATTGTTGTATATAGTCATAGGTCAGGGTGATATGTTACCCTATATTGGGGGATTTTCTTTATTTTGGTAGATAGCATTTCTCAACGATATGTTGGTTGTTGGAGATTTCATAGGTTGGTTAGATAGTTAGGAATATTCTGGACTGGTTGAGAATTTATTCGTTTGCAGGTACCTAGCATTTTGGAGGCACCATTTTCAGGCGTTACTTTGCCGAAATTTCGGAAGGACGCCGTGGTGCTTAAAGGTTAGGATTAAGAGAAATTACGAAGTCTAGACAGCTAGGTATTATATAAGTGGGAGTCGGGAGATTTAGCTTTAAATTCTTATGTGTCAATGTTATTTTAAATTAAGCTTTAACGTGGGATTGGTTAGCAAAGTAGCGCTCCGAGCCAGGGTGGGTTCGGGGGCGTTACAACGACCTTCGAGCAAAATTTCAAATTTGAACCAGAGTTTCCGGGTCATGCGCAAGTTTTGTGTAACAAACTGGGTTCAGAAGACTCGGGGTGTTACAGTGTGGTATCAGAGACATTCAGTTAAACCGTTCAAAAGATTACTCATCAATGCCAATCGTCGCATGGAAGTACTCCAACAACTGTAAGTGTTTATGTTAGCCCCAGTAATTAGATATTTATTAACATAGTTAACCTTGTACGAAGTCAGTTTAATGGCCAGACGCCCAGGAAGACCTAGGATACCGAGGGAAATGCCAAACTTGAGGAGTGAGGAGGAACCTAGTGTTATTAGAAAACTGACAGATTTGGTACGTCAGCAAACAGACTTAGTACGTCAGCAGTCCGATCAGTTAGGAGTGTTGCTGAACCGAGAGGTACAAGGGAGTGCCAACTCAGGTTCTAGCAATGAGCATTCAAGAGACCGATTCCGAAGGCTTCAACCGCCCACATTTGATGGAAAGTCATCCAATCCGATTGTCGCTGAGGAGTGGCTTAGGAAAATTGAGAGTATGTTCAGGTGTGCCAATGTTGGTGAAGGAGACAAAGTCATGTTGGCCACGTTCCATTTTGCTGGTGATGCTCAACTTTGGTAGGAGACAATCGAGACCACCACCGATGTCTCAGCGATGTCTTGGTCGCAGTTCAAGGACACCTTCTATGAGAAATATTTTAATAGCACAGTCCAGGCAGCAAAGAAGGTAGAGTTTTTGAACTTGAAGCAGACAGGGTCTGTGGCTGAGTACGTTAGACAATTTGAGTCCCTGTCTAGATTCGCTGGACACTTTATTCACAGAAATGAAGATAAGGTGTTTTAATTTATGAATGGACTGAAACCAGAAATGTACAGAGGGGTCAAGTTTTCGGGTTATAAAGGTTTGCCCTTCAGTGATGTTGTGTCCACAGCATTGGAGGTGGAAGAAGCTGAATCGAAATGTGCTGGACTAAAGGAAACCCCAAGAAAGTTTGTTCAACCACCGCCGCAGAGAGGAGTGAAGAGGTCCAATGAAGGCCAGCACAGCCACGAGATAGGAAAGAAGGTACCAGATACCAAGATGTCTCCTCAGTGCCCAAAGTGTTTGAAGAATCACTCGGGCGAGTGTAGATTTGGATCGGGTAAGTGCTTCAACTGCAAAGAGGTTGGACACTTGTACAAGGATTGCCCAAAGCCCCGGATCGTTCGATGTTTCCATTACAACAAGGTTGGCCATGTCAACAGAGATTGCCCAGCTTTGAAGGGTGGCCCTGTCAAGATTAAGCCAAGAATATTCTCCATGATGCAGTCAGGTGACGAGGACCAGCCTGCTGTAGTGTCAGGTACTATATTGATTAACTCTGTACCTGCTTTTACTTTGATAGATTCGGGTGCAACGCATTCTTTTATAGCCTCTGCATTTGCTGATAAGTTAGATGTACGGTTTACTCCTTCTCATCATGTGTTTAACGTAGCATTACCTTCTGGTGAGCACATGCACTCCAGTCAAATGATGCCTGATAGTGTGTTGTTAGTAGGGAACATGAATTTGCCTGCTGATCTCATTGTTATGGACATAATGGGATTTGATGTGATCCTAGGAATGGATTGGTTGTTTAAGCATTATGCCACAATAGATTGTAGAACTGGAATTGTTAGTTTTCAACCCCCTAGTGGTTTAAACCATACCTTCCAAGCCCTGAAGAAGAGTAAGGAAATGACTGTAATGACTTCTGTGAGTTGTAGACCCTTCCCTTGCAGAGAGTATTTGTGCTTTTTGGCCAGTGTTTTAGACACACAAACAGTAGAAAAATCAAGCCCCAAAAATGTTTTAGTTGTCCAAGATTTTCTAGAAGTATTTCTAGATGACCTTCCTGGCTTGCCACCAGATAGGAAAATTGAATTTGTGGTAGATGTTTACCCCGGCACTGAGCCTGTATCTAAGAATCCATATAGACTAGCACCAACAGAACTTAAAAAATTGAAGAAACAGTTAGAGGATTTGTTGGAGAAGGAGTTCATACGCCCTAGCTTTTCACCATGGGGTGCACCTGTCCTTTTTGTCAAAAAGAAGGATGGATCAATGCGTTTGTGCATAGACTATAGAGAATTGAATAAGCTAACTGTCAAGAACAAGTATCCACTGCCGAGGATTGATGATTTATTTGATCAGCTTAGGGGTGCAAGAGTTTTCTCTAAAATTGACCTTAGGTCCAGTTATTACCAGTTGAAGGTTAAATCTGAAGATATCCCAAAGACTGCCTTTCGCACAAGGTATGGACATTATGAGTTTTTGGTTATGTCTTTTGGTTTGACAAATGCACCAGCAGCCTTCATGGATCTTATGAATAGGGTGTTTCACGAGTATTTGGACAAGTTTGTCATTGTATTCATAGACGACATCCTAATGTATTCTATAACTAAGGATGAGCATGCAGGACACCTAAACTTGGTGTTAGGATTGCTGAGGCAGCACCAACTTTATGCCAAATTTTCTAAGTGTGAGTTTTGGTTGGACAGAGTTTACTTTCTTGGTCATGTGATCTCTGGAGATGGGATATCTGTTGATCCTGCCAAGGTTCAAGCTGTTAAGGAATGGCCCCAACCGAAGAATGCTACGGATATCAGGAGTTTTCTTGGATTAGCAGGATATTATAGGAAATTCATCGAGGGATTTTCAAAGATTGCCACACCCCTTACTATGTTAACAAGGAAAAATGTGAAGTATAATTGGACCAATAAATGTAAATCCAGTTTCCAGACCTTGAAGCAGAAACTAACCAGTGCCCCAATTTTAACTCTTCCTGTCGAAAATGGTAAATTCAGTATTTATTGTGATGCTTCCAAGGTTGGACTTGATTGTGTTTTGATGCAAGATGGAAAGGTTATACCTTATGCTTCTAGGCAATTAAAAGTACACGAAAAGAATTACCCCACACATGACTTAGAATTAGCTGCTGTGGTTTTTGCATTAAAGATTTGGAGGCACTACCTGTATGGACAAACCTGTGAGATATTTTCAGATCATAAAAGTCTGAAATACATTTTTATGCAAAAGGAACTGAATATGAGGCAACGTAGGTGGTTAGAGTTTGTCAAAGATTATGATTTTGAGATTAAGTACCACCCTGGCAAGGCGAATGTGGTGGCGGATGCTTTGAGTAGAGTGACTCCTTCAGTCTCTGCATTGATTCTAGAAATACCGATAGCTTTAGAGACAGAATTCCAAAGATTTAACTTGAAAGCTGTGTCTAGTGTGTCAGTCATGCTTTCGGCCATATCTTTGAGGCCAACTATTTTGGAGAGAATAAAGGAAGTTCAAATGAATGACACCGAATGCAATAAGTATAAGTTGTGCATAGATTCTACTGACAAGTCGGATTTCAACTGCTCAGCTGATGGAATTCTCAAGTTTCGAGATAGGTGGTTTGTTCCTACTGATACTGAACTTAGAAAGGAAATCCTATCTGAGGCACATTCCTCCAGATTTTCTGTTCATCCTGGAGGTACGAAAATGTACAGAGATCTCAAGCAACATTATTGGTGGCCAGGTATGAAGAGAAGTGTGGCGGAGTATGTGGAGTCATGTCTGGTCTGCCAGCAAGTCAAAGCTGAACACCAGAGGCCTGCTGGAACATTGCAACCTTTACCAGTTCCCGAATGGAAATGGGAACAAATAACTATGGATTTTTTTATAGGATTACCTAGAACAGCAAAAGGTCACGATGCAATTTGGGTAATAGTTGATCGTTTAACCAAATCAGCTCACTTTCTGCCAATGAAAATAACATACTCGATGGATCAATTGACTGAGTTGTATGTGCACGAAGTTGTTAGACTGCATGGAGTTCCAAGCACCATAGTTTCAGATCGAGACTCCAGATTTACATCTAAGTTTTGGAAAAGTTTGCACAAGGCTATGAGAACACAGCTTAGTTTTAGCACAGCCTTTCATCCTCAAACTGATGGACAATTCGAGAGAACTATCCAAACGTTGGAGGATATGCTTCGTGCATGTGTACTGGAATTTCAAGATTCTTGGAGTAAGTATTTACCATTGGTTGAATTCTCTTATAATAACAGTTTTCAAGCAACAATAGGTATGGCACCTTACGAGGCATTATATGGACGAAAGTGCAGATCTCCGTTATATTGGGATGAAGTTGGGGAAGCACAATTGATTGGTCCTGATATTGTGCAGCAGACAGTGGAGAAGATTGCTCTTATCCGACAAAGAATCTTAACAGCTCAAAGCCGGCAGAAAAGCTATGCAGACAAAAGACGAAGAGAATTAGAATTTGATGTTGGTAATGAAGTTTTCCTTAAAGTGTCACCTTTCAAAGGAGTTGTGAGATTTGGAAAAAGAGGCAAGTTGAACCCCAGATATATTGGACCTTTCCAAATCATGAAGAGGATTGGAAAGTCAGCATATCAACTTCAGTTACCAGCCTCTCTGGAGGGAATTCATAATGTGTTTCATGTTTCCATGCTACAGAAATGTGTTAGAGATCCTTCACAGATGGTGGAACAACAGAGTATCGAAGTTCTTCCTACTCTTACTTATGAGGAGAAACTAGTAAAAATCTTAGATTATGCAGTAAAGGTATTACGCAACAAAGAAGTTCCACTGGTAAAAGTCTTATGGCATAACCAAAACATTGAGGAGACAACTTGGGAGCGCCAGCAGGACATGATGGACCAATATCCAGAACTATTCAGGTACTGAATTTTGAGGACAAAATTCTTTTAAGGAGGGTAGATTGTAGCACCCGGTTCCATTGAACCAAAATTTAATTTATTATTAATGATGTACTTTTATAAAAGGGTTGGGGGAGTTATTGATTAGGTTAATAAATGATCAGGCGAGGGCATGATGGTAATTAGAATTTTACATAGTGGATAACCTATTTAAGGAAAAGTCCAGTGAGAGTAACCGCCACTATTCCCTATTTCCCTCTTTCGGTTTTCAGCTCGAGCAGTAGAACTCTCTAGGCGATTCTCTCGCCCGATTCTCTTTCAACCTAGGTAAGTCTTGTTTTCTTGCATTTTAGCGATTAGTTTACTGAGAGAATACAATGTGAAGATTTCGAGGTTTCTGTGATTGAGGGTGGGTTCAGGTTCTTGGTGATAAATGGGAATGCACAGGTAGCAGAGTTTCAAATCGATTTCCTCAAACATATTATTGATTTTTGGCAAGGTTTAGTAAGAGTTGGATTAATGTACTGTCATGACCTTAGGTGAGCGAGCTTCTGGAGTAGTTGTAACCGAGCATTTCCAGGAGAGCCAGGTAAGTAAAGTATGCATGTGCCTTCGGGCCTACATCACAAAACAGTAGGGTTATGCATCTTGTGAATGATTTTGTATGTCATGCATCATGTTTTTGAAAGATTACGAAAATGAATTTCCATGTAAGAATGGTAAGGTATGAACTGAATGTGACAGACAAACTATTAAGGGAACTAATCCGCCCCTTAATCGAGTAGAGGATGTATGACATTGGGAGAATTGATCCTACTCCCAAGGGAACCAAGGGATCAGATCAGCTATTAAGGGAATTCATCCTTCCCTTAATCGAGTAGAGGATGTATGACATTGGGAGAATTGATCCCACTCCCAAGGGAACCAAGGGATCATATCAGTTTATGAACGTATGTGTATGCAACTGAGATGAGAAAGTAGAAATTGCATGTTTAGGAATTTATGTTTCAGCAATTCATTTCATTACTGCTTTACTTATTTAGCATTAGGCTAATAGATGAGTTTTGTGATGTAGGTGTTGAGGATACTGCAGGTGAATTCCCTGAGTTTACTGACGAATAGACGGGGTTGGAGGAGCACTTCTCTGTCTCGAATTGGTATACTGATGAGGCGGATTAACTGATGTCAGTTGGTGTGAAGGTTCAGTTGAAAATGTTTCGATTTTAGTGAGTTGAGTTTTCATGACAGTAGTGGTTTTCAATATTCTGAATACGATTTTTTTTAGAGTTTTGTGATAATAGTATTTGGTTTGGCTTAAATGTTAATTTTACTGAATTTGAGTGATGCAAGGATTTGAATTGTTCTAAATGGTTTCAACAAAGTAAGCTTGTCCTTCTCACAGTTAGAGGTTTTTTTTTGGATGGAATTTGAGTAGTTGAAACATTGTTCCACTTTCTGTTGAGTTTTCTGAAGTTGCTTAGGATCAGGGGTTTTTAAAAGTCTTGAGTAAAGTTTGCAAGTTCAACCATCGGTGAATGGAATTCACCAGTAGATGTTGTGTGTGTGGATCGAATCATCCGGCTGATGTCACCGGCTGATGTTGAGTATTTTACTCACCGGATGATGTCGAGTATTTTACTCACCGGATGATGTCGAGTATTTTAGTGACCGGTGGATGTCGTGTGTAAATCCACCGGATGATGTAGAAAGTCCTTTGTCGTTTAGTGACCGGTGGATGTCGTTTGTAAATCCACCGGATGATGTTGAAAGTCTTTTGTCGTTAGTGACCGGTGGATGTCGTGGTAATCCACCGGATGATGTAGAAAGTCTTTTGTCGTTTAGTGACCGGTGGATGTCGTGTGTAAATCCACCGGATGATGTCGAGTATTTTAGTGACCGGTGGATGTCGTGTGTAAATCCACCGGATGATGTCGAGTATTTTAGTGACCGGTGGATGTCGTGTGTAAATCCACCGGATGATGTCGAGTATTTTACTCACCGGATGATGTCGAGTATTTTACTCACCGGATGATGTAGAAAGTCTTTTGTCGTTTAGTGACCGGTGGATGTCGTGTGTAAATCCACCGGATGATGTCGAGTATTTTACTCACCGGATGATGTCGAGTATTTTACTCACCGGATGATGTCGAGTATTTTACTCACCGGATGATGTCGAGTATTTTAGTGACCGGTGGATGTCGTGTGTAAATCCACCGGATGATGTAGAAAGTCTTTTGTCGTTTAGTGACCGGTGGATGTCGTGTGTAAATCCACCGGAAGATGTAGAAAGACTTTTGTCGTTTAGTGACCGATGGATGTCGTGTGTAAATCCACCGGATGATGTCGAGTATTTTACTCACCGGATGATGTAGAAAGTCTTTTGTCGTTTAGTGACCGGTGGATGTCGTGTGTAAATCCACCGGATGATGTAGAAAGTCTTTTGTCGTTTAGTGACCGATGGATGTCGTGTGTAAATCCACCGGATGATGTCGAGTATTTTACTCACCGGATGATGTCGAGTATTTTACTCACCGGATGATGTAGAAAGTCTTTTGTCGTTTAGTGACCGGTGGATGTCGTGTGTAAATCCACCGGATGATGTAGAAAGTCTTTTGTCGTTTAGTGACCGATGGATGTCGTGTGTAAATCCACCGGATGATGTCGAGTATTTTACTCACCGGATGATGTTGAAAGTCTTTTGTCGTTTAGTGACCGGTGGATGTCGTGTGTAAATCCACCGGATGATGTAGAAAGTCTTTTGTCGTTTAGTGACCGATGGATGTCGTGTGTAAATCCACCGGATGATAGTAAACAACAACATCAACCAGTAACCAGAGAGGTTTCATGCATCTTTTGCGGGGAGAACCATGATGATAACTCATGCCCGACAAATCCAAAATCAGCAAATTACGTGGGGTATAACCGAAATAATAACTCATTCTCACAGACTTACAACCCTGGATGGAGACAACATCCGAACTTTCAATGGAATTCGCACCAACAGAACAATGCACAACCTGCAAGATCTACCGATAACTATGCCCAGAATTACACCCAGCAAGTTCAGAAGCCAGTAGCTCAAGAAAAACCAGATATTTTTGCAAGAGAATATACTTCAAAGACGGACATAATATTACAGAATTTAGTAGCCTCTATAAAAAATATTGAAACCCAACTGGAGCAGCTAGCTCAATCTGCAAATTCAAGGAGCATTGGACAGCTACCAAGCGACATTGAGATTCCACAAAGACCGGAAAAGGAACATTGCAAAGCAATTTTATTAAGGAATAGAAGTGAGGTAGAAATTCCAGAGAAGCCACAGAGGGTGGAGAAACCAGAGAATATTAACCAAGAAAGAGAAAAAGCAAAGCAACTCAATACTGAGAGTTTTAAGGAACCAGAAGTGATGATTGAGAAAGAGAGTACTGAGGAGGCCGAAGAGAATAATCTGGAATCTGGAGAAATTAATATCAATGCTGCAGTTCCGCTCGCAGCATTGCGACAATATCGACCTACAGAAATGCAAATCCAAAAACCTCCCCCACCATTCCCACAGAGACTTCAAAAACATAACTAGGAAAAACAGTTTAAAATGTTTTTGGACGTTTTGAAGCAACTGCACATCAACGTACCTCTGGTGGAAGCTCTTGAACAGATGCCAAACTATGCAAAATTCATGAAAAATGTTCTGTCGAAAAAGAAAAAGTTGGGAGAGTATGAAATGGTTGCTATGACGGAGGAAACCAGCTACATATTGCAGAACAAGATCCCACCAAAATTGAAGGACCCTGGTAGCTTCACCATTCCTTGTACAATTGGCAATAATTATTTCGGAAAAGCTCTCTGTGATCTTGGAGCTAGCATAAATCTGATGCCCATGTCAATCTTTAAGAAGCTGAGAATTGGAGAAACTCGGCCAACAACAGTAACTTTGTAGTTTGCTGACCGATCACTAACCCACCCTCAGGGAAAGATTGAAGATTTGTTGGTAAAGGTGGACAAATTCATTTTCCCTGCAGATTTCATTATACTTGACTATGAAGCCGATCGAGAGGTGCCAATAATTTTAGGAAGGCCATTTTTGGCTACTGGCAGAACTCTGATTGATGTTCAAAGAGGAGAACTGACGATGAGAGTTAATGATCAACAAGTTACCTTCAATGTTCTAAAGGCCATGAAATATCCCTATGACGAAGAAGAGTGCTTCAATATTTCCGAAGAAATTAAAACAGCAGAAATAAAACAAGTATCAGGAGGGTATAAAAGGCAGTACGAGGCATTAATTCGAGCAAAAGATGGTGAAGAAGATGGGGAGCATTCCAGCAAGGAAGCAGCCACAGTGGAACTCAAACAGCTGCCACCACATTTGAAGTATGTATTTCTTGGACTCAACGAAATATTTCCTGCTATTATTTCTACTACTTTGTCTAACATGCAGGAGCAAGAATTAGTGGAGGTTCTAAAGAGATATAAGCTAGCTTTAGCATGGACAGTGAAAGATATAAAAAGGATAAGTCCAAGCATCTGTATGCACAGGATCAGATTGGAAGAAGGAGTTACAGCAACCATAGATCAGCAAAGAAGACTAAACTCGATTATGAAAGAAGTTGTGAAGAAAGAGATACTCAAGTTGTTGGATGCAGACATTATCTACCCAATTTCTGACAGCTCGTGGATTAGCCCAATTCATTGTGTTGCAGAGAAAGGAGGAACAACTGTAGTGGCTAATGAGAAAAGTGAATTAATTCCAACAAGAACAGTAACAGGGTGGAGGATATGCATGGACTACAGAAAATTGAATAAAGCAACCCGAAAGGACCACTTTTCTCTTCCTTTTATAGATCAAATGCTGGACAAAGAAATTCTACTGTTTTTTGGACGGATATTCAGGGTATAATCAGATTACAATAGCACCAGAAGATCAGGAGAAAACAACTTTCACCTGCCCATATGGAACTTTTGCCTTCAAGAGAATGCCTTTTGGTTTGTGCAACGCCCCAGCAACGTTCTAGCGTTGTATGATGGCAACTTTCTCAGACATGATTGAAGAATGTTTGGAAGTCTTTATGGATGATTTCTCCATTGTTGGAGATTCTTTCGAGAATTGTCTGGAAAATCTAAAAAAAGTGTTGAAGAGATGCATGGAAACTAACCTAATTTTAAACTGGGAAAAGTGCCATTTTATGGTTCCAGAGGGAATAGTTCTCAGACACAAGGTTTCAGACAAAGGTTTAAAGGTGGATAAAGCAAAGATCGAAATTATTGAGAAGCTACCTCCACCAAAAACAGTGAAAGGAATCAGAAGCTTCCTGAGGTATGCAGGGTTCTATAGGCGCTTCATTAAGGATTTTTCTAAAATATCGAAGCCCCTATGCAGTTTACCGGAGCAGAATACCTCATTCAACTTTGACAAAAACTGTCTTGAAGCCTTTAACCTGCTGAATCAAAAGTTGATTACTGCACCCGACTGGAACTCGCCTTTTATTTTAATGTGTAATGCAAGCAACTATGCAGTAGGAGTGGTTCTTGGGCAGAAGAAAGAGAAAACTTTTCACTTTATTTACTAATGCTGTGCTTATGTTTTAGGTGAGCCAGCTCTTGGAATATCCTACCACCAGGAACTCTCGGTGAAGCCAGGTAAGTAAAGTATGCATGTGCCTTCGGGCCTACATCACAAAACAGTAGGGTTATGTATTTTGGGAATGATCTTGTATGTCATGCATCATGTTTTTTTTTTAAAGATTACGAAAATGAATTTCCATGTAGGAATGATAAGGTATGAATTGAATGTGACAGACAAACTATTAAGGGAACTAATCCACCCCTTAACTTATGAAGGGATTTATAACATTGGGAGAATTGATCCCACTACCAAGGGATTAGAGGGATCAGATCAGCTATTAAGGGAATTCATCCGCCCCTTAATCGAGTAGAGGATGTATAACATTGGGAAAATTGATCCACTTCCCAAGGGAACCCAGGGATCAAATCAGCTTATGAACTTATGTGAATGCAACTGAGATGAGAAAGTAGAAATTGCACGTTTAGGAATTTATGTTTCAGCATATCATTTCATTACTGCTTTACTTGCTTAGTATTAGGCTAATAGATGAGTTTTGTGATGTAGGTGAAGAAGTGACAGCAGGTGAATCCTCTGAGTTCATTGAGGGATAGATTGGTTGGGGGAGCATACTCATGCCATGGATCTGGTACTTGATGAGGCGGTTTAACTGATGTCTGTTGGAGTGAAGGTGTAGTTGATAATGTTTCGATTTGAATAGGTTGAGTTCTCATGACAGTGGTTGTTTCATTGTTTTGAAAATGTTTTGAGTTGTCTTTTCTGATAATAGTATTCTGCTGAGATTTGATGTTGGCACTTGCTGGATTGTTTTGAGTAATGCATTGGTTAGAATGGTATTTGAATGATTTCAGTAATGTAAGTATATTCTTTTCTGTAGTTAGAGTCGTGTTGTAAAGCAAGGAGATGTGGGTATGTCGCTCTGTTCCCTATCGGTAGATGATGTCTATCGGTAGATGTCGAGTTATAGTTATGTCGTCTATCGGAAGATGTCTTCAGTAAAGTCATCGGATGATGTTTCAATAAGGTTATCGGAAGATGTCTTCAGTGGAAGCCATCGGATGATATAGAACGAAATTTTTCGTTTAGTGATCGGTATGTGTAGCTTGTTTTATTGGAAGATGTTGTTTTGTTCCCTATCAGTAGATGAAGACTATCGGCAGATGTCGAGTCGTCGTTCTATTCACTATCGGTAGATGAAGTCTATCGGAAGATGTCGGGTTATAGTTAAGTTGTCTATCAGAAGATATAAGTAGAGAGTTTGTCGTTTAGTGATCGGCATATGCAGTTTACTCAATCGGAAGGTGAAGGTTTAAGTTCATCGGATGATGTCTCAGTAAACTCATCGGCAGATGCGTGCTGACGTCATCGGTAGATGTAGGAGAATTTTGTCGTTTAGTCACCAGAAGAAGCCTTCTATTTCCTGTTTCATTCTTTCCGTTGACTTTATTCATCGGCAGATGAATTTGACTTCTGTGTCTTCTTAAGTATTTCACGATTTAAACCTCCATTTCTTTTGGCCGATTAACTCTTAACATTCCGAACGATTATCCTAGCGATGTTTTTCACAGCTTTACTTAACTCTATTATTGTCCAAATGATTTCCGCTGCAAGTTTTAAATGTTTATTTATTTTTGGATTCTAACTTATGTCAAGAGTCGATTGTTGAGAGAATTTTTTAAAATACGGATGAAATTTCTTAGTCATGTACGGGCTTCTGAGTAACGAGCTGGGTTCAAATAACTCGGGGCGTTACATAAACTGAGGCTTATTCGATGGGTACTGTTACTTCAAGAATTTGATGTGGAGATTCGAGACAGAAAGGGGTGCGAAAACCAAGTGGCTGATCATTTATTTCGTCTGGAGAATATGGGTAAACAGCAAGATGAAGGGATTATAAGAGAATCCTTCCCTAATGAACAGATACTGAAGCTGGAAGTTTCTTCAGCTCCCTGGTACACGAATTTTGTTAATTTTATTGTAAGTGAAATAATTCCTGTCAAATTAGATTATCAACAGAGAATGAAGTTTCTGAAAGATGTAAAACAATATTTCTGGGACGAGCCATTTCTCTTCAACCAATGTGAAGATCAGCTGTTGAGAAGGTGTGTTCCAGAGGAGGAAATGCAGTCAGTGCTGCAGCAATGCCACGCAGCATCATATGGCGGCCATTATGGTGGAACACGTACATCAGCAAAAGTTTTACAATCAGGTTTTTACTGGCCTACACTCGTTAAAGATGCTAACAATTTTGTTCAATACTGTGACAGATGTCAAAGAACAGGGAACATATCAAGAAAACACGAGTTGCCCCTGACCAACATATTAGAGATTGAAGTCTTTGACGTCAGGGGAATTGACTTCATGGGACCTTTCCCAGCATCTAATGGAAACCAATACATACTGTTAGCCGTTGATTATGTTTCTAAATAGGTAGAAGCTGCAGCATTGCCAAATAATGAAGGAAAGAGTGTTCTGAAATTTTTACAGAAAAATATTTTCAGAAGGTTTGGCACTCTCAGAGCAATTATCAATGATGGTGGATCTCATTTCTGTAACAGAGCCTTCACTACGTTACTCAGTAAATATGGAGTTAGATATAAGGTGACTACAGCATACCACCCTCAGAGTAATGGACAAGCAGAAGTATCTAACAGGGAAGTGAAACGGATTCTGGAGAAAGTGGTGAATCCGAACAGAAAAGACTGGTCACTAAAATTAGACGATGCATTATGGGCATACAGAACAGCGTTTAAGACACCTCTGGGCACCACTCCGTTCAACATGATTTATGGAAAAGCTTGCCATTTACCAGTAGAGCTTGAGCATAAAGCATATTAGGCAATCAAAACCTTAAATTTAGATTTACAAGGAGCAGGGAAACTTAGGTTTTTGCCGTTATAGGAGTTGGAAGAGTTGAGATTAAGAGCGTATGAAAATGCAAACATTTACAAGGAAAAAGTGAAGAAATGACATGATAGAAAGTTACAGGCAAGAACATTTTTGAAAGGTGAAAAAGTCTTGCTATTTAATTCCAAGATGAAACTTTTTCTAGGAAAGCTCAAATCAAGGTGGTCTGGACCATTTGACATAGTAGAGGTATTTCCATATGGAACAGTGGAGTTGCATGATGAAAAAAGTGGAAGAAATTTTAAAGTGAATGGTCAACGGATAAAACATTATTTTGGAGAGAAATTGACAAAAATTATGTCAATTTCTCTACAAAATCTTGAAGAATGATAAGCAACATGGAAGTCTAACTGAAGACTTATACAAAAACGCAGCGCTATTAGGGAGGCAACCCTACATTATATCCTTTTATTATATCCTTTAATTTTTATTTTTATTTAAAATTTTTTTGTTTTTAGTTTAAATACGTTTATTTTGGATTTCAACTTCATTTCTCTGATTTTTCTCACCAAAATTCTCTCTAAGCAGTTGTTAGGGTTTTTTTACCGCTCGCGATTCGCCGCCGACATCAGTGAAATTTTTGACACTTTCCGCTTTCTGTCGCTCCTATAAACGCTCGAGCATTTGTTCAATCAAAATTTTTCAGCACCAGTTTTTACGAAGACGAGGCCAAAGCAGAAGGGGAAGAAGAATGTTAAGAAAGTAAATAGAATGGATTTCATCTCAGAGGAAGCAAGGCTGAGATACAAGCATGGATTGTAGCAACACAGCTTTGCTCAAGAAAAAGGCTTCCTCGTCGCAGACGAGCAATTATCGAGGTACCCGAGTTATATTACATCTGTTATTCAGGAACATAGCTGGAAGAAATTTTGTGATGTTCCAGATGCCGCTGTAAAAAATATTGTGAGAGAATTTTATGCTAATTTTGATGGAAATTTGCCCGAGAGTGTGCGAGTTAGAAAATACGATGTGAGAATCAGACCCTCAGAAATCAATGGTTTTTACAATCTTGAGGAAGTAGAAGACGAGTTTTATATATATGAAGATAATTTATCACCAGGATTTCTGAACACGGCTTTGAAGGAAATAGCTGTGGCTGGAACAGAATGGGTGCAATCGAAAACAGGTTTTCTTTCCATTCCTTGGCTTGCCCTGCTTCCCAAGGCCTATTTTCTGAAACTCCAGATATTCCCTTCTTCTCATGGTCAACATGTGACCAGAGCTCGTGCAATTCTTATTTATTGCATTTTAACCAATAAGAAGAACAATATTGGTTTGATTATCTACCGAAATCTAACAAATGCCCTGAAGCCAAAAGGGCAACTATTATTTCCATCCTTAATTTCTAGGCTTTGTGAATGGGCGGGGGTCTCTTATGATGGAGATGAAGAACATCTTTCACCAGGGCCAGCAATTACACCCACTATTGTTAAGAGGATTGCTGCAAACGATTTTGCGGTCCATGAAACAGAGGTTGAAGGTGGCACCAATGCTGCAGGCAACGCAGAAGCATCATCCAGCAACAGCAACATCCATCAGCAAATACTTGACAGTCCGGAGTCGGTGCGTAACAAGCTCGATTAGCACAGAAATGACCTTTCAACTTTGAAGACGAAATTTCAACTTCAAGAAAATCTCCAATACTAGATGAGAAAGGCTATGAAGAGTTTAAAATGTAAAAATAGGATATTCTGGCAGTACACCAAGCTGCGTGATTCAGCATTGGCAGCCAGCTTTGCTAAAAAGCCGAAGGATCCAGCTCCTATTTTCGCACATTTCCCAACAACACTTTTAAGAGACTCGGATGATGAATCCGATAATGAAGCATGAGTACCATGGAAGTTCTAAATCTTCAGTTTCTTTTCTTTTCGTTTTCTATGAACTTAATTCTCTTTTAGTTTTTCTTTGAACTTAATTTTGTTTGGCAGTGGGGACACTGTAAATTTTTAAGTGTGGGGTGCATGCATGTTTAGTATTAACTGCTTAATTTCGATTTCTGTTTTACGGGGATGTTTAGTTTTTGTTTAATTTAAGTGTTTGAAAATTGTTTAGAATACTTATTTGTTCTGTTTAGTTTTGTGCCCAAGGTTGTTTAGTTCGTTGTTTTATTTTCTTTATTCTGTTGATTTGTGTTATTTGCTATGTTTGGTTATTAGTGTTCTGTTTGGTCTATAGATTATTCATGAAAAAAAAAAGAAATTTGAAAAATGGAGAAAAGTAAATTTCCTAATATCCTTTAACTTAGTGAGTTATTGAATAATATCATTATCACACATTATTAGAAATTAATTAAGATTTATTCTCATATGCTTGTTGTTCCTAACACACAAACTCCTTTTAGTTGCTTAGAAATATCATCCTTTCTAGACATTACAATTTTATCTAGATGTCAATAATTTAGTGCTTGATGAAAGAAATTAGCGATTAAAGACTTCTTCTAAAAAAAATATATAATAAATAATAAGTTTGGGGGTTAAAAAAAACAAAAAAAAAACAAAAACAAAAAATTGCAATTTTCTAATCTACTTTCAATTTTGAGTGAGCCTTTTGTATACTCGATGGGTAGAAATAAATTAGAGGAACTCCGTTGCATATTTATTGGCTATACTCCTCTATTCTATATGGGTATATATCTTGAGGTGACATTACCGAGTAACCGGAGGACTTCATCACCAAAGTTGTCAATCACGTAAAAAGGTAATGTGACTAAAAGATAAAGTCAATATAAAAATTATTAATATGTATCCTCTTGATTTATGTTATAAAAAAAAAAAAAAATCTTTGAAAGTTAATGGATTTAGGAAGGACATTAAAAAATTGACATCTTATGATATGAATTGTGATGTTTAGTTTTGATTTTTGAACTTAGCAATTCAAATGGAGTTTGAGCACACACACTTTGAAAATTAGTTTATTGGGAATTAAGTCTATATTGATTGCTTTTAATTGTGATAATGAAATTTTTCAATAATTTACAAGTTACTAGATATTTTGAAATTATACAAAATTTGTTAATGATAATTTGGGAACTTATTTTTATTTTGCATCACTCGAGGACGAGTAATGATTCAAGTTTTGGGGTATTTGATAACTCTTAAATTATAGTTATTTTATATGGTATTTAATTGATAGAACTTTTATGATTTGAGTGATTGTAAGAATAAATTGGTATGAATTTACTGCAATTGCTATGTAATGCTGCAGCATTGGTGCTTTGATTGAATTTAATATATTTCATGCAGATTATCTTTTAAAAGCACATTTTTTCTTTAAATCAAATTTTATATTTTCATATTTGAATACAATTTTAATAGTGGGAAAATCAAATTCAAATGAGCTGAAGATTATGGAGAAAGAGAAAGCAAATCAAGGGAATAATGGTTACTATAAATAAAGGAGTAAAATCAAGAAATAGTTGCAGCAAAGTTGATTCAAATTAGAAGGAAGAGATTTGAAAATTATGGAGCACGTGGAACAAGTAGCGGTAGATGTTAAGGGAAATAAAAGACAGCCAACATGGCAAGCGGTGGATGTGAATAAAGGGCAGAGGTAAAAGACAAAGGGCAGCGGTAGAAGCTGAAAGAAAGAAATAAAAGATGGGCAATGGGCAGCTGTCGACGTAACAAGGGGAAGTACTAAAAGAACAATAAAATAAAGAAGAGTGGAAAGAGAAAAGGAGAAGACACCTGGCATGCAAAAGCTTACGTAAAAGAAAGGAAAATCAATCTGGAGAGAGAGAAAAGGCAAAAATCAAGGAAAAACATATTGGAGAGAGAAAAGAGGAGATTTGGCAACCAAAACAAAAGGAGAGCAATTTTGGAAGAGAAAAGGGACGAAAAAAAAAATCCAGAAAAGCTCTGGATCTGAGACGACGACAAACGCCCTTTTTCTAATTTTCTTCCTATTCTCTTCACGGTTTTATCATTTTTATTAACACTATTATTGTTGGGTTTTATTTTATTATGTCTAGTAGATAAATTTCATTACTTGGTTAGGACGATAGTACTCGTTACGGTTTTTGCTACGATCTCGGTTTTGTTATGCAATTGTTTATTGAACAATTATTTGTGAAATTCTTTGCTAAGTCAGATCATATCGATAGATAGGTTGACAATCCATGTTTATATTGTATCGATAGATAGATATAAATTGTTAGATGCATGAATAATTAATTGAATTAAATTGTTACAACGTGGTAAGCATTGATTCGATTGGCAATAAGAATCGTGCAATTAGGAAATTCAATATTAGTTCCATTCCTTCAAGATTGAAAGAAATTCTAAATTGAATTTACCTAGGCAATTCAAAAGAATCCTAGAATTATTTAATTCTTGTTGTTTATAGACAATGTTGCAGAGCATTACCAGAGCATCAGTAGTAAAATTATCGTAACGAAGAAATTGATCCTAGCCAAGGCTTCTATTCATCGATTTAACCTCATTTATTTTGCTGTATTTTGTTACATCATTATTTAGATTTAATTCTAATTAATTTCATCTATCATTTTAATATTTTTATAAGATTTTTATAGTGAATTTAAACATAGTTAACAATATCCTCGTAGGATCGATACTTTACTTACTCATTACTTCGTTAGCGACACGTGCACTTGCGTGTAAGTGTGTAAAATCACTAACACACACTTATAGACACGAGTGCGACACATTCTTTTGTAGCAACTGTGTTTGTATGTAAATGGAATTTGTGGGCTATGCCGGTCGACAAAAGTGTCATATTACCGTCGGGAGAGTCTTTACACTCGGATCAGGTGGTGAAGGGTAACATCGTATCTGTTGTGGACAAGAAGTTATACGCTCAACTGGTTATGTAACACCCGGTTCTTCAAGTTTTCTGATTTTCCGCTAAACAATGGCATTTTCGTAAAAATAGTAAATTAAGCCCGTTGTACGAACGAGAAGTTTTGTTAGAACCCTAACAGTAAACTGGAATATTAGGTGAAATAAGGAGAATAAGAGAAGTCGAATCGATAGGAAAAATAACGAAATAAGTAAACGATTAAGAAAAAGGGCAAAAAAGGTAATTTATGGAGGAAAATATTAAATTAGAACTAAACCCACCTTTTCTCTCCATTTTGTTTCACGATTTCACAAAGTGGAAATGCCTCTCTCTCCCTGGCAATCTCAATTTCCTCCATAGCCGATCGTTCTTCTCCTCCGTTGTTAGATTTTCTTCCGGTTTTCTTCTGCGATTAAGCCCTAGGTATGATATGCTTACTCTTGACCGTTAGTTTTTGAGTTTTAGGATTTGAAACGGTTAGGGTTTTCATTTAGGGTTTTGATAAATTATAGGTTTGTGTTGGAAATTATTAGGTTTACTGTATTATTGACTTATGATGAAAGATTATGAGTTTTCATCGATAGTTAGGTTGAAATCGGTGGTTGAACGATATAGGTTTCCACTAAAGCTAGGTTATAGAATTTGTGAGCGTGAATCGCTTGATTAAATGCTCGAGAGAGGTTAAATGAGTGTTTTAGGAAGTTTCCTTTAGATTGGAGTTTTGTTTACCTTTAGAATTCAATTATTTAGGGCCGATTCTAATAACGGCAATTGTGAAATGTTTTAGGTGAATGAAGCTTACAAACGGTACTTGGCTCGCCAAGGATGACAGGTTAGTCTTCGTGACTTGTTTGGCTGATTTGGCCTACACCACAAGAGAGTTATTGGTTGAGGATTTGGTGATTTTAATTCTTTAGTGTAGGTTGGATGGGTAGATACGGTGTTTACGATTTATAGAATGTCCTGCCTAAGCTTTATTTACTACTTTATGCTTGTTTTATGTTTAATGCATTGTTCACGCTCATGCATCATAGTTTTCAGAAAAAGCATGAAAAGGAATTTCTCGCATTAAGTTTTCATGAAAAGAAATGGCTAAAAGAAAGGATATGAATGTATGTAATCTGGTCACGTCCAAGGTGGGATTAAGACATGGCTGTCCTGAGAAGAGGAGCATGTTTTTCCCCCGGTAGATGGAAAGGGCTATCTAACCGCGAGATGTGCCCTCTCTATCTGGTGAGAGTCAACCCGCGGTGACACCCTCTGCTATGAAATGTAAAGAATGAATATGACTGTGACGACCCCAACCCGGTCAAGGCCGCCACGGACGGACCATTTCGTAACCTTAACTTTAAACCATCGGATTTACACGTAAAATTTTTCTTTTACTCTATACTCTAAAATAATACGGACTTAGACGATTAATAACCTCAAACGACCCAATTTAGAATCTAACCTTGACTTAAGCGTGTTAAGCATAAAGTTCATCAACTTTCAATCGTTAGAACAATGTAAAAACCCTTTCCTCGGAAAATGCCAACTCGGTTTTTGGGCCCTTAAAATCCTTTAAAATACGTGGAGATCACCCGTAATTTATATTTGAATAGTATCATAAAAGATCGGGTTGAAACATATTTTGAAAAGTCAAAAATAAAAAGAAAGGCACGTGGATGCCCTGCGGTGCGCGCGCACATCGCTCGGCGCGCGCGCGCGCCCGCCACAGCTGCGCGCCGCGTGCGCAGAGCGCGCGCCCAACGTGCGCTAGGGCATTCCGGCCACGATCGATCGCACCCCAAGACTGATCGATCGGGCCGGCTCGGGTTTCTCAATCACAAATAACCTTCAACCACGATCGATCGCGCCCCAAGCCCGATCGATCGGGCCCGCTTGGGTTTCCCGACTAAAATCAACCTTAACCCACGATCGATCGCGCTTCGGGCACGATCAATCGCGGGGACATCATCCTTGGCGCGCCCAGCGCGAGCCGCGCCCGGCCAGCGCACACCAGCGCCTGGCCTGCGTGCCCACCAGCGCCTACCTCCCCTTTCTCTTACACTTAACCAAATTTTTCTCCAAAACACTTACCCATTCACATGAAACCATCCAAAAATCATTCCCTAACCTCTTTAAACATAAAATCGTCAAAACTTCCAAAATCCGACTCAAAACATACCCAAACACATGTTTAAAATTCAAGAAAACAAACCGCGTGATTCACTCTAAAAACCGAGCGTATCCTTACAATTTAAACACCTAAAATCATCACACAACAATCCGATCTAATCCGCAAACAAACATCACCATAATCATCCAATCCCTAAAACTTTTCCAAAACAATTGCATTATTTTAAATCATTCCAAAATAACACAACTCCAATTCTACCTCCACTATAAAATCTTCAAAACATCAAACTTCACTATACGTCCTAAAATCCATTACGTTACTAATCATTAAAACAAGTTCGCACCCAATTACCACAAAAGGGTTGGGGCACACCCACGAGTCATCACGCCTAGCCAAAACTACACAACTCCAAGTCAATATACAATTTCATAACTCACAAAACATGAAACTTCTACATACCACTTAAAATCCTTCTAATCACCCAGTATTCACCTACTAACAACTTGGAGCATACCCACGGATCATCTATCCTTACCAAAACACATCCCGTCGCCACGAGCCCCGCCTATCGACCATCTATTCCTGATCATCGGGTGGGAATCCCTCACCTTCGTTCTCGTCACCTACATCATACGATAAACACATTAAGCCTAATGCTTAGTAAGAAGGTGTACTAAAACGTGAGTATACATAATGCATGGTTTTTCAAAACATGTTCGTTTTTCATTCATTTACATGACATAACATATACATATATATCATTAGGCATGAGTAGGCACATGCACCACCCCGTCTACCCTGTAGACCAATCACTTGCCATGAGTTGCCATTAACACATTTTCGTGCCCTGAGTTGCCATTAACACATTTTTGTGCCCTGAGTTGCCATTAACGTGCCCTGTGCCCTACTCATCCTCCAACTTTATTTAACATTACTTACTTTACTTCGTTTACTTGAAAACGTGCATGCAAGAACATTTCTTTAAATCTTAAAGGAGAAAACATAAAGCATGAAAAGAGGTGCTTCAAACAATCATCCAAACATTCATATCGTACATAAACGAGCCTAACTGACCACTAATAGGAAACATCCTAGTCTACCCGACTCTTCAGAACCCCAAAATCATGAAAACATCATTAAGACATTTAATCCTTAACATCGATATGACGTAGGGCCGTAAGGGCTGGAAACCTAACACCACTTACCTGGCGTCCTTTGCTATACCGTGCACCGTCCGAAAGCTTGATTTACCTAATTCATTTCACAAATAAAGGCATTAAAATCGATCCTAAACAAACGAATCCCAAACTTAAACTAAGTTCCTAGCTAAGGCAATTTCTCCTAAAACTTTCATTTTCTCCATTCGGGCATTTCATCGAGCACGTGGTGCTCACAATTTAACAAACTCCATTAATGGCTTTCCTTCAAACTCCAACAACCAAAAATCTCTAATAATTTATCAAATCAACTAAAATAACAGTAAACACATCACCAATCAACAACCCAACTCATTCCTAACCTAAAACGACAATTTCAAGAAAAGCCCAATTGAAACCCTAACCGAAATCAACCCCGAAAATGACAAACTAACATGCCTAGAGCTTGGAACTTACTTGGAATATCGATTGGGGAAGAAAAATCGAAAGAAAACGAGACGTTGGACGGACGATCGACGAAATACCGTGAAAGGGAGGAAGAAATCGCCAAAATGCCAAGGAGGAAGCTCTCTGGAGCTTTGGCATGAAAATGGAGAAGAGAAAATAAGAAGTTTGTGTTTTTATTAAATTTTTAACCTATCTAATTACTTAAATACTCTTCCCTCAATTTCTCGCTTATTTATTATTTCGTCTATCAATTTGGCTTCTCGAAAATTTCCTTAAACCTCTGAATATTTTAATTTAATCCTAGGGTTCTAACGAAACTCTCCGTTCACAAAACGGATTAAATTTACTATTTTTACGACTTAAAACCGCTATAGGGCTAAAAACGGAACTTGGCGTTACGCTATCAACTTAGATTTCTAAAAATTTACTTATTCTTCTCAAAATCTCCATAAATTCATAGGGTCCTAATAAAACCTCCCGCTCACAAAACGGACCTATATTTCTTATTTACGAAAATACCCTTGGAGTGGAAACCCGAAAACTTGGGTGTTACAATGACTGCATGATTTTATGAACTGCATATGCACGTCATGCATTTTCATTTACATATATTTATTGAGCCTTTAACTCATAGTTTATCTCTATGGTGTAGGTGACTTCAACACAGGTGAGGATGAGATTCCTCCTCCCGATGTATAAGTTGGTTGAAGAGGTGTGCCCGTGGGAGTGCACTGGGCAGTCGGTGCTAACCTTGACCGTGGGAGTAATAGGTTAAGTATTTTAGTGGTTTTGGGTGTGTCGGGCTGAAGGGATTATAGTATATGAATTGTATAGAACTCATTTTAGGGTGTTTGGTATCTGGATAGTGTAAGTACTGACGTTGATGAAATGGTAAATGGGTTTGATGTTTTTAATGTTTTTGGAAGTTCGAAGTAAATGATGTGTAGATACAAGGGAAAGATTATGAAGGCAGCTCTCTGGACAAAATCCAGAGAGCTAGCCGATCGATCGCCAGGAAAGGGCGATCGATCGGGTAATGCATGGTTTAGAGTCGGGATTTTATATGTTTTCAGTTAAGTGTTCAGTAATAAAGTCATCGTCCAAAGTCCGTGGACGATAAAGTCCAGTTAAGTATTCTGGGAGAAGAAAGTCATCGTCCAAAGTCCGTGGACGATAAAGTCCAGTTAAGTACTCTGGTAGAAGAAAGTCATCATCCAAAGTCCCGTGGATGATAAGTCCCGTGGACGATAAGGCACGTGGACGATAAGTCCTGTGGACGAATAAGGCACGTGGACAAATAAGTCCCGTGGACGATAAGTCACGTGGACGAATAAGCCTCGAGGACGAATAGAGTCCGTGGACGAATGAAGTCTGTGGGCGAGAACTGTCGTCCACGTCGCCTTCTGCTTCTGTCGTCCATGTTGCCGTATGCTTCTGTCGTCCACTCTGTCTGCTATTTAAACGTCCATTCTGCCTCTCAGTTCTGTCGTCCATCCCTTTGATGAAACCCGAGAGGAAAAACATAATTCCTTCAATAAAACCCGATGGAAAAAGTTGAAGATTTCTACTATTCCTTTGATGAAACCCGAGAGGAAAAATTTATTCTCTGCCCATATTTCTATTGTTTTAGCATTCACACCTAAGTTTAATTTTATTTTAGGTTTTCACAAATGAATAGTCTTCTGCTGAATACTCGTGTACATGCATGATGAAAAGGAATGAACGAAAGTTTAAACTTTTCGTGATTTTTAAGAATAGTACGAGGGTAAGTTTACGGGGTGTTACAGATTATCATCAATATGAAAGGATACAAAGTTATTCTGGGGATGGAGTGACTATTTAGACATTATGCCACCATCAACTGCAGGTCTTAAATAGTAGATTTTTGATCTCCTAATGGATACCAATATTCCTTTCAAGCAATACCAAAGTCGAGTAAGGTGCCCGTTGTATCCTCCATGGAAGCCCAGCAATTGTTAAGGAGTGGGTGCATGAGTTTTCTGGCCAACGTAATTGCTATACAGAAGAGAAGTGAACCAAGGCTTCAAGACATTTCAGTAGTCCACGAGTTTTCAAAGGTATTCTTGGACGACCTGCCAAGGTTAACTCCTGACCGAGAAATAGAATTTGTGATCGATGTTTATCCCAGTGCTTCTCCAGTCTCTAAGAATCCTTACCGTATGGCACCAGTGGAACTGAAGGAATTAAAGACCCAGTTGACAAAGTTGGTGGATAAGGACTTTGTACGTCCTAGTTTGTCTCCCTGGGGTGCACTGGTCTTATTCATTAAGAAGAAGGATGACTCTCTGTGTATGTGCATTGACTACCGAGAGCTGAATAAACTGACAATCAAGAATAAATATCTGAGGCCCCTACCTCGGATTGATGATCTATTTGACCAATTTCGAGGGGCAAAGATGTTCTCAAAAATTGACTTGCGCTCGGGTTATTACAAGCTGAAGATCAAGGCCGACGACATTCCAAAAACGACATTTAGAATCCGATATAGGCATTATGAATTTCTGGTGATGTCGTTTGTGTAACGCCCCCAAACCCGCCCTGGCTCGGAGCGCTACTTTGCTCACTAATCCCACGTTAAAGCTTAATTTAAAATAACATTGACATAGCTGTCTAGACTTCCCAATTTCCCTAAATCCTAACCTTGAAGCATCACGGCGTACTTCCCGAAAATTTCGGCAAAGTAACGCCTGAAAATAGCGCCTCCAAAATGCTAAGTACCTGCACACAGCCCAATCTCAACCAAATCCAGAATACCTATACTCAACTATCCAACATACGAAATGAGAAATCTCCAAATAGCAGTAAAGAAGGAAACTAAAGAGGGAAACTAAAATACAAACATTCCTAAGTGGAGAAAGTCCACAGTACATGGCGACACATCACCCTTAACTATGATTATACACACCAAATACAAATAGCTATGCAATAACTCTAAAACCAAATAGACAACTCTACAAACCACCAAAATAATTGTAAATTATACACGACCTCAAAATACTGTTCCACCCACGTCTTTCCGAAGACCATGGTCGAGACGCCCCGACAACTGCCCGCACCGGCACGCCTCGTGCATCTCCGACTGCTCCCAAGTCCTGGCTGACTCACATAGCTCACCTGTACCCGCGTCGTTACCTACACCACAGAACACACACACACACGTAAGCTTACGCTTAGCAAGTAGGGAGTAACAAATAATAACAATAACAATGCACACACCATCCTACCCTAACACAACAACACAACACCCCTCGACCCAACAACTCAACACAAAGATACAACACCACCCAATGCAACTCAACAAACTGACTCAACATAACACGACAACACATAGTGCAATCAACCTAACACATGCAGTTTCTATCACTCAGTTGTGCTTATTTGCTGTTCGTTGCTTTACTCTTGCTTTAATCTTTCTTAAGCCGTGTGGAACGAGTTGGCACACATCCCATAACCGTCTAGGATGGCCACACTCGAACCACCATCCTTCATAGAGTACCCCTCGGGGTGCTACTACCAGCAACCTCATCCCGACAAGGCACACTATTCAGGATTATGTCTTAGCCAACCGTCTCTTATAGAGTACCCCTCGGGGTGCTACTACCAGCAACCTCATCCCGACAAGGCACCTATTCGAGATGCAATACAAGTTTTAACAGGCCCTCTCTCATAGGGTACCCCTCGGGGTGCTACTACCAGCAACCTCATCCCAACAAGGCACCTATTCGAGATGCATTAAAGTTTTCTTATCTGATTACATTCATACTCACAATGCCAACTATGCCAATGCTCGTACCTAACGTGCTATACAATGATGCATGCTTTAAATATGCAGTACCGAACCAAACAACCAACACAATGCCAAATGAAACAACAATACAATGCAATCAACCTAGCATATGCAGTTTCTAACACTCAGTTGTGGTTATTTGTTGTTCGTTGCTTTAATCTTTCATAAGCCGTGTGGAACGAGTTGGCACACATCCCATAACCGTCTAGGATGGCCACACTCCGAACCACCAGAGCAAGACCAGATAGCACACATCCCATAACCGTCTAGGATGGCTATACATGACCTCCCTCGTCGTTCGTAGAATCCTATAACCGTCTAGGAATTCATACTCACGACCTTTACGTATTTTAGCCATCCTTCATAGAGTTCCCTTCGGGGTGCCACTGCAAGCACCTCATCCCGACAAGGCACACTATTTGAGATCTCAAGTTCCCTTCGGGGTGCCACTGCAAGCACTGTATCCCGACAAGGAACATTATTATCTGATTAAGTTCACACTCACAACCAAACCATGCAGAACACTCGTCTCTAGCGTAGCGTACTGTAACTCACGATGCATGTTTCACAGATATACAATACAACACGAAACAAAGTAACAAATAAACCCAAGCAAGCAAATAATCCAAATCACAATTCGAACCATGTATATCCCATTAATACTTAACCCAAGACAAACAAAGCATAGCTATCAACCCTCAACAACCAAACAATCACCAAAACCATACAAGGCAACCAAATCAGCAAAGAATTTCCTACCGTCCTGTGGTGTAGGCCCGAAGGCAAAACAAACGTCCTCTACTTACCTGAACTCTTGCACTGCACTTACTCACTTTGGCTATGCAAATTTCCCCACTCGGTAACCTATCACAATCACAAAAGTCACTTAAGCATTACAATCCATTTCTAAAGAATATTTAAACTAACTCTAACTACAATTAATCAAACTTCATTCAAATTAAGCCTACATTCACCAATTACCCTCAAACTACTATTTCTAGCCTAATCCAACAAAAACCTACTGAAACGGGCCACCAATTTGGGTTCGGTAAAAACCGACCCGAAACCTCAAACGTGCATAACTTTCACGTCCGTTATCGGAATCGAACGATTCCAGCGGCCACGTACTCCTCTAATAACCTATTTTAACATCCTAAAAGGAATTTTAAAACCACTAACCGTAGCTAGATCAAAACCCTTAAAAACAGAACCGGTTCTTAGGGTTCAAAATTCCCTCTTTCGATTTTTCATCAATTTCTACCCAATTAGTCACCAATCTATCACATTATAACCAATTCAACATAAACTAACAACAAATTGAAGTTGCCAATTCGGGAAACCCAATTTCACAGCACACACCCCCACGGTTTTCTCCCAGAAAACAGGGCATCACTGCCCAACGGCGATCATTCGCCTCACGCCCCTAATTCCTCCACATTTCCGCCAAAAATCGACCAAAGAAACGACCCAACACGCAGACCATCCCTCGGCGAGCAACAGAGGGAAAACAGGGAGGAGAAGGTACCTATTTTCGGTCGGGTTTGGCGCGGAAAAAAACCGAACCGAACTCTGGCTTTAGCTCGCCGGAGTTCGCTTGTCAGAATGGTGGCCGGAAATCTGCGTGGTCGCCGTCGTCGGGAGCTCGGGCTCTCACTCTCGTCGTCGGGAGCTCGGGCCGAAGAGAAGAAGCAGAATGGCTTCTTCGAGAAGCCATTATGTTTCTTTAAAAAAATAAATTTATTTTTTATTTATTTATTTTCTTTTCTTTTCCTAATCAAATTACCAAATTGCCCTCACGCTTTTGAACTTCCGTATTTCCGTTAGAAACCTATCTTTCTATAAATTGACTCTCATCTCACCCTCAATCTAACTCCTCCACCGAAGCTCCTGAACATAATTTAATAAACGTTTAAGTCACTTTTAATTAAAACAACTATTTTATTAATAACTTCTAAAATCCGTAAATTAATTAATTCTAAATTCGCGGGTGTTACAGTTTGGATTGACAAATGCTCCTGCAACATTTATGGACTTGATGAATCGGGTGTTTCGGGAGTATCTAGACAAGTTTGTTATTGTCTTCATAGATGATATATTGGTGTATTTTCAGACTAGAGATGAGCACGTAGAGCACCTGAGGATTGTTTTGACAACTTTAAAGCTGCACCAATTATATGTCAAATTCTCGAAATGTGAATTTTGGCTTGACAAAGTTAACTTTCTTGGTCATGTCATCTCCGATGAGGGCATTTCTGTCGATCCAGTGAAAATACAAGCGTAAGGGAGTGGCCACAGCCGAGAAATGCTAGTGAAGTGCGCAGTTTCCTTGGATTAACAGGCTACTACAGAAAGTTTATCGAAGGATTTTCGTTAATAGCCAAGCCGTTATCTAGTTTGACAAAAAAAGATATAAAGTATTCATGGTCTGAGGATTGTGAAAGGAGCTTTCAAACATTGAAATAGAAGTTGACAACAGCTCCTCTTTTGATACTCCCTTAGGAAGATGGAAAATTCAGTGTTTACTGCGACGCTTCTAAGATTGGTTTAGGGTGCGTACTGATGCAAGATGGGAAATTAATTGCATTTGCTTCCAGACAACTGAAAAGTTACAAGCAAAACTACCCTACACATAACCTTGAATTGGCTAAAGTGGTGTTTGCGCTAAAAATATAGAGACACTACTTGTATGGACAACAATGTGAGGTGTTTTCGGAACACAAAAGTCTTAATTACATCTTTACCCAGAAGGAATTGAATATGAGGCAAAGGCGATGACTAGAATTTGTCAAAGATTATGATATCAAGATCAAATATCACTATGGTAAGGCTAATGCGGCAGCAGACGCATTGAGACGAATGTCAGCAATGATGCAATCTACGAAGTCAGCCATGTCAGTGCCTCTGAAGACGGAAGTTCAAAAGTTTGAATTGGTGATAGTTTTAGAGCTTTCGACTATGCTCTCGGAGTTAAATATTCCGCCGACTATTTTAGATCGGATTAAAGAGGCCCAACAGAAAGATTCAAAGGAGAAAATGACATTTTAAACAAGTTGGTGGACTCCTCTTATGAGTTCAGCCATTTAGAGAATGGCATTCTGATATTCAGGGATCGATGGTATCTCCCCAGAGACAAGGAGTTACGAAAGCTGATTTTGGCTGAAGCGCACTCGTATTGTTTCTCAGTGCATCCAGGCAATACTAAGATGTACCGAGACTTGAAGCTGCACTATTGGTGGCCAAATCTTAAAAGAGACATTGTCAAGTACGTAAAAGCGTGCATGGTTTGCCAGCAGGTCAAGGTAGAACATCAAAGGCTGGGAGGTACTTTTTACCCTTTACCGATTTCGGAGTGGAAATGGGAGAACATTTTCATTGGTTTTGTTGTAGGCTTGCCGAGGACAGCCAAGGGCCATGATAGCATATGGGTTATAGTTGATCGATTGACGAAGTCAGCCCATTTCCTGCCTGTAAAGATGACCTATACAATGCACCAATTTGTAAAGTTGTATGTCCAAGAGATCGTCAGGTTACATGGGATTTTAGTATCGATTGTTTCAGATCGGGATCTTAGGTTTACCTCGAGATTTTGGAAGAGTCGGCAAGATTCTATGGGAACGAAGCTGACTTTCAACACTACATTTTATCATCAAACAGACGGACAGTTTGAGCGGACAATTCAGATATTGAAGGATATGTTGAGAGCATGTGTGGTTGTGTTTCAAGCATCGTGGAGCCGATATCTGTCGTTGGTCAAGTTTTCTTACAATAATAGATATCAATCTACTATTGGTATGGCTCCTTATGAGACGTTGTTGTATGGCAAAAAATGTTGATAGCCCTTATATTGGGACAAAATCTGTGAAGCAAAGATAGTAGGTCTTGAAATTTTACAGCAAATGTCCAAGAAGGTGGCTGTTATTAGACAAAGAATGGGGATTGCACAGAGCCAACAAAAGAGTTATGCAGACCATAGAAGGAGAGATTTGGAGTTTGCCATAGAAGATGAAGTATTTCTGAAGATCTCGTCGTTCAAGGGTGTTATGAGGTTCGGCAAAAAGGGGAAACTGAATCCAAGGTTTGTCAGACCATTTTCTATCTTGGAACGAATAGGTGCTACAGCGTACAAACTTCTGTTACCTTCGTCTATGGAAGGATTCCATAATGTCTTCCACGTATCTATGCTGAGGAAATGTGTACGTGACCCATATTGTCGAGCCGGTGAGCATTGAGGTTCAGCCAACATTGACATATGAAGAAAAGCCTGTACGAATCCTTGAATCGTCAATAAAGGTGTTACGGAACAAAGAAATCCTGTTGGTGAAAGTATTATGGAAAAATCACAATATTAAAGAGGCCACGTGGGAACGACAATAAGATATGGTGGACAAGTATCAAGAACTATTTGTGTGAGCAAATTTTGAGGTCAAAATTTTGTTTAAGGAGGGTAGGTTGTAACACCCAGAATTTTCAGCATCATTTATGCCCGGAAATGGAGAATTTTAAAGTAATTTGATGAATGGGAAAATGTTATTGGAACGTTAAGGGTTAAATCGTGAGGCTAAATTGAACAAAGAATTTACAAAAAAATTTAAACCAACGGATTGCAAAACTACTAGTTAGAAATAAGAGAGAAAGGCAAGATGCTAAATTAGGTTTAATTTTTAATAAACCTCTTTCTCCCTCTCTTTCTTTCTCTCCTCTTTGCCTCGCAACAACAACGATTTCATCCATCCTCCACGCTAATTTCTATACTCTTTCTTCCAGGTTTGAAGTTCCAAGGTGAGATTTAATATTTGTGGAGTGGGTTTTAGGATTTGAGTTAGGGTTTGAGTTGATTTTCATAGATTTTAAGGTTTTTGGCTAGGGTTCCGAAATTTCCTCCCTCCCTCTTGAAGGATTTGGTCCGAATTTTTCCTTTTTCAGAAGATTTAAGGTGTTTAAGACTTTAGGAAAAGTGCACGAGTTGCTAAGGAATTCCAGGTAAGTGTGTGTTAGGTATTCGACCAATAGGGCCCTACTTTGCAAGGATACTAGAATGTTATGTCGGATGATGGTTTCAATGTCTTATTGTGAATTGTTTGAGGATGTTTCATGATGAGTTTTCTTTGAGTAGATTATATATTGATGTATGGAGAATTATGTTTATATGTGGATTCACGTTACACGCATCATGTTTTCTCAAAGAAGCATACAAAAGTGTTTTGCATGCATGACTTATGTAAAGAAAACGTAAAAAAAGCAAGAATATGTAATGTACGTAATGATTAAGCGTGGGTCGTGAATTGTCCTTTTCGGGGGACCATGTCACTTGTCCATGTAATTGACCATGAAACCTGTTCGTAAAGACTATGTACACGAATCACTGCCTACTCCCCCTCGGAAGCTCCCTTAATCCATGTCAAGTGAAAAGAACAAGAAACGAGTAAACAAACATAATTTTTTTTCGACCATGTATTACTTGAGCAATATATCCATATATATACACCTCTTACTAAGCATTAGGCTTATAGTTTGAACCTTGTGACGTAGGTGAAGAATTTGAAGGTGAGGAAGTTCTCTATGAAATTAATAAATAGGCCGGTTGATGAATGGTACTCGTGATGGGCATTTTAGGCTAGGCAAGGTATTTCGACCCGTGGGTTATGCTCCAAGCAAGTTCTTTTTGGAACACATTTATGAATTTAGAAAAAAAATGGGAAGTAGGTTTTGATGATTTAGGGATTTGCTTGGAAGATGCCATGTTTCAAAACAAATGTTTTGATCAAAGGGTTTTCCACGTGTTTTATGTTCCGCTACGTGTTTTCTAGTCAGCTTTATAAACTTTGAGTTGGAGTTATGTTTTGAGAAGAGTTTTAAGTGGTTGTATTAGGTTATGGGAGTTTAAGGATGTTTAGAGATGAAAGAAAGTGATTGGAAGATGAGTTGAAAGTAAAAATGGTTAAGTATGGAAGGAAAATGAAGTGATAGGCGTAATAAGGACAGCATTCTACCTTCAGGTGTTGACCGAGATCCTCAGGTGTCGATCGTACTTGGTATGTGTTGACCACCAGGATCGACCGGTGAGAGCAGAGCGGACCAAAGCGTCGACCTGTCTGTGCAGGTGTCGACTGATCTGTACAAAAATGTACAATGTGTCGACCACCAGGATCTACCGGAGAGAGCAGAGCAGACCAAAGTGTCGACCTATTTGTGTAGATGTCGACCAGTCTGTACAAAAGTGTACAATGTGTCGACCACCAAGATCGACCGATGAGAATAGAGCGGACCAAGGTGTCGACCTATCTGTGCAGGTGTCAACTGGTTTGTACAAAAGTGTACAATGTGTCGACCGCAACGGTTGACCTTTGAATACAGAGTCGATTGAAGTGTCGACCGGTCTATACAAGTGTCGACCGGCAGACACTCCTTCTATTTTGGTTATTTTTTTAAAAAAATTCTGATTTCAAATTTAATTCAACCCTACCTCTAATGAGTCTTTTAAACACGTTTTCTAAGGGTTGCTAAAGTATTTAAAGGCCTCGAAACCGATTTCAAGTTAAAAAAAAAAAAACATTTATGTCCAAAAATATGTCTAAGTATATGTCAAGTACGTCACGTATTGTGGCAGCCCATGGTGGGTCGTTACACTAGAACTACCTTAACAGCTCAAGTGAAGTCGATACCTAAAAAGTTTGACAATTTGAGAGCGAACTCGATGCAAAGAAGAATGGTGATTTGTGAAAATTGTGGAGGAAATCAAACTCTAAGTCAATGTTCGTTAAATGTTGAATCTGTGTAGTATTAGAGCAATTACAACAAGCAACATAACAATTTGAATTTGAACTATTACAACCCTATACGAAAAAATTGACCAATTTTTTTGTGGATAATTAAAAAAAAATCAATCATCTTTAATGCAAACATCCCCACTAGGATTTACATCATAGGAGCAAGCTTATGTGGGAAAGTCAAATTTGGAAAAATTAATCGCTTACTCCTAAACTCATCCTCCATCACCGATCCTGAGAGGTTGCAGAAAGAAAAATTAGAAAATAACTTTTATATATTTTTAGAGATTTTCAAGAACGTAGAATTAACAATAGAATCGCTATGTGATTCAAAAAAAATAAAAGAACTAGACCCTGATCAAGTTTTTTCGATGGAATCGTAGTTATCAAAAAAGGAGTTTGACTTGAGCCATACTTGTTGGCTGAATCAAAGCTATCAAAGATGATTTATCAAGTCAATACTTGATGAAGATCAAGTTCTTCACAAAAAACTCAAGATAAGAATCTTTAAAAAAAACTAAAATTTTTATTAATCTTAAAATTTGTTAAAACAAAGTCTAACTCATCTGAATAGATAAGTAAAATAACTAAAATTATGAAAATAAAATAAAACTAATGTACAGTTAAGGTGATTGTCGTGCGCTAGGCCAGGGTGGGCTGCGCTGGGCCAGGACAGGGGCGTGGTGGGCCAAGGTGCTTGAGTGTGGGCATGCGGATGGGCCTGTGAGGCACACAAGTGGGCCCTCTGGGTGTACGGGTGGTGCGCGAATGATGCACAGTCGCCGTGTTGCTAGCATGAGGGTGCACTATCATTTGACCGACAGTGTAGGCACGCTGTCGCGCGTAAAATGCAATGTCGTTCTCTCACAAGGCGTTGTGTGGTCTGGATGCACTACGCACGTTGTAGTAAGAAGCAGGCACGTGGCAAGTTGTCATTCAGGCAAGCCTGATGTCGATCGACGATGGTGTGTGGTCGCGCAGGGTGCATACGACACATCGTTTCCTTAGCATGGGGCGGCAGCAATGCTAGCATAGAGTCTTAGGCGCGCGCATGCGTGGTGTGATGTGCAGCCAACCTTTTTTCTGATTTAGGAGCAACCTTTTGCACTACTCTTTTCCTTGTTCTTTTGCGTGTAATTTCTCCATTGTTTTCTTATCAATGCTCAATATATTTATAAGTATTTGCTCATGTTTTGATGACTCTTTCTCTTGGCTTTCTTTGAACAAATATTAGAAGATTTTATGCATCTTTTTGGGCATAAAATCTTCTAATGCAAATTTAAATTTTTCAGAGATAATAGAATAATTTAGGTCATCATTGGACCGTTTGAACTTTCTTACCTTATCATTTTGTGTCATTTAATGACACCCATAGTCACCATTTTGAGCCTATTATTTACCGTTCAATTGTACCTATTTCAACCTAGCCACTTATAGATTTTCCTACCTTTTCTAAAGAGCACGAGGTTTATTGATATATTTGAAGGAGAGTAGGAGAATGTAGTGGTTAGGATAAATAAAGACTCCTTTGTCATCGGTTAATTTGGTGATCGATCGGCTAAAGAGCTGAAATGAGGAGCAATCCAGAGAAGTAGCTGATCGATCGCAGAATTCAAGCGATCGATCGGCTAAATGAAGAATTTTATGAGAAAACAGAGGAGTTACCGATCGATCGGATATTTTTCTGATCGATCGGCTGAAGCGTTGATTTACGAAAGCAGAAGAATAGGCGATCGATCGGCTATACCTCAAGCGATCGATCAGCTATTTTAAATGATGGAGGTGTTTAAATCTGGACCGTTGAAGCTGGACCATTAAAGCCTGTTTTAATCTCAACCGTTGACGATGATTGGAAGTTTCAGATTAATTAAGAATTAGGTTGAAGGAGAAAGGGAGGCAAATTCACATAGAGACGGAGGAGATCGATTCAGAGGAGCCCTAGAGAGAGACGGAGACCGGAACGGAGCGGGAGCTTCAGGATTTAAATTTCAGCATAGTTTTTCTTTCCCTTTCTCTTCTGAACTATGAACATCTTTATTATTCTTGTTGTTTCTTTTTATTCTAGCATGAACTAAATTTCCTTTCTAGGGCTACAATATAGCCAGACGATATTTATTTTCTATTTTCTTGTTTAATTAAATTCAATAAGTATTTCTTCCAATATTGTTGACGCATTTAAATTCTGTTATTAAAGCTTGTAAATTTCTAGCCAATCTTTACTTGATTTGGGGTGTTTTGAGACTGAGAGGTGATAAACACCCGAGCACTGAAATTAATGTCATAAATATGCGTAGGCTAGAGATAGTTACGGTATTGATGTGATCATTGTGATTTCTCAATTTAATTGTATTTGATTAATGTAGGATTTGAGACTGAGAAGTGATAACCCAATAATCAGATAAACTAAGCAATGCTCGAGAGAGATTGTATTATAATTTAGCGAAATCGATCATCAACATAGGGAGAATATTTATGAATATAATTAGGAAAGAATGAAATAAATATTGTCTTGATGAAATCGTAGTACCTAGACTTTTATTAATTAGATTTAATCTTATTTTATCTCTCTCGATATTTTACATTAGTTTATTTTAATTGTTTTGATTGTTTAATTTAATTTCAATTCTTAAAACCTTAAAACGTGTGTTCAATTTAGAATTAAGATTAATAAATTTGATTATTAATTAGCAACTCCTCATAGGTTCGACACTCTACTTATCATTCTATTACTTATTGCAAAATATTTTTCACAATAAGTTTTTGGCACCGTTGCTGGGGACTTTATTATTAATATCGAATTAATTATTTTTTATTTTATTTTGAATTCTATTTGTTATTTTCAGGTGCATGCGTAAAGAAGGAAACGCTAATATTCTCCCACTTAATCTTGAGATCGAGCGTACATGTCGACAACATCGTAGAGAGAGAAGAGAAGTTATTCAAACAGCGCGTGCCATCATGGGAGATAAAGGAGAAGGTAATACTGAGAACCGGACCTTGCTGGATTATGTTATACCTACTATATCCGGAGTGCATTCAGCTATTCGGAAATCGGCCATCGCTGCTAATTTTTAAATTAAGTCAGACACCTTGCACATGAGTCAACAATCTCAATTTAGTGGACTACCTTCTGAGGACCCCAAAGAGCATATTGCAAATTTTTTAGAAGTATGCGACACTTTCAAATATCACAATGTGAGGGATGATGCAGTTAGGTTACGTCTATTTTCATTCTCAATACGGGATCGTGCAAAGAATTGGCTTAACTCTTTGCCAGCTAATTCTATTAATACTTGGGAAGAGCTATGTCAGAAATTTTTGTCCAAGTTCTTTCCTTTCGAGAAGACTGTTAAACTTCGCAACGAGATAATCAATTTCAACCAATTCGATGGAGAAACATTATATGAGGCATGGGCACGCTTCAAAGATATGATGAGAAAGTGTCCAAACCATGGCCTACCGAAGTGGATGCATATTCAAACTTTCTATGTGGGACTATCGTCATCCACTAAAACTCTGGTAAATGCAGTTGCAGGTGGTGCCTTAATGAGAAAAACTGAAGAAGCTGCACATGATCTATTGGAGGAATTGACACTTAATAATGACCAATGCCATGTGGAACGCACAATTATGAAGCGTACAACTGGTACCCCAGGACTTGAGGCTATGAAAGCTTTAACACTACAAGTTACCTCATTGGCTAAATAGTTACAAGAGTCTCATATAGCAGCTAGTGTGGGGAAAACACCGATGGTTAATTGTCAATAGTGTCAAGGACCGCATCAGAGTGAAGAATGCCAAGTGGGAAATACTATGCCGAATAAATCTGCAGAACAAATTACATGGGGAATTTTAATCGGCAAATAAATCCCAACTCAAACACTTATAATCCAGGGTGGCGACAACATCCTAATTTCTCATGGTAGAATTCTCAAAACACTATGCCTCAACCATTGCAATCGGGTCCATCTCAACAAGTTGAGAAGAAAAATGATCTCAAGGTAGCCCTTATGCAATTTATGACCGAAACCCTGTAACACCCGGTTTATTAGAATTAAAATAATCTATTAATCTTCTAAGTGTGAATTTTATAGAATGAAATTAGGGGTAAAATCAATTAGGTTAATGAGTAACTAAGTGAGGGCATAAGGGTAATTGTCAATTTTGCAAATGGATAACGTATTTAAGGAAAGAGTAAATGAGGTATAGCCGTCATACTCATTTCACTCTCGGTTTTCAGCTCAACCCAGCAGAGCTCTCTAGGCGATTTCCTCACCGATTCCTCCAACCCAGGTGAGTTTTGATTCGATTAATTGCTGATTTTAGTACCTAGGTAGCTTAAGGATCCCAACGTATGCATTTTGTTAATGTTACGAGTGAGAGATTCTGCTTGAGGATTAGAGCAGAATCGGGAATGTTAGATAAATAGAAATGCCCAACCCACTCCTTAGATTTCTGAATAGCTTAGATTGAGGTTTAACGTTCTGTTTATGAATATAGGTGAACAAACCCCCGAAGTAGCTCTTAACCGAGCATTTGCAAGGAATCCAGGTAAGTAAAGTATTGCTTGTGCCTTCGGGCCTACATCACAAAACAGTAGGTTTATGTATGCTTGAATATTTCTATTGTCCATGCATCATGTTTTTGTTAAAAGTTACGAAAATGAATTTCATGTAAGGAATGGTAAGGTATGAACTGTATGCGACAGACAAACTATTAAGGGAACTAATCCACCCCTTAACTTATGAAGGGATTTAGACATTGGGAGAATTGATCCCACTCCCAAGGGAACCATGGGATCAGATCAGCTGTTAAGGGAATTCATCCGCCCCTTAATTGAGTATGAGGATGTAGACATTGGGAGAATTGATCCCACTCCCAAGGGAACCATGGGATCAGATCAGCTGTTAAGGGAATTCATCCGCCCCTTAATTGATTATGAGGATGTAGACATTGGGAGAATTGATCCCACTCCCAAGGGAACCATGGGATCTGATCATGATATGAACGAATATGTATGCCACTGAGAGGAGAAAATAGAAACTGCATATTTAGGAGTTTAAGCTCAGCATTTTATTTCATTCATATACTGCTTTACTTACTTAGCATTAGGCTAATAGATGAGTTTTGTGATATAGGTGAAGAAGTGTTAGCAGGTGTGTCTCCTGATCATGTTGAGGAATAGTGGACGTTGGAGGAGTGCATTCAGGCCTCGACATGGTAACTGATGGGGCGGTTTAGCATGTTGTCTACAGATGTAGAGGTTTAGTGGATAATGATTTAAATTGAGTATATGGAGTTTTTAGTAAAGGAGATTACAGCTGCTTGACTTCGTTTTCGAGAATTTCTGATTTTCATGCTCTTACTGATTTTGATCAATACAATGACTTGGAGTGTTATGATGGATTTTTGGTAAAATGTTTTAAGTCTGTTAGATAGTCGAATCTTTCTCGGGTTATAGACAGGTTGTTTAGTCCATTGGTGGGAACTGAATAATTTTGTATCAGTGGATATGTGTAGAGGTTTATTGCGTTCTGTTGAAAGGAATTGTGTTGATGTCTATCGGAAGAGGGAAGTCTACCGGTAGATGTCTCATGTTTGTCTTCCGGCTGACGTCATCGAAGAGTAAAGCATTTGTCTTCCGGCTGACGTCATCGGCAGAAGAAGTGTAATGGAAGTCGGGTGAGTATGTCTTCCGGCTGACGTCATCGGAAGAGTAAAGCATTTGTCTTCCGGCTGACGTCATCGGCAGAAGAAGTGTAATGGAAGTCGGGTGAGTATGTCTTCCGGCTGACGTCATCGGAAGAGGAAAGCATTTGTCTTCCGGCTGACGTCATCGGCAGAAGAAGTGTAAGGGAAGTCGGGTGAGTATGTCTTCCGGCTGACGTCATCGAAGAGGAAAGTAATTGTCTTCCGGCTGACGTCATCGGAAGAGGAAATAGGTATTTGTCGTTTACTGACCGGAAGAGGGAATGGGTGTTTCGTCGTTTTCGGTTGATGCCGCTGACGTCACCAGAAAACGAAATAGGTGATTTGTCGTTTTGTCACTGATGAAGTCTTCGGTTTTCTATTTCTGCTTCTTTCGTTGACCTTGTCGTCGGCAGATGACTTCAACACTTCCGTTAATCACCCCAACAGTATATTCTACAGTTCGTCTAACTTCATAGTTGTTTAAATGATTTTCCGCTGCAAAGTTTTCAAATGTTTTGAATGTATAGAAAATGTCAAATTTTGACTGTCGAATGAAGTTTTAAAATTTATCCGAAAATTTCTTAGTCATGGTCAAGTAATGAGTAGCGACCCGGGTTCAGATAATTCGGGGCGTTACAGTATGGTATCAGAGACATGTTGCTAAACCGTTCAGAAGATTACTCATCAGTGCCAATCGTCGCATGAATATACTCCAACAACTGTAAGTGTTTATGTTAGCTTTAGTTATAAGATGTTTATGAGTATAGATAACCTTGTGCAGAACCTTATACAAATGGCTAGACGACCGGGGAGACCAAGAGTACCTAGGGAGATGCCAAACTTGAGGAGTGAAGAAGATTCAAGTGTAATTAGACAGCTGACGGAGTTGATGCGTCAGCAGACAGACATTGTGCGACAGCAATCTGACCAGTTAGGTGTGTTATTGAGTCGGGAAACACAAGGAAGTGCCAATTCAGGTCAAGTCAATGAGCATTCAGGGGATAGATTTCGTAGGCTGCAACCACCCACATTTGATGGAAAGTCATCTAACCCGATTGTCGCTGAGGAATGGCTTCGAAAGATAGAGAGCATGTTCAGGTGTGCCAATGTTGGAGAAGGAGAGAAAGTCATTTTGGCAACGTTTCATCTAGCCGGTGATGCGCAACTTTGGTGGGAGTCGCTGGAGATCACCACCGATATCGCAACCATGCCCTGGTCGCAATTCAAGGAAGTCTTTTACGAGAAATACTTTAGCACCACTGTCCAGAACGCTAAGAAGGCTGAGTTTTTGAGCTTGAAGCAGACTGGGTCTGTGGCAGAGTACAACAGACAATTTGAGTCTCTGTCAAGGTTTGCTGGATACCTCGTTCATAGGAATGAGGACAAAGTGTTTCAATACCTGCAAGGTCTAAAGCCAGAAATTTACAGAGGAGTAAAGTATTCAGGCATCAAAGGCTTGTCATTCAGTGAAGTAGTGTCTACTGCATTGGAGGCAGAAGAAGCTGAAATGAAGTGTGCTGGACCAAAGGAAGCCCCGCGAAAGTTCTTTCAGCCCCACCAGCAGAGAGGGATAAAGAGGCCTGCTGAAGGCCAGGGTAGTCAGGGTACTGGAAAGAAGGTACCTGATGCCAAGAAGTTTCCTCAGTGCATGAAATGTATGAAGAGCCACCTGGGCGAGTGTAAGTTTGGGACTGGTAAGTGTTATAACTGTGAGGAGTTTGGACATTCGCTTAAGGATTGCCCGAAGCCCAGAGTCCTTCGATGTTTCAACTGTAATAAGACTGGCCACGTCATCAGAGACTGCCCAACGTTGAAGAGTGGCCCTGCTAAGATAAAACCGAGAATATTTTCCATGATGGAGTCGGGCGAAGAGGACCAGCCCGCTGTTGTGTCAGGTACTATATTGGTTAATTCTATGCCTGCTTTTACCTTGCTAGATTCAGGAGCAACCCATTCTTTTGTTGCGTCTACTTTTGCTGATAAGTTAGAAGTACAATCCACACCTTCTAGGCATGTATTCAATGTTGCTTTACCCTCTGGTGAACATTTACATTCCAACCAAGTGTTGCATGATTGCATGGTATTAGTAGGGGACAAAAACCTATCTGCTGATTTAATCGTTATGGATATAACGGGATTTGATGTAATCCTAGGAATGGACTGGTTGTTTAATCACCACGCCATAATCGATTGTAGGACTGGAATAGTTAGTTTCCAACCCCCTGGTGGTTTGAAACATACCTTCCAAGCTTCAGAGAGGAGTAAGGAAATGTCTGTTATGACTTCTTTAAATTTTAGACCTTCACCATGCAAGGAGTACTTGTGCTTCTTGGCATGTGTTCTAGATACACAACTTGTAGGTAAGGCAACTCCTCAAAATATCCTTGTTGTCCAAGACTTCCCTGAAGTGTTTCTAGATGACCTTCCCGGTTTGCCACCAGATAGAGAAATTGAGTTTGTTGTAGATGTCTACCCTGGAGCTGAACCTGTGTCTAAAAATCCCTATAGGTTAGCACCTGCAGAACTCAAGGAATTAAAAGAGCAGTTGGAAGAGTTGTTAGAGAAAGGGTTCATACGCCCGAGCTTTTCACCGTGGGGTGCACCTGTCCTTTTTGTCAAAAAGAAGGATGGATCAATGCGCATGTGCATCGATTATAGAGAACTGAATAAGTTAACTGTTAAGAACAAGTATCCCCTACCTAGGATTGATGATTTATTTGACCAGCTCAATGGTGCAAGAGTTTTCTCTAAGATTGATCTGAGGTCAGGTTATTATCAGTTGAAGGTTAAATCTGAAGATATCCCAAAGACTGCCTTTCGCACAAGGTATGGGCATTATGAGTTTTTGGTTATGTCTTTTGGTTTGACAAATGCACCAGCAGCATTCATGGACCTTATGAACAGAGTGTTTCATGAGTATTTGGACAAGTTTGTCATTGTATTTATAGATGACATTCTAATCTATTCCAAAACCAGGAGGAGCATGCAGAACACTTAAACTTAGTGTTAGGATTACTGAAACAGCACCAATTATACGCCAAGTTTTCTAAGTGTGAATTTTGGTTGGACCAAGTTCACTTTTTAGGACATGTCATTTCTGGAAATGGATTATCTGTTGATCCAGCTAAGGTTCAAGCAGTTAGGGAATGGCCCCAACCGAAGAATGCCACCGATATCAGAAGTTTTCTTGGACTAGCAGGATACTATAGAAAGTTCATTGAAGGATTTTCAAAGATTGCTACACCTCTCACTAAGTTGACTAGGAAGAATGAAAAGTACACATGGACCGATGAATGTGAACTTAGTTTCCAAACTTTGAAACAGAAACTGACCAATGCTCCTATTTTAACCCTTCCAGTTGAAGGTGGTAAGTATAGTATTTACTGTGATGCATCCAAGATTGGTCTTGGTTGTGTGTTGATGCAAGATGGAAAGGTAATAGCCTATGCTTCTAGACAGTTGAAAACTCATGAGAAGAATTACCCTACACATGACTTAGAATTAGCTGCTGTGGTATTTGCACTTAAAATTTGGAGACATTATTTGTATGGACAATCTTGTGAAATATTTTCCGACCATTAGAGCCTGAAGTACATTTTCACACAGAAGGAACTAAACATGAGGCAACGTAGATGGTTGGAATTTGTAAAAGACTATGACTTTGAGATTAAGTACCATCCCGGTAAGGCGAATGTAGTAGCTGATGCTTTGAGCAGAGTGACAACATCAGTTTCAGCATTGATACTTGACTTACCATTAGCCTTAGAATCTGAATTCCTAAAGTTTAATCTAGAGGCAGTATCCAATGTAACAGCTATACTTTCGGCCATAACCTTAAGACCTACAATTCTTGAGAAAATAAGGGAAGCTCAGTCAAATGATGATGAATGCAGCAAGTACAAGTCAAGTATGGATTCTGCGGACAATTTAGACTTTAACTGTTCTTCCGATGGAATTCTTAAGTTTAGAAACAGATGGTTTGTTCCTGCCATTATGGAACTTCGGAATGAGATTCTTTCTGAGGCTCATTCTTCTAGATTCTCAGTTCACCCTGGGAGTACGAAGATGTATAAGGACCTTAAACAGCATTACTGGTGGCCAGGTATGAAAAGAAGTGTGGCGGAACATGTTGGATCATGTTTGTGTTGTCAGCAGATTAAAGCCGAGCATCAGAGACCCTCAGGAACATTACAACCTTTACCAGTTCCTGAATGGAAATGGGAACAAATAACCATGGATTTTGTTGTGGGACTACCTAGGACAACTAAAGGACATGATGCAATTTGGGTGATAGTTGACCGTTTGACCAAATCATCCCATTTTCTGCCCATGAAGATGACATACTCGATGGATCAACTTGCTGAGTTGTATGTTCAGGAAGTTGTTAGATTGCATGGAGTTCCAAGCACCATAGTTTCGGACCGAGATGCTAGATTTACATCTAAGTTTTGGAAGAGTTTGCACAAGGCAATGGGGACTCAGCTTAGTTTCAGTACAGCTTTCCACCCTCAAACAGATGGACAATCAGAAAGAACCATCCAAACATTAGAGGATATGCTCCGGGCATGTGTTTTGGATTTTCAAGGTTCTTGGAGCAAGTATTTGCCCTTGGTGGAATTTTCTTATAACAACAGTTTTCAGGCAACAATAGGAATGGCACCGTATGAAGCATTATATGGACGAAAATGTAGATCACCTTTGTACTGGGATGAAGTTGGTGAAGCACAGTTACTTGGTCCTGATGTTGTGCAGCAAACTGTTGAGAAGGTTGCTCTCATCCGTCAGAGGATCTTAACAGCTCAAAGTCGACAGAAAAGTTATGCTGACAGAAGACGCAGAGAGTTAGAGTTTGAAGTTGGTAGTGAGGTTTTTCTTAAGGTATCACCATTCAAAGGAGTTGTAAGATTTGGGAAGAGAGGGAAGCTTAACCCAAGATATGTTGGACCTTTCTCAATCTTGAGGAGGATTGGGAAATCAGCATATGAACTGCAATTGCCAGACTCTATGGAAGGAATCCACAATGTGTTCCATATTTCTATGCTTAAGAAGTGCTTAAGGGATCCATCTCAGATTGTGGAACAACAGAACATTGAAATTCAACCCACACTGACCTATGAGGTGAGACCAGTAAGAATCTTGGATTATGCAGTGAAGGTATTACGCAACAAGGAAGTTCCACTAGTAAAAGTCTTATGGCATAATCAGAATATAGAGGAGACAACATGGGAACGCCAGCAAGACATGATGGACCAGCATCCAAGATTGTTCAGGTACTGAATTTTGAGGACAAAATTCTTTTAAGGAGGGTAGATTGTAACACCCGGTTTATTAGAATTAAAATAATCTATTAATCTTCTAAGTGTGAATTTTATAGAATGAAATTAGGGGTAAAATCAATTAGGTTAATGAGTAACTAAGTGAGGGCATAAGGGTAATTGTCAATTTTGCAAATGGATAACGTATTTAAGGAAAGAGTAAATGAGGTATAGCCGTCATACTCATTTCACTCTCGGTTTTCAGCTCAACCCAGCAGAGCTCTCTAGGCGATTTCCTCACCGATTCCTCCAACCCAGGTGAGTTTTGATTCGATTAATTGCTGATTTTAGTACCTAGGTAGCTTAAGGATCCCAACGTATGCATTTTGTTAATGTTACGAGTGAGAGATTCTGCTTGAGGATTAGAGCAGAATCGGGAATGTTAGATAAATAGAAATGCCCAACCCACTCCTTAGATTTCTGAATAGCTTAGATTGAGGTTTAACGTTCTGTTTATGAATATAGGTGAACAAACCCCCGAAGTAGCTCTTAACCGAGCATTTGCAAGGAATCCAGGTAAGTAAAGTATTGCTTGTGCCTTCGGGCCTACATCACAAAACAGTAGGTTTATGTATGCTTGAATATTTCTATTGTCCATGCATCATGTTTTTGTTAAAAGTTACGAAAATGAATTTCATGTAAGGAATGGTAAGGTATGAACTGTATGCGACAGACAAACTATTAAGGGAACTAATCCACCCCTTAACTTATGAAGGGATTTAGACATTGGGAGAATTGATCCCACTCCCAAGGGAACCATGGGATCAGATCAGCTGTTAAGGGAATTCATCCGCCCCTTAATTGAGTATGAGGATGTAGACATTGGGAGAATTGATCCCACTCCCAAGGGAACCATGGGATCAGATCAGCTGTTAAGGGAATTCATCCGCCCCTTAATTGAGTATGAGGATGTAGACATTGGGAGAATTGATCCCACTCCCAAGGGAACCATGGGATCTGATCATGATATGAACGAATATGTATGCCACTGAGAGGAGAAAATAGAAACTGCATATTTAGGAGTTTAAGCTCAGCATTTTATTTCATTCATATACTGCTTTACTTACTTAGCATTAGGCTAATAGATGAGTTTTGTGATGTAGGTGAAGAAGTGTTAGCAGGTGTGTCTCCTGATCATGTTGAGGAATAGTGGACGTTGGAGGAGTGCATTCAGGCCTCGACATGGTAACTGATGGGGCGGTTTAGCATGTTGTCTACAGATGTAGAGGTTTAGTGGATAATGATTTAAATTGAGTATATGGAGTTTTTAGTAAAGGAGATTACAGCTGCTTGACTTCGTTTTCGAGAATTTCTGATTTTCATGCTCTTACTGATTTTGATCAATACAATGACTTGGAGTGTTATGAATGGATTTTTGGTAAAATGTTTTAAGTCTGTTAGATAGTCGAATCTTTCTCGGGTTATAGACAGGTTGTTTAGTCCATTGGTGGGAACTGAATAATTTTGTATCAGTGGATATGTGTAGAGGTTTATTGCGTTCTGTTGAAAGGAATTGTGTTGATGTCTATCGGAAGAGGGAAGTCTACCGGTAGATGTCTCATGTTTGTCTTCCGGCTGACGTCATCGGAAGAGTAAAGCATTTGTCTTCGGCTGACGTCATCGGCAGAAGAAGTGTAATGGAAGTCGGGTGAGTATGTCTTCCGGCTGACGTCATCGGAAGAGTAAAGCATTTGTCTTCCGGCTGACGTCATCGGCAGAAGAAGTGTAATGGAAGTCGGGTGAGTATGTCTTCCGGCTGACGTCATCGGAAGAGGAAAGCATTTGTCTTCCGGCTGACGTCATCGGCAGAAGAAGTGTAAGGGAAGTCGGGTGAGTATGTCTTCCGGCTGACGTCATCGGAAGAGGAAAGTAATTGTCTTCCGGCTGACGTCATCGGAAGAGGAAATAGGTATTTTGTCGTTTACTGACCGGAAGAGGGAATGGGTGTTTCGTCGTTTTCGGTTGATGCCGCTGACGTCACCGGAAAACGAAATAGGTGATTTGTCGTTTTGTCACTGATGAAGTCTTCGGTTTTCTATTTCTGCTTCTTTCGTTGACCTTGTCGTCGGCAGATGACTTCAACACTTCCGTTAATCACCCCAACAGTATATTCTACAGTTCGTCTAACTTCATAGTTGTTTAAATGATTTTCCGCTGCAAAGTTTTCAAATGTTTTGAATGTATAGAAAATGTCAAATTTTGACTGTCGAATGAAGTTTTAAAATTTATCCGAAAATTTCTTAGTCATGGTCAAGTAATGAGTAGCGACCCGGGTTCAGATAATTCGGGGCGTTACAAACCCATACGGTGATGCAGAATCAATCGACCCAAATTAAAAGACTTGAGAATCAACTTGGCCAATTTGCTAGTATCATAAATGGAAGGCCTCAAGGCTCGCTACCAAGTAACACTAAAGTAAATTCGAAAGAGCATTGTAATACAATTACCACTCGAAATGGAACAGTAATTGAACCGGTTCAAAAAGAGCCAAGTGTGCCTAAATTTGATAATGGGGGTTCAAGTGAAAATGAAGTTCAAAGGTCTTTACCATCTCATCCTTGGCCAATACAAGCAATTCCACCTCAAGTGCTGTTTCCACAAAGACTGAAGAATGTGAAGCTTGATAATCAGTTTTCTAAGTTCTTTGATGTCTTCAAAAAGCTCCATATCAACATTCCATTCGCAGAGGCCCTCGAGCAAATGCCGAAATATGCAAAGTTTCTGAAAGATATTTTGTCCCATAAGCGTAAGATCGAAGAAGGCAGTATGATCGCTTTGACAGAGAAATATAGCTCTATTATACAACGAAAGCTTCAACAAAAATTGAAAGATCCGAGAAGTTTCACCATCCCATGTGCAATTGGGCAGTTCATTTTTGAGTGAGCATTATGTGATTTGGGTGCTAGTATAAATTTAATGCCGCTATCTATATTTCTTAAGCTTGGTCTTGGTGAAGCAAAGCCCACGAGAGTAGTTCTACAAATGGCTGATCGCTCTATCAAGCATCCGTATGGGGTGATTGAAGATGTCCTTGTCAAAATTGACAAGTTTATTTTCCCCGCTGATTTCTTGATTCTTGATATGGACGAAGATCGTGGCATCCCAATAATATTAGGTCGGCCATTCTTAGCAACAGGAGGTGCTGTAATTGATCTTAGAAAGAGGGAGCTCAAATTGCAGGTACAAGATGAAGATGTCACATTAAATGTGTATAAATTATTGGTGTAACGCCCCTAAACCCACCCTGGCTCGGTGCGCTACTTGGCTCACTCTAACCCCGATGAAAACGATGTTTAAAAATAATTTAAAATAATTTTCATAAACCCCCAATCATAAAAGAAAACTGACACAGCTGAATTTAAAGTTAAGTCTCCCAAAGCTCTCTCATGTTCTACCTAGCTGCCTAGACTCACTAATTTTCCTTAATCCTAACCCTTAGGTACCACGATGTCCTTCCCGAAAATTTCGGCAAAGTAACGCCTGAAAATGGCGCCTCCAAAATGTTAGGTACCTGTAACTAAATAAATTCTCAACCAGATCAAGAATACTCTTACTTAACTAACCAGCATACGAAATCTCCAAATAGCAGTAAAGATGGAAACTAAAATACGAACATCCCTAAGTGAAGAAAGTCCACAGTATAGGGCGACACATCACCCTTAACTATGACTAAATACAACAATTACAAATAGCTATACCATAACTGTCAAAAACATCAACCAAAATACAAAGCCCCACATTTCCCCGAAGACCATGGTCGAGGCGCCCCAACAACTGCCTGCACCGGCGTGCTCCGCGTGCCACTGACTGCCACCTAATCCTGGCTTCCTCGTCTAGCTCACCTGTAACTCTGTCATCACCTACACCACAGAACACATACACGTAAGCTTAATCTTATCAAGTAGGGGATAACAAATATAAACATGCATCACGACTCTCACACAACCCTAGCACACACAGTTTTACTGATAAAGTTTGTCTGCATCAACAGATGCCTTAGTTGCCTGCACCAAAAGGTGCCTTAGTTGCCTGCACCCAAAAAAGATGCCTTACTCTTTAACTGACTACCATGCCAACAATACAACACAACCCAACAATGCAACTCAACAACACGACTTCTACACTTAACATCGAAGCGTTCGCAGAATCTTCTACATACATCGAAGCGTTTACGGAACCTTCTGCTTAACATCGAAGCGTTCACGGAACCTTCTGCCTAACATCGAAGCGTTCACGGAACCTTCTACATAATATCGAAGCGTTCACGGAACCTTCTGCTCACATCAAAGCGTTAACGGAAGCGTTCACGGAAACCTTCTGCTTAACATCAAAGCGTTCACGAAACCTTCTGTTTAACATCGAAGCGTTCGCTGAACCTTCTACCTACATCGAAGTGTTTACGGAACCTTCTGCTTAACATCGAAGCGTTCACGGAACCTTCTGCTTAACATCGAAGCGTTCACGGAACCTTCTGCATAACATCGAAGCGTTCACGGAACCTTCTGCTTAACATCGAAGGGTTCACGAAACTTTATGTTTAACATCGAAGCGTTCACGGAACCTTCTGCATAACATCGAAGCGTTCATGGAACCTTCTCCTTAACATCGAAGCGTTCACGAAACCTTCTCCTTAACATCGAAGCATTCACGAAACCTTCTGTTTTAACATCGAAGCGTTCACAAAACCTTCTGCTTAACATTTTACATTCCACTCCCACAATTTGCAAACAATGTTCAAATAATGCAACCAACACAACAACGCAACGCAACAACTTAACACAACACAATACGACAACACAACACAGTACCAAACAAAACAACCCAAAGCAGAACAATAACTCAACAAAATACGAAGCAACACAAATAACCATTAAACCTTACCGTTCTATGGTGTAGGCCCGAAGGCAAGAGGATAATAACGCCTACTTACCTGGCGTCCTAGCTCGCTGAGGATACTCGGTTCCCTGCCCATCTACAGCTTGACCTACGAAAAATATTCAAACTTCATTAACTCAAGCCTACACACACCAATTTACTCTCAAACTACTATTTCTAGCCTAATCCAACTAAAACCTAACTAAACCGGCCACTAATTTCGGTTAGGTAAAAACCGACCCAAAACTTCAAACGTGCATAACTTTTGCGTCAGATATCGGAATCGAACGATTCCAGCGGCCACGTACTCTTCTAATAACCTATTTTAACCTGCCAAAAGAAAATTTAAAACAAATAACCCTAGCTAGGTCAAAACTCCCCAAAACAGAACCGGATCTTAGGGTTTAAAATTCCCTCTTTCGGTTTTTCATCAAAACTCACTCAATTCCTCACTAATCTATCATATTCTAACCTATTATGCATACTTTAACGAAATTTAAAGTTTCCAAATCCAAAATCCCCAAATTCAAAGCACACACCTCACGGTTTTCACTCTGAAAACAAGGGTACTGCAGCCCTCCGTGAATCGCCCCTCACACACCACTAAATTCCCAAAATTTTCGTCACAAAACAACCAAGAAAACTACCCAACACGCAGACTACCCCTCGCCGAGCAACAGAGAGAAAACAGGGAGGAGAAGCTACCTTTTTTCGGTCAGGTCTGGCGCGAATAAAGCCGAACCGAGCTCTGGCTTCAGCTCGCCAGAGTATGCTAGTCTGAACGGTGGCCGGAACCGTGGTCGTTGTCGGAGGGAGGTCGCTCGGCTCCTTCTCTCGTCGGGGCTCGGGTTACAGAAGCAAAATGGCTTCTTCATGAAGCCATTCTGTTTCTATATCTTTTTTTTTTTAATTTTATTATTTTAGCTAAATTACTAAATTGCCCTCACATATTTGAACTTCCGTATTTCTGTTAAGTTCAAATCCACTCGACCTAAAATTTTAGAAAACCTCTTTCAAATAAAATCCCAAGTTTTTAATAAACTAAATAACTCGTTAAATTCTCATTCTTCGCCCGTTAAATTTCTATAAATTGACTCTCCAATTCTTCCTTTCTAATTTAGATAATTCTAAGATCCATAACTTAATTAAATCTAAAACAATACACATTGAGGAAACAAAATCTCGGGTGTTACAATTGGAGTACCCAATAGCTAGAGATGACATATTTCGGGTGGAACTCCCTAACACTGTAACAAGGGCAACTTCACTTCAACAAAATGACTTTCGAGCCTAATGGGAAGCAATACGTTGAAATTTTGGGAGAGTCGACATTACGGGTCATACCACCTATTAAGAAACCACTCGAATACGAAAATCTTCTGGCAAATGATAAGTTGATAAATGAGCAACGATTGACACCATATTGGGATAGTACATGTGAAAGTGCAAAGTCCATCATATATTTCGACCCAACATGAAGAAGTATGATGTCGGGCTGTCGACAATAAAACAAGCGCTCGGTGGGAGGCAACCCACCCAAGTATCCTTTTTAATTCGTTATTTCAATTTTTGTTTGCATTAGTTTTGTTTATTTTATTTTATTTTATTATTATTATTTTTTTAGAAACGAAAAATAAAATAAAATAAAAAATAAAATAAAAAAATAAAAAATAAAAAAAAACAAGAGAAAGAAAAAGCTTCCTGATTGATGGCTCCTTCGAACGAAGCTCCACAACGCTGACGACCAGCCCAAGACGTTACGAGGTACGCTACTTTTACCTTTTTTTTTTACATTGAGGACAATGTTTGTTTTACGTTTGTGGATGATTTTAGCGTACCTTAGTAATGTGCTATATTTTGGTATTGCAATCTAAAATCTGATTTAGGTGTCTATGATTGAAATTTTAAATAAATTCATGCTTTAGTTTCTTGAAAAATGCTGAGTAGAAGATTGGGTTGTATTAGTTTACATTGACTTAAGCTTACAAAGTTAGACTCAGAAACCATGTGCACATTTTCATTCTTGTTTGATTTGATCTATTGGTGTCACACTCATGTAGTCTACATATTTCGAAGCCCAAACACTGTGAGGGAGTAAAGCTCCAGTCAAATATAACGTTAACGAGTGCTTACTAAGAAAAATTCTTCTTGGTTTTGCCCAACACCCTCGAATGCAAATTGAAATTTTTCAGAAATAATAGAATGATTTAAGCCATCATTGGACCGTTTGAACTTTCTTACCTTATCCTTTTGTGTCATTTAATGACACCCATAGTCACCCTTTTGAGCCTATTATTTACCGTTCAATTGTATCTATTTCAGCCTAGGCACATATAGATTTTCCTACCTTTTCTAAAGAGCACGGGGTTTATTGATATATTTGAAGGAGAGTAGGAGAATGTAGTGGTGAGAATGAATAATGACTCCTTTGTCATCTGTTAATTTATTTTTACGTTGTTGTGTTATTATTAGTCTGAGTTGTAAAAAAAAAAAAAAAAGACAAGTTCGAATGTTTAGTTTTATTTTCAGTTTTTTTACTTATTTATTTTACTTTGTAATTATGACAAAAGAGTTAATCTGAGTGATATTAAATGAAATAAGTTTGGGGAAGAGAGATCAAAGGAAAGCTTGAGCAAGTTCAATGATTGAGCGAGTGCAGAGAAGAAAATATTGAGTGGGTGAAATAAGGAAAGATGGGTTGTGCTCTGAGTATTCGCTTGAATCCATATAATTCCTACCCTTTAGCCCGGCCTTTCATTACAAGTTTTTAAAGACCTATTGACTCTTGTTTTGATTTATGGATATTTGCTATTAGTTGGAAAGTGGGCAAGGGCACATAACGATTAGAGTGAATGGAGTGATCCCAAGTGAGGTGTGAGAGCATTCTCTTCCCATAGCTACATTAGTTGACCCAACAGTTAGAGGTAAAAGAGAACGAAAACACACACACACGAGGATTTCTAAGTAAGCGAATGTCAATGTGCTGATATAAGTTAATTCTTTTGCAAAGTGTTAATCTTGATAGTTTTAGTATGAATTGTTCAAGCTGAGACAAATTACTAAAAACTTTGATGAGAATTGTCTTACCATTATATTGTATTGTTCTTAGTATATGGGATTGGGTTATATATCTGCCGAAATTTTTGCTTAGTTTTGTTCACTTGAGGACAAGCTTTCATTCAAGTTTGGGAGTGTAATAAGTGTGTATTTTACACACTTATTCGAACTCTTTAATCTTGATTCGATAAGTTTTCCTCAAGCATCTGAATGAATTTAACGTTTCAGGTGTAAGTGTGCAGATAAGATTAAATCTAACAGGTTAAGCATCAATGAAGAATAAATATAGTGCAGAATGAAGAAAAATAACGAAATAAAAATACCAACGTGTGGCGGTAAACAGAAGACTAGCCGATCGATCGCCAACATCTCATGATCGATCGACTGAAATGGTATTTGACGAAAAGCAGAACGTGTGCCGATCGATCGGCCACTCATAAGCGATCGATCGGCTAAAGAGCTGAAGTGAAGAGCAATCCAGAGAAGTAGCTAATCGATTGCAAAATTCAAGCAATCGATCGGCTAAATGAAGAATTTTACGAGAAAACAGAGGAGTTGCCGATCGATTGGCTATTTTGCCGATCGATCGGCTGAAGGATTGATTTACCAAAGCAGAAGAATAAGCGATCGATCGGCTATTTTAAATGATGGAGGTGTTTAAATCTGGACCATTAAAGCCTGTTTTAATCTCAGCCATTGACGATGATTGGAAGCTTTAGATTAATTAAGAATTAGGTTAAAGGAGAAAGGGAGGAAAATTCATATAGAGACGGAGGAGATCGATTCAGAGGAGCCCTCGAGAGAGACGAAGAACGAAACGGAGCGGGAGCTTCAGGAACTGAATTTCAGCATAGTTTTTCTTTCCCTTTCTCTTCTAAACTATGAACATCTTTATTATTCTTGTTGTTTCTTCTTATTCTAGCATGAACTAAATTTCTTTTATAGGGCTACGATGTAGCCAGACGATGTTTATTTTCTATTTCCTTGTTTAATTAAATTCAATAAGTATTTCTTCCAATATTGTTGACGTATTTACTGTTCTTAAAGCTTGTAAATTTCTGGCCAATCTTTACTTTATTTTTGGGGTGTTTTGAGACTGAGAGGTGATAAACACCAGAACACTGAAATTAATATCATAAATATGCATAGGCTAGAGATAATTATAGTATTGATGTGATCATTGTGATTTCTCAATTTAATTGTATTTGATTAATGTAGGATTTGAGACTGAGAAGTGATAACCCAATAATCATATAAACTAAGCAATGTTCAAGAGAGATTGTATTAGAATTTAATGAAATTGATCATCAACATAGGGAGAATATTTATGAATATAATTAGGAAAGAATGAAATAAATATTGTCTTGATGAAATCGTAGTACTTAGGCTTTTATTAATTAGATTTAATCTCATTTTATCTGTTTCGATATTTTACATTAGTTTATTTTAATTATTTTGATTGTTTAAGTTAATTTCAATTCTTAAAACCTTAAAACGTGTATTCAATTTAGAATTAAGATTAATAAATTCGATTATTAATTAACAAGTCCTCGACACTCTACTTATCATTTTATTACTTGTTGCGACTTGTACACTTGCAAAATATTTTTCACAACAACCCCTGGACTAAAAAAATCGACAAGTCAAACCTTGTACAATTATTCTGTTATCGATCTGAATCCTTTTAAAATTTCTGTTGAACCCCTATGGTTAGTGCACATGCAGAATCCAAATTTATTAAAAACCTAACTTTTATCCTTTCTCTTCATAATATCTTTTGCTCTGCTCAATCCTCTAGCCCTAAATCCCCAAATCTTCACCTTGCTCCCTCTCAGATTTTTCAAGTGTACCAAACCCAAAATCGCGAGCTTCCCACCCCCCCCCCCCCCCCCGATTTTTCCATTTTCCATTTTCCATCCAGCTTGAAATCGTGAGCTTCCTCCCTCTTCGATTTTCCAGAGTCTCCAGCCCGTAAACTTCCTCCCTGTCTCGTCTCTTCTCGGTAAGTCTCTTCTCTGCCTGTCTTCTGGTGCTTGCTTATGGAATTAAAATAAGGGTCTTCCGATGTTGAAGGAATCTGACTATATAAACCTACAATTTTTTTTTTAATAACACAGTTTACTGGGGGATTGAAATTTGTTTTCGTAATATGTTCTTGCCTTGTTCTTTCTTCCCTCTTTCTTCTTTCTCAATTTTTTGACTGAGTATAATAGAATTTTATGTCTCCGATTGGGTTAATATTTCCTAATCTTCTTGCTGTCAAATCTGTTTTTTGATGATTCAAAGTGTATATTATTCAAACACATTTTTTATAATTCTAAGAACAACTAAAACCTGAGAGAAAATGTTGCCTATTTCTCTGTTTGTGTCCTCTGCTCATTTCTATCACTAGATAATCTATTACTTTGTCAAAAATAAATGCACACACTGTCCTCAAACATGTCATAATAAATTACAGTTAGCGATGGTTTGATTACTTATGGATGTCTACTCTTTTTCTAAGCGTAATTTTTAACTTGTATTTTGTCTAACAGGAAATTCCAATGGGTGAAATTTCACTAGAAATCAATTATGGTGGTAAATTTGTGGTAAGCAAGGGCACACAGTATGTGGGAGGCAAAAAAGAAGTTGTTGACAATTATGATGGAAACAATTGTGAGGATTAGAGATGCTGGTGAGCCTGAAAGTAGTACCAATGTAACACCCAGCATTTTTTCCATGTAAATATTCCCAGAATTTCATTTAGCGGGATAAATGATTACATTAATACAATGTATGTTTTATGAGTTTACCAATGGATTCATTGAATGGGGGTAAATCGTAAAACCGGTTGATGGTACTAAATAGTAATTTAGCTAGAAACCAATAGTTAGAAATGCATTGAGGGGTATGTTGGGGAGCCAATTAAGGTTGGTGGGAGGAGGCCAATGGTTGAGTGACACCTGGCAACTTGTTGAAGAAGCCATGTTCTTTTTCTCTTCCCTCCTACGTGAAACCCTCATTTCTCATCTACTTCTTTTGTGGCACCCGATTTCATTGAGCCAACTTACTTTGTTAACTAGTAGTGAATGTTTTATAGATGAAATTGGGAGAAATTAGTGATTAGGCTGATGAGTGACTAGGTGAGGGCATAATGGTAAATTGAGATATAAAGTGAATAACCTATTTAAGGAATAAGGTTCTGCGTTTAATGCACAGTAGCCGCCACCCTATTTCTATTTCCTTTCGTTTGATTTTCAGCTCAGCTCAGCAGACTTCCTTCCAACATTTTCCTCTCTAATTTTGTCCATTCTATGTGAAATTTGTTTCATTTTACTTGCTGTTTTAGTGATTAGATGACAGAGAGATTCTAGGGAAGTGTTCGTGAATGCTGTGAGTGAGAGTTAGCTTCGAGTTTATGGGTAAACCAGGAATGCTCGACGAACAAGACTTCCAACTAGTTTCCCTAAGATTTCTAAATAGTTTAGAATGAAGTTTAGTAATGCGGTGCTCTGTTTACGATTATAGGTGAGCAGACTCCCGAAGTAGCTTATAACCAAACAATCTCCAGGAGACCAGGTAAGTAGAGTATGTGTGTGTCTTCGGGCCTACATCACAAAAACAGTAGGTTTATGCATGTTTTGTGCGTTTTCAGTTTGTCATGTATCATGTTTTAAAAGTACACGAAAATGAATTTAAATGCATGATGGCATGGCGAGGAATGAATTGATTGAAACAGAACAGTTATTAAGGGAACTAATCCGCCCCTTAATCGAGAGAGAGGATGCATGACTTTGGAAAAACTGATCCAACTCCCAATTTCACAGGGGGATCTGAACAGTTATTAAGGGAACTAATCCGCCCCTTAATCGAGAAAGAGGATGTATGACTTTGGGAGAAGTGATCCAACTCCTAATTTCACAGGGGGATCAGACCAGAAACGAATGCATATGCAACAGAGATGTGAAAGTAGAAACTGCATGTCTAGGAATTTTGTTTCAGCTTTCCATTTCATTATTGCTTTACTTACTTACCATTAGGCTAATAGATGAGTTTTGTGATGCAGTTGAAGAAGCCTCAGAAGGTGTGTACTCAGAGCATGTTGAGCAATAGGCTGGTTGGGGGAGCACATTCATGCCTCGACTTGGTGAACTGATGGGGCGGTTTAACTACTGTCTGTATGTGGAGTCTAATTTTCTGATGTTCTGTTGAGGAGTGCAAAGGATTTTGATTATAGTAATAGTTGAAGGATTTAGAATACTTGAGTTTCTCTTGTTATGAAAATCTGATTTGGTTTTGTTACAAATTGCAAATTTGGGATTTTTAATGATTTAGGATACAAATGTTGGTTTCAAATGGTTATTTGTTGGATTTCAGAAGTTACTTAGGGTCAGGTTGTTTTGAATGATTTTGAGTGAAATTTGCAAGTTCAACCATCGGTGAATGAAGTTCACCGGTGGATGTTGAGTGTTTTGTCCACTGGTAGATGTAGGAGGATTGAATCATCCGACTGACGTCATCGGAAGATGTCTTCAGTAGAAGCCATCGGATGGAGGATTGAATCATCCGACTGACGTCATGGGAAGATATCTTCAGTAGAAGCCATCAGAAGATGTCTTCAGTAGAAGCCATCAGAAGATGTCTTCAGTAGAAGCCATCAGAAGATGTCTTCAGTAGAAGCCATCAGAAGATGTCTTCAGTAGAAGCCATCAGAAGATGTCTTCAGTAGAAGCCATCAGAAGATGTCTTCAGTAGAAGCCATCAGAAGATGTCTTCAGTAGAAGCCATCAGAAGATGTCTTCAGTAGAAGCCATCAGAAGATGTCTTCAGTAGAAGCCATCAGAAGATGTCTTCAGTAGAAGCCATCAGAAGATGTCTTCAGTAGAAGCCATCAGAAGATGTCTTCAGTAGAAGCCATCAGAAGATGTCTTCAGTAGAAGCCATCAGAAGATGTCTTCAGTAGAAGCCATCAGAAGATGTCTTCAGTAGAAGCCATCAGAAGATGTCTTCAGTAGAAGCCATCAGAAGATGTCTTCAGTAGAAGCCATCAGAAGATGTCTTCAGTAGAAGCCATCAGAAGATGTCTTCAGTAGAAGCCATCAGAATTCAGTAAGCCATCGGTAGATGTCTTCGGTATAAGTCTTTAGTAGCCTTGTCGTTTTGTAATCAGATGATGTATGCAGTAGATTTGTCGTTTGTGACCGGTAGATGTGAGTAGCCAACGCGTCGTTGGCAGATGTGAGCGGAAGACGTGTGAAATCGACGTGTCGATTCTGTCTCTGCTTCTACCGCTGAGTCTTTTGTCCCTACTTCAACCGCTGGCACTGTTTGGCGGTAGAATCCTTCTGTTTCTGTTCCTGCCTCTACCGCTGACTTTGTTTAACGGAAGATGTGTCTGACTTTTACGAATTTTAAGTATTTAATGCTTAAGCCTTCATTTCTTTTTGCCGAATTATTTCTTAATATTATAACTGATTATTCAAACGTCGTTTCATAGTTTTGCTCAACTCTGTTCTGCTCAAATGATTTTCCGCTACAAATTTTCAATGTTTACCTTGTAAATTGTCAAATTTTGTCCATTGAGTGAAGCTTTAGAATTTTCTCAAAAATCCTATAGTTCTATTCAGTATCTTGTGTAGCGAACTGGGTTCAGAAAACTCGGGGCGTTACATCTTTCCACTGCTCTCTGTTTTCTCTCCTCTTGGCGACTGCAACCTTTCTAAAAGACTTCCATTCTCCTGTTTTCTCCAGTGAAGGTAATCATCTGCTAAAGTTAACGAGTCTGGATAAGTTAAGATATGAGTTTTGTGGGAGTTTAAGGTTACGATATTTTGAGAAAACTCACTATTTTTGGATGAAAACACGTTAGTTTGTTTTCTAAAGGTTTGAATGGAGCTTGCTGCATATTCTACTAAGTTATTAGTTAGTATTTGCAGCTTTGTTTATTTTCTTTACATGCATGTATACGTTCATGCATCACCGAGGCAACACATTCAAGACTCTCAACTCTACAACAAACAGGTAAGTTCATATCCGTAGGTTGGCCCTTAAGGCCCTACATCACGGAGATACTAGGTATTTCTTATGTCGGGTGGTTTCGGGTAGAGAAAGTTAGAGTTAAGTTCTGAGTTATCTGTGTCTCTCATTATGTTCTGTTGTATTATTTCTGTTGTCTGCCGCTTTATGTTTAAACACTGTAAAAGTTCATGCATACACGTTTTTCCCGAAATTTCATGCAAAATGTTTTCTGTACAAGGTTTGAAGTTAAGAAAGATAAAATATGAATGTAATGTATTGGTTAAGTGCGGGACGGGGACTGGCCTACGGTTTTTGTTCTGTTCTGTAAATCTGTTATGTGCCTGTCATGCACTTGCCAGTTCCCCTATAAGCCTCACTTATACCCCTCTGCCAGTGAAATGTAATGTACCGTACTATCACCGTATTCTGAAAGTTCACGCATAGCATATGCATCACTGCATTTTTATATGTTCTTACTGACTTTTAGACTCATAGGTGAACTCCCTGATGTAGGTACTGAACCCGTGGGTAACGACTTTGTGCCTCAAGATGATGATTTGATGTAGTTGGCGGATCGAGCTCATGGGGTCTGGTTGTTGCAGTTAGACAAGAGTTAACCCTGTGAGAATGTATTTTCTGAAGTTATGCCAAATTCTATATCACATTTTGAAGTGTTAAAACATTTGAAGTGTAGGTTCAGTTTTGTATTGATGTCTAAAACCTCTGTATTTGACAGTTGTATATATGTTTTGAAATGTCTAGAACTGTTAGGGTTCTTCCTTTTTAGGTTGTGCATGGATGGTTTCGAATTCTAGAGCTATCCATGCAGTTTGTGTTTCTTGAATCTCTGTCAAATATGTTTTTCAACCTTGTTTCGAATCGGGTTTTGAAGGTCTGAAACCTTTATGCCTTCTGTTTTGATGTTCCCTGCTTATACGTCTTTCTGTAAAAAGGTTGTCAAATTCTGCCTTTAAAACCACATCTTCCGATTACATCCATCGCTGTTTCAAAATCACATCCACCGTTGCGTTTTTAAAGCACATCCACCGGTGAACAGTTCATTTTTTTTGTCTGTCGTTCACATCCATTGGTGAACAGTGCATTTCTACCTACATCCACTGCTCCCTTTAAAATTTACATCTTCTACCTGACGTCATCCACATCTTCCGCCTGACGTCATATGCTTTACTTCCACCGCTGTTTCTGTTGCTTTTATTTTATTCATATCTGCCGCTGTGACTGTTCACTTTTGTCTTATTCACATCTGCTGTTGTTTACTGTTCCATTTTATTTATTCACATCCACCGTTCTCTTTTGTTTACTCAAATCCACCGCTGCCACTGTTCACTTTTGTCTTATTCACATACACCGCTGCCACTATTCACTTTTGTCTTATTCACATCTGATGCTGTTTACTGTTCTCTTTTCTTTATTCACATCCACCGTTCTCTTTTGTTTATTCACATTCACCGCTGCCACTGTTCACTTTTGTCTTATTCACATCTACCGCTGCCACTGTTCACTTTTGTCTTATTCACATCCACCGCTAGTCTATATCGCCCGCCCAGTTTATTTACATTTTCTGCTTCGTCAACTGCCTACATCTTCCGCCCAGTTTATTCATGCCATCCACTGTAGCCTTTCTTCCAATATGCCTTCCAGCTTATATTTCTTATTTTTTTTCCACTGCATGTATTTTATCACAATTTCCTCTGCATGCCCGTCGTCCATCCAGTCTTTTATTTAAACGTTCCAAGTATTCTGAATTCCTTCTGTAATTCATTTTGCAGTTCAGTTTAACCATTTTTCCCGTTTTGCTTTTAACTCCAGAGAACGCTCTCTCTCTGTAAAGTTTTAAGGGTTTGTTGTTTACAAAAGTTCAGTCTGTTTATAAAAAAAAATAGTCCCAATTTTGAATGTCCCGGAGTGATGGCTCGGCTCTCGGATCCCGATTGGGATCGGGTTTTGGGCTGTCACAGTTATGGTATCAGAGAAAAATCAGGTTTTAAAAGCGATTCTGTAAATCTCTGACTGCACAACCCGCTACGTGAGATCGCTCCACCAACTGTAAGTGTTAAAATTTCTGTACCCGTTTTGTTTATTAAGTTGAGTTCGTTAATATGTATAGGGTTTTCTTAGAAATGGTGAGAGGACAACAGGATGAAGCAAGCGAAAGTTCTCGTGCCATTGACAGATTAACTAAGCTGGTGGGTGTACAGTTCCGCATGGTGGAACGTATGATGGCCTGAGAAGACAACAGGAATAATAATAATAATCATAGGAATGCTTCACACGACACCAGTGGAGATAGATTCAGGCGACTCCAGCTGCCTACATTTGATGGACTATCTACTGACCCAACTCACACTGAGGAATGGGTCCAGCAGATAGAGAGAATGTTTAGATGCACAGAGGTGGAAGAAAATAAGAAGGTTCTATGTGCCACGTATCAGCTCACCAAGAATGCAGGATTTTGGTGAGACACCGTCCAGGCAACAACAGTGGTGTTAAGCTGGGAGGGATTTAAATGAATATTCTATGAGAAGTATTTTGACAGAAATGCGAAGAAAAAAAAAGATGATAGAATTCTCTCGGCTACGACAGTATGGATCGGTGGACAAATATGTTCAGAAGTTTGAATCCTTATCCCGCTATGCACCTCATTTGGTAACCACTGACGAAAACAAGGTGCACTAATTTATTCAGGGTTTGAAGCTGGACCTCTTACGAGGGATTTCATACGGAGGATTTGATGAGGCACCGTATACAAAAGTGGTGGCCAAGACCTATCAGTTGGAGGCCTTAGAAGCGAAGTCCCAGAGACAGAGAGATCAATCAAAAGGGATTATTCGGAATGTTCCTCAACAACAACAACGGGGTCAAAATTTACAACCTCAACAGCAACAGAACAGGGGCATTAAGAGGCCCAATGAGACCACCACTTATCAAGACATGGGAAAGAGACCAATGGGGGCTCCTCAACTTTTAGCATGCCCGCAATGCCAGAAAATTCATAGAGGGGAATGTAGACTCATAACCGGCCAATGCTTTCGATGTAGCAAAGAAGGCCATCACGTCCGGGATTGCCCAATGCCGGATACGAGACAAAATCATGCCGTACCAAGAGTTTTTTCAATGATAGAGGATGATGATGATACCGCCCAGCACACAGTAATTACAGGTACAATTTCAATATGTGATGCACCTGCTTATACCTTGTGGGACACGGGGGCCACACATTTGTTTGTGGCAATGGACTTCGTGGTTAGGGAGAAATTATTATTGTATGCCGTCAGATCAGCCCTACAGCATTATGCTACCATCTGGAGAGTTTATGCACTTGGAGTAGGTTGTACGGGGTGATATAGTGTCAGTAGGAGACCAGAAGTTCTATGTCAACCTTATCGTCATCGGTATGAAAGGATACGATGTTATTCTGGGGATGGACTGGCTGTTTAGACATCACGCCACCATCAACTGCAGGTCCGGGCTAGTGTCGTTTAAGCGCCCGAACGAGGTAGAGTTCTCCTATCAGGCAATATCAAAGAAACACCGTATGCCTGTTATATCTTCCTTGAAAGCTCAACAGCTGATGAAGTCAGGATGCATCAGATTTCTGGCCCACGTAGTAGATGTTCAAAGGCAAGGTGAGGTGGAACTTCAAAATATTCCGGTAGTTCGAGAGTTTTCAGAGGTTTTCTTAGATGACTTACCGGGATTGCCACCTGATCGTGAAATCGAGTTTGACATTGACGTATATCCTGGTGCTAAACTGGTATTCGAAGAATTCGTACCATATGGCGCCAATTAAACTGAGGGAGTTGAAGGCTCAGCTAAAGGAATTGGTGGACAAGGGCTTTCTGCACCTTAGCTTCTCTCCGTGGGGTGCTCCCGTCTTGTTTGTCAAGAAGAAGGATGGGTCCCTATGTATGTGCATTGACTACCATGAGCTGAACAAGTTGACCATCAAGAATAAGTACCCGTTGCCGAGGATCGACGATTTATTTGACCAACTACAAGGGGCTCGGGTATTCTCGAAGATCGATTTGCGCTCCGGTTATTACCAGTTAAAGGTTAGGGCTGATGATATTCCAAAGATCGCCTTCAGGACCCGGTACGGACACTACGAGTTCTTGGTTATGTCTGTTGGATTGACTAATGCCCCAGCGGCATTCATGAACTTGATGAATAGGATATTCCAAGATTTCTTGTATAAATTTGTAATCGTCTTCATCGACGACATCCTGGTTTACTCCAGAAGTGAGGCCGAGCACGAGAAGCACCTGGCAATTGTGCTATCGACTCTGAAACAGCACCGATTGTATGCCAAACTGTCGAAGTGCGAATTCTGGTTGAGCAGGATTAACTTCCTAGGCCATGTGGTGTCGGCAGAAGGAGTGTCCGTGGATCCAGCCAAGATTTTGGCAGTGAAAGAATGGCAGAGACCGAGAAATGCCAGTGAGGTACGGAGTTTTATCGGGTTAGCTGGTTATTATAGAAAGTTTATCAAGCAATTTTCTGTAATAGCGAAACCTATGACCAGCTTAACGAGGAAGGACATCAAGTTCAAATGGTCTGAAACTTGTGAGGTGAGTTTTCAGATACTTAATCAGAAATTAACCACTGCTCCTCTGTTAGTATTGCCAGTTGAAGACGGCAAATTCAGCATATACTGTGATGCGTCCAAGGTCGGCTTGGGATGTGTATTAATGCAAGAAGGGAAAGTAGTGGCATACGCATCTAGACAATTGAATAACCATGAACAAAACTACCCTACACATGACCTCGAGTTAGTGGCAGTTGTGTTTGCACTGAAAGTATGGAGACACCACTTGTACGGACAATCATGTGAGGTGTTTTCTGATCACAAGAGCCTGAAGTACATATTTACCCAGAAAGAGCTAAACATGAGACAAAGACGGTGGTTAGAATTTGTGAAAGATTACGATGTTGAGATTAAATACCACCCTGGTAAAGCTAATGTGGTAGCTGATGCACTGAGCAGGATGCCAGCTACTATGCAACCGGCTATGTCGGCCGTATCAATGCCTTTGAGGACAGAGATACAGAAGTTCGATATGGAGATAGTTTCTAAGCTATCGGCCATACTGGCAGACTTGACACTACGGCCCACCGTCTTGGACCAAATTAAGGAAGCCCAGAAGACCAATTCAAAGGAGATGGCTGATATTGTGAGCAAGTTACCTATGACCTCTTCCGATTTCAGTTTTTCGGGAGATGGTATTCTGAAGTTCAAAGACAGATGGTATGTTACGAAAGACGAAGAGCTACGGAAGAACATCTTGTCAGAAGCTCACTCATCTTCTTTTTTAGTGCATCCTGGTAGCACAAAGATGTATCAAGACTTGAAACTTCATTTCTGGTGGCCAAATATGAAGAATGAAGTAGCCAAATATGTGGAGTCTTGCATGATATGTCAACAAGTCAAGGCTGAACATCAACGACCAGGTGGGACATTTCAACCTCTCTCGATCCCCAAATGGAAATGGGAGAACATAACGATGGATTTCGTTGTCGGCCTTCCAAGGACATCTAAGGGCCATAATAGCATTTGGGTCATAGTGGATAGATTGACGAAGTCGACCCATTTTCTACCTGTGAAGACGACGTACTCCATGGATCAGTACGCAGAGCTGTATATTAACGAGATTATTAAGCTGCATGGCATTCATGTGTCGATCATCTCAGACCGGGATCCCAGATTCACCTCCAGGTTTTGGAAAAGCTTGCAGAGCTCCTTGGGCACCAAGTTAGATTTCAGCACGGCATTTCATCCACAAACGGACGGACAACCCGAGAGGAAGATTCAAATACTGAAAGATATGTTAAGGTCGTCCGTATTGGAATTTCATGCTCCTTGGAGTAGATATTTGCCACTTGTGGAGTTCGCTTACAACAATAGCTATCAGGCTACGATCGGTATGGCTCCTTATGAAGCTCTTTACGGCAGAAAGTGTAGATCCCCATTGTGTTAGAATGAGCTCGGAAAAGTCAAGCTTATCGGCCCTAAGATATTACAACAGATGTCCGAGGTGATAGCTGCTATCAAACAACGAATAAAAATTGCTCAGAGTCGACAGAAGAGTTATGCGGACCATAGAAGAAGAGACTTAGAGTTCGTTGAGGGCGATGAATTATTCTTGAAAGTGTCGCCTTTCAATGGCGTAATGAGATTCGGTAAGAAAGGAAAGCTCAGCCCGTGGTTCATTGGCCATTTTCTCATTTTGAAGCGTGTGGGTAGCATGGCCTACAGATTGCAGTTGCCAGCGTCAATGGATGGAGTTCACAATATTTTTCATGTTTCGATGCTGAGAAAATGTGTACGAGATCCAACCCAAATCGTGGAACATGTGGACTTTGATATTATGCCAACGCTGACACATGAAGAAAGGCCCATACAGATATTGGATACTTCACTCAAGGTGTTGTGCAACAAGGTAGTCCCTTTGGTGAAGGTTTTATGGCGCAATCATAATGTAGAGGAAGCCACATGGGAAAGACAAGAAGATGTTATGACCCAATATCCGGACCTCTTTGCTTAGGTAAATTTTGGGGACAAAATTTTTGTTAAGGTGGGTGAAATGTAACACCCGGCATTTTTGCCATGTAAATATTCCCGGAATTTCATTTAGCGGGATAAATGATTACATTAATACAATGTATGTTTTATGAGTTTACCGATGGATTCATTGAATGAGGGTAAATCGTAAAACCGGTTGATGGGACTAAATAGTAATTTAGTTAGAAACCAATAGTTAGAAATGCATGGAGGGGTATGTTGGGGAGCCAATTAAGGTTGGTGGGAGGAGGCCAATGGTTGAGTGACACTTGGTAACTTGTTGAAGAAGCCATGTTCTTTTTCTCTTCGCTCCTACGTGAAACCCTCATTTCTCATCTGCTTCTTTCCACTGCTCTCTGTTTTCTCTCCTCTTGGCGACTGCAATCTTTCCAAAAGACTTCCATTCTCCTGTTTTCTCCAGTGAAGGTAATCATCTGCTAAAGTTAACGAGTCTGGATAAGTTAAGATGTGAGTTTTGTGGAAGTTTAAGGTTACGATATTTTGAGAAAACTCACTGTTTTTGGATGAAAACACGTTAGTTTATTTTCTAAAGGTATGAATGGAGCTTGCTGCATATTCTACTAAGTTATTAGTTAGCATTTGTAGCTTTGTTTATTTTCTTTACATGCATGTATAGGTCCGTGCATCACCGAGGCAACACGTTCAAGACTCTCAACTCTACAGCAAACAGGTAAGTTCATATCCGTAGGTTGGCCCTTAAGACCCTACATCACGGAGATACTAGGTATTTCTTATGTCGGGTGGTTTCGAGTAGAGAAAGTTAGAGTTAAGTTCTGAGTTATCTGTGTCTCTAATTATGTTCTGTTGTATTATTTCTATTGCCTGTCGCTTTATGTTTAAGCACTGTAAAAGTTCATGCATACACGTTTTTCCCGAAAGTTCCTACAAAATATTTTCTGTACACGGTTTGAAGTTAAGAAAGATAAAATCTGAATGTAATGTATTGGTTAAGTGCGGGACGGGGACTGGCCTACTGTTTCTATTCTGTTCTGTTTCTGTACTATAAATCTGTTATGTGCCTGTCGTGCACTTCCAGTTCCCCTATAAGCCCCACTTATACCCCTCTGCCAGTGAAACGTAATGTACCGTACTGTCACCGTATTCTGAAAGTTCACGCATAGCATATGCATCACTGCATTTTTATATGTTCTTACTGAGTTTTAGACTCATAGGTGAACTCCCTGATGTAGGTACTGAACCCGTGGGTGACGACTTTGTGCCTCAAGATGATGATTTGATGTAGTTGGCGGATCGAGCTCATGGGGTCTGGTTGTTGCAGTCAGACAAGAGTTAACCCTGTGATAATGTATTTTCTGAAGTTATGCCAAATTCTGTATCACCTTTTAAAGTGTTAAAACATTTGAAGTGTAGGTTCAGTTCTGTATTGATGTCTAAAACCTCTGTATTTGACAGTTGTATATATGTTTTGAAATGTGTTGAAAATATTCTGGAACTGCTAGGGTTCTTCCTTTCTAGGTTGTGCATGGATGGTTTCGAATTCTAGAGCTATCCATGCAGATTGTGTTTCTTGAATCTCTGTCAAATATGTTTTTCAACCTTGTTTTTAATCGGGTTTTGAAGGTCTGAAACTTTTATGCCTTCTGTTTTGATGTTCCCTGCTTATACGTCTTCCTGTAAAAAGGTTGTCAAATTCTGCCTTTAAAACTACATCTTCCGATTACATCCACCGCTGCTTTAAAATCACATCCACCGCTGCCTTTTTCAAGCACATCCACCAGTGAACAGTTCATTTTTTTGTCTGTAGTTCACATCCACTGGTGAACAGTGCATTTCTGTCTGCATCCACCGCTGCCTTTAAAATTTACATCTTCCACCTGACGTCATCTGCTTTACTTCCACCGCTGTTTCTGTTGCTTTTATTTTATTCATATCTGCCACTGTCACTGTTCACTTTTGTCTTATTCAAATCTGCCGCTGTTTACTGTTCCCTTTTATTTATTTACATACATCGTTCTCTTTTGTTTACTCACATCCACCGCTGCCACTGTTCACTTTTGTCTTATTCACATTCATCGCTGTCACTGTTCACTTTTGTCTTATTCACATCTGTCGCTGTTTACTGTTCTCTTTTATTTATTCACATCAACCGTTCTCTTTTGTTTATTCACATCCACCGCTGTCACTGTTCACTTTTGTCTTATTCACATCCACCGTTAGTCTATATCGCCCGCCCAGTTTATTTACATTTTTTGCTTCGTCTACTACCTACGTCTTCCGCCCAGTTTATTCATCCCATCCACTGTAGCATTTCTTCCAATATGCCTTCGCACTTATATTTCTTATTTATTTCCACTGCATGTATTTTATCATGATTTCCTCTGCATGCCCGTCGTCCATCCAGTCTTTTATTTAAACGTTCCAAGTATTCTGAATTCCTTCTGTAATTCATTCTGCAGTCCGGTTTAACCGTTTTTCCCGTTTTGCTTTTAACTCCAGAGAACTCTCTCTCTCTGTGTTAAGTTTTAAGGGTTTGTTGTTTACAAAAGTTCAGTCTGTTTATCAAAAAAATAGTCCCCATTTTGAATGTCCCGGAGTGATGGCTCGGTTCTCGGATCCCGATCGGGATCGTGTTTCGGGCTGTCACAACCAATGTCTCTAAAAGAAATAGAGTGATGAGATGCTCTAAGTGCAATGGGGTGAGACATAATGTCAGGAGGTGCGAAGGAGTTAATTCGCGACACCAATTACTCGAGGAGCTGGAAGCGGTAAAGGAAGAGACCGAGGAAGAGGCCGAGGAAGACAAAGAGGAAGATGCTTTGGGGAAGTACTAGTAATGTAATTTTGTCTTTGCTACTTGCACTTTTGCAGGAGCATTGTTTGATGAATTATGATGTTTTTTGTCTTTTTTTGTTTCTGCTTGGTTACTTGGACTGTTCCAGGAGCATTTTGAATGAATTGTGATGTATTTTGTGTTTTTTTGGTTTCTGCTTGGTTACTTGCACTGTTCTAGGAGCATTTTGGATGAATTGTGATGTATTTTGTGTTTTTTTTGGTTTCTGCTTGGTTACTTGCACTGTTCTAGAAGCATTTTGGATGAATTGTGATGTATTTTGTGTTTTTTTTGGTTTCTGCTTGGTTAGTTGCACTGTTCCAGGAGCATTTTTGATGAATTGTGATATATTGTGTCTTTTTTTGTTTCTGCTTGGTACTTGCATTTTTTTTTGTTTCTCGTGTTCATCCCTGCCTCTTCCAAATAGATTGATGGTCGATCTCAATCTGTTTCGGCCCTCTTGCTGGATTTTGAAATCATTCCCCTTAAATTTATCGAACCCTTTTTTATAACACAACAAATACTCATGAATACACCAATCCCATCATCGTCAATTTCTTGATTGTTAAACATAAGCTACATACACTAAATTTATAAGATACAAATAAACATACACTAAGTTACAAAGTGATATAGACATAAGCAACAAACAATACAATCGTGAGTAGCCACAACTGTAAATACATAGAATTCTTTTTCCTCCACTTATTTAACATAGATTCTTGGATCTGCTCCATGTTTTCTATATTTGCTCGCAACCCATTAATTATGTCTTTCTCCCTCAATCCCATGGCTGCATCGTACCATAAAAAAATTGCATCCTCCTGATTCCCTTTGTAACAAAGTGCACAATTTCAACTTCATATAGGTGCAACATTGTCACAAATATTATATTACCGCATAGTATTGACAGCCAAAAAATCTTCTACCAGGATTCTTCAGTGTCCATGATGTACGAAGATAAGCTCTTGCATTGCAAAAACATTTAGCATTTGATAAAACCTCCAAATCATCTACAAAATTACACAATGAATATTGTATAATTACAAACACCACTTTTTTCAAGAATAATGAGAAACTATACCAATAGCACCTTCATTCCTTTGTGATGCACGCGAAGTCATTGTCAATCAGATTATCTCAACAACACCTACACCTCGAGCTCTAGCCTACCAGAATAAAGAATGAATGGACGAGTTATTAAAGTACCGATAGATCTGAAAACCATGTGAGTGCTGCTTTTCAAATGTACACTTTTTATTTAAAAACCATTATCGCAATGAGAGCAACAAGTTCCACCATCCTTACTTTTGTGCCTTAATTTTTGACAAAGTAGTAGATTACCCAGTTATAGCAATGAGCAGAGGACACAAACAGAGAAATAGGCCACATTTTCTCTCAAGTTTTAGTTGTTCTTAGAATTTATAAAAAATGGATTTGAATAATATATGCTTTGAATCATCAAAAAAAAGGTTTGACAACAAGAAGATTAGGAAATATTAACCCAATCGGAGACATAAAATTTTATTATACTCAATCAAAAAATTGAGAAAGAAGAAAGATGGAAGAAAGAACAAGGCAAGAACATATTACGAAAACAAATTTCAATCCCCCAGTAAGCTATGTTTTTTAAAAAAAAAAATTGTAGGTTTATATAGTTAGATTCCTTCAACATCGGAAGACAAAACGCTTATTTTAATTCCGTGAGCAAGCACCAGAAGACAGCCAGAGAAGAGCCGAGACAGGGAGGAAGTTGATGGGCTTGAGACTTTGAAAAATCGAAGAGGGAGGAAGCTCACGATTTTGAGCTGGAGACTCTGGAAAATGGAAAAATCGGAGGGGGGGGGGGGAAGCTCGCAATTTCGGGTTTGGTACACTAGAAAAATCTTAGAGGGAGCAAGGTGAAGATTTGGGGATTTAGGGCTAGAGGATTGAGCAGAGCAAAAGAGATTACGAAGAGAAAGTGTCACAACCCGAGTGGGCCGAGGCAGGTTCTCATCATCACTTAGTCATTTAAATCTTATAACAACTACTTGTAATTTTTTTTTAAATAAAAACTCGTGGACGTTTAAAAGAACAACCAATTAAAAACCTTAAATTCTCATAACTCAACTCTTTCATATATATGACAGCATACTCATCCACAGAGTTGGACAACATAAATCGGGTAACAATCTTGTTCACAAGATCGATCGACTTAATTGTCCACGGACTACTTTGACATTTTCGTCCACTGACTGATAAACGTTATCGCTCTCTGTTCAAGTGATTTCATCGTCCACAGACTAACGTTCATAGGCTTATTTAAATTTATCGTCCATAGACCACGTGACTTTATCGTCACAGTCCACATGACTACTTACTCACGGGTTGCATAAACTTATCGTCCACAGACCAACGTCCATGGACTTACTTAAATTTGTCGTCCACGGGCCACGTGACTTTATCATCCACAATCCACGTGACTACTTACTTTGGACGACAACTCAACATCGTTCTCTGGCCTTGGACTCGCCCCTAACTTTGGACGATGACTCATTCACTTATTCTGGACGACGATTTTACTTACGACTCTGGACGACTGTTTTTACTTACAACTCTGGACGACTGTTTTTACTTACAACTCTGGACGACTATTTTTACTTACAACTCTGGACGACTGTCTTTACTTACAACTCTGGACGACTGTTTTTACTTACAATCTGGACGACTGTTTTTACTTACAACTCTGGACGACTGTTTTTACTTACAACTCTGGACGACTGTTTTTACTTACAACTCTGGACGACTGTTTTTACTTACAACTCTGGACGACTGTTTTTACTTACAACTCTGGACGACTGTTTTTACTTACAACTCTGGACGACTGTTTTTACTTACAACTCTGGACGACTGTTTTTACTTACAACTCTGGACGACTGTTTTTACTTACAACTCTGGACGACTGTTTTTACTTACAACTCTGGACGACTGTTTTTACTTACAACTCTGGACGACTGTTTTTACTTACACTCTGGACGACTGTTTTTACTTACAACTCTGGACGACTGTTTTTACTTACAACTCTGGACGACTGTTTTTACTTACAACTCTGGACGACTGTTTTTACTTACAACTCTGGACGACTGTTTTTACTTACAACTCTGGACGACTGTTTTTACTTACAACTCTGGACGACTGTTTTTACTTACAACTCTGGACGACTGTTTTTACTTACAACTCTGGACGACTGTTTTTACTTACAACTCTGGACGACTGTTTTTACTTACAACTCTGGACGACTGTTTTTACTTACAACTCTGGACGACTGTTTTTACTTACAACTCTGGACGACTGTTTTTACTTACAAAACAGAACAAATATTAAACCGATCAATCGTCCCTTAGCGAACGTCGGCTCTAGCTCTCTGGAACTGAATCTATAAGAAATCTAAAATCTCATTTCGCGAATCGATTGTTATCATAAAACTAAACATGCATAGCGGAAGACTTAAAGGAACAGATGAACTTTTAGTCTAATCTTAAATCCTTTAAAACATGAAATTGTACTAGACAAACCTCAGCACATCAACATAGGAAAAACCTTATCTTACTGATACTTCAGTATTTAGTTCTACTTATTCTACGAGCAACACTCACAGGTCAAATCGCTTCACAGCACAAATCATCGCCATGGCACCATCCAGCAACCCATTTAGGCATTATTACTTTGATTGAGATCCTCACCTTCCAATTCGTCACCTACATTATAAGGTTCAAACTATAAGTCTAATGCTTAGTAAGGAGTGCAACATATACGTCAGTGCTCATGAATGCATACTTAATAAAATCATGTTCACATTCTTTATTCAAATCATGAGAGATATGTTCATGTTCGTGTTCTTGATCATATCATAGGAATCATGTTCTTGTTTGTGTTCTTGTTCTTGTTTCGTACATAAAGGAAAAGGGGGGGGGGGAGGGGGGTTTTACGTAAGAGTAGGCACAGGCACTAACTTGCCCTCGTCTACCTCGTAGATCACATAACTTGTCATCGTCTACCTCGTAGACCATATAACTTGCCATAAACATACCCTGTGTCATACTTGCTTACTACCCGCACTGATCCATTATATACATTACATAATCTTAGTCTCTTCTTTTCAATTCTTTACATAAATCATACATGTAAAACATTTTCGTGTATCAGTGGAGAAAGCATGATGCATGTACATGAATGAGTAAGAGAACATTACACTATAGGAAGCAAACCATCATCGAATAACATGTCATGAAACTATACTTATCTCATCATAACACTCAACCGATCACAGACATCAAACAAATCACCAAAACCACAATCCTAGTATCCTTGTGATGTAGGGCCCTAATAGCCGGGTCCCTAACACACTCACTTACCTGGACTCCTTAGCAATGTCGTGCCTTCACTTGAATCCTTCTCCACCTAAGACATTTCATACTTTAATGTTAAATATATCCTAAATAATCTAAACTAGAAGCTGGTAAAATCTTAGCTAAAGAAATTATCCTAGAATCTAGCTTAAATCTCTAAGGCATTTCGTTGAGCACCTAGTGTGTAGAGCTTAACCTTCATTAACATTAATGGCATTAGCGTCTATACTACCAGATCCATACCAACATCAAATTTCTCAAAGTCTAAATATCGACAACGTCAGAATCCTATCCTCAATGCCATTAAATAAGGGAACTTGAAGATATAGCTGTAAATCTGGCATCGACCGATTCTCAATCTTCAGACATCAACCAATAACCATTCCTAAATTGAAGATTAAATAGATAAATCACCTAAATCTTACCTAGAGCTTTAGATTCCGAAAAGAGTGGAGGAAGAGCTGATCAATGGTGGAGGAAATCGATGGTTGTTGTGGGAGATGAGGTCTTGGAGAAGATCGCTTGGAGAGGGAAGTCGGCTACAGGATCGGGTAAGAGGTTTAAGTAAGGTTTTAGAATTTCCATTTTCTATATATATATCAATTAAAATCAACTTTATTTACAATCTTGCCACTAAACCTACATTTCACTTAAACCAATAATACCCATAAATTTAGATCCCCGTAAATTTCTTATTCCTCCAACCGTACCAAAAAAAGTCTTAGAATAAATACCTGACCGAAGTACTAGTTGTTACAGAAAGGATAAAAGTTATGTTTTTTAATAAATTTAGATTCTGCATGTGCACTAACAGTAGGGGTTTAACGGAAATTTTAAAAGGATTCAGATCGATAACAGAATAATTGTACAAGGTTCGACTTGTCGGTTTTTTTAGTACATGAGTCTACCTAAAATAACGTGTATAGTACATGGTTAAAATTAATAATTTCTCAAAATAATAACAATAACGAATGTGATTCCCTAATCTACTTTTAATCTCAAGTGAGTCTTTTGGATACTCGGTTGATAGAATTTAATTAGAGGGACAAAGGGAGGAACTTCATTGCAATAATATTGATGATACTTCTCTATATCATTATATAGTATTTATCTTTAGATGACATTACTGAGTAACCGAAGGCCTTCATCACATATGTTGTCAATCACGTCAAAAGGTAGTGTGACTTATAAGAAAAAGTCAATATAAATAAATAATCAATATCCCCCCACTTGTTACAAAAACGAATCCTTGGAATCTATTATCCAAAGAAGATATGAGAAACTCTATCATCTGTAATATAAATTATTAAATCTTGTATGATATGATTGAACTTAACAAGTTGTACAGAAATTTGATCACATACACACTATGAAAAATTGTTATTTTTTATGATAATTCTATGTTATATTGTTTGATGTATTTGGTGAAGTTTTTCATAAGATTACAAAATTTCGAAGCATTCTCGAGAATATGTGAAATCTTATAATGTTGCATTGAAATTTCAGAATCTTTGATCACTTGAGGATGAGTAATGATTCATGTTTGGAGGTTGTTAATGTATATTTGTGTTGGCATATATTTGTTTGGCAAAATTATTTAATTTATCTTGGAAATTAAATATAGATTGCTATATTATTCAGTTGCAAAGTAGACAGATTCATTGGAGATTATATTACCAAAACTATGCAGAATATTTGTTTTTGGTAACCTTGAAAAATAAGGAAAGTTGGTTATTTGGAAAGTTACTTGGAAATCAAGTTATCAATTATCTTTATCTATGGAAGGCCGATTTGAATATAGATTGTTCTGGGAATCGTAACAGAGATTAAGAATCGTCATTCAAATATTCTGGGGTCAATATATGGTTTTATTCTGGTACTTTCCGTATGTGTTGCCAAGGGTGTCGCGAGTTTGATTTTTTAGATTGAGTTTCCGTTTGCTGTGCTTTCTGTTCTGGAACGACAACCTGCTGCGAATATATTTAAGCATCAACCTTTCACAGAAGAGGTAAGCGGATTATTATTATTCTAGGAGATATTCTCTTGTGTCGTGTGCCGCCAGTTTTGTTCCCTCTCTTGCCTTAGCAAGTGAGTGTGTTTTTGGTTGTTTCAATCTCTGTGAGATTGTTGTCTACACTCTACCTCTGTTGCTGTTGGATTTCATTGTTATACGAGTGTGGTGGTTGGTTGCGTCCTATAATAACGGTTGGTGTCACAAGCGGTGTCATAGGCGCAATCCTATTTTATTCTTCATTAAAGATCAGTCTCAGGAGGAGACAACACTGGGACTCGGGAGGAGTTCTATTAATTGACAAGGGAAGCTTGTCACTCTGATCGTGGGTAAGGGGATCTTGCCATACACGGATTCCGGGAGGAGTCAATATCGACAAGGGGAGCTTGTCGCATTTAGATCTCGGGAGAGGTCGATCTAAAGTCGAGGGGATCTCGCAAAAACAGTTTCCTTGAGGAAGTTGGCTAGAGACGGCGACAAAGATAAGAGGGAGCCTTTATTTGTATAAGTCCGGTTGTCTTCCAATTTTGTAAACTCATTGAAATGTTTTTAATTCTGGGTGTGGCCCGGCAGACGTAGGCTGGTTGCCGAACTGCGTTAACAATTTCATGTGTAACGTCCCTAAAACTGTACCCGTATTTCCCGTACTATATATATTTTTTTTTTATCCTAATAACTTTAATTAAACTCTAGACAGAATCTAAACCGAAATCGAAACCAGAATCGAAGTCGGAATTGAAATCTAACTTTAAAATTATTTAAAACAAATATAAACTATTTAATATAACATTTAATAAACAATTAAAACTATTTAATAAAACATACAAACTTGGGAGGGCAAAATGGGAATTCTGCCCGATGAAGGAGACAGCGCCCGATCGCTGCCCATTGCAGCGACTGGGCGCTGCGCGCCCCAGCGATCGCGGCGCCCGATCGCTGCAATACGCAGCGACTGGGCGCTGCGCGCCGCAGCGTTCGCGGCGCCCGAGCGCTGCATTGGCAGCGCTCGATCGCTGCACGTCTCCACCCCCGCCTGCTTTGCTTCTTTCTTTTCTTTCTACACTTATGCTCTCTGGAATCTCAAATTCCAGAGAGCAACACACTTCATCCCAACTCTCCCCCAACTCTCTGGAATCACCTACTTTCGTACCAATTTCTCGTTAATAATCACAATAAACTCGACCCAACATATATATCCTACACTCAACCAACTTACAGCGGACTTTGCGAAATCCAACTGCGTGGATAGCTCTAAAAACCGAGCCTATCCGTAACCAATCAAAACATTTCTATAACGTTAAATAAAGCTTTAAACCAAAACATTTCTATAAACAGTTTACCCAAACAGTTCCAGAATTTCAAAACAAATATCATTACCTAAACACCCTATACATATTCTATCAATTATCCCAAAACATTCCCAAAATCTATACATACTATCCCCACGGGTCGATGAAGCCTCGACTGCGCCAGCACACCACCACAGCCATCCTCCGTCAACTGGACTATGCCTCAGGTGGAGGGACATCGTCCTCACCTGGTACCTCGAAGTCTATGTCACCTACACCATACATATACACTATGAGATAAAATCCCAGTAAGTTCTACGTAAATGCTATGCATGTTGTGCTATGAATTCATTAAATCATGCTTTATTTTATCTTTCTATGCAATGCTCTGTGGGTGCCACCGAGATCCTATCCCTCTAACCAGAGAGAGTTCATCCAGCGGGCGGACTACTCTTTCCAGCTAGAGGCGGGGGGTGCACGCTTACAACACGTACAGCCGTGCCTGAGCCCCACCTCGCGTGACCTATGTGCCTTTCGGCCTCTGCGCCTTTCGGCCTTTGCGCCTTTCGGCCTATGTGCCTTTTGGCCTCTGCGCCTTTCGGCCTATGTGCCTTTCGGCCTCTGTGCCTTTCGGCATGCTATGCTTTACGTTATCTTTGAAAACTCTGTGCGGAAATTCATTTTCATGCTTTTCTTTAAAATCAAGTGAATGCGTGAACAGTTCTCTATCAGAAAGTAAACAAGCAATAACAGGTACCATCAAAACTGTAAAAGCATAAACTATAAACTCCTAAGACCTAGCTACCCAAACCAAGCAAAACTAACTAAGGGCATCTCTAAAACTCCTCGAGACGACATTCGACGTACGGTGTAGGCCAATCGGCCAAAGAAGAATCACGAGAACTTACCTCGTGCACGCTGCAATCCAAGCCTCGTCCACGAGCACTGTTTACCTAAACAATATACGAGGATTGACGTTAAAACTAGTTTAAGTTAATAAACGTCCAATTTGTCAAAACCTTAACTAAGGAAACTTCTTAAAGTTCTAATCCAATTTATCGAGCTTTTTATTCGAGCAATTTACGCTCGGCACCTAAATTCTCGAATTACGAACTTTTCCGAAAACCCGAGATTTCTCAATTTTTAACATTTTCACAAATTGATTTAACTTCGTCCAATAACGTCAAATACGTGCTTTATATACTTAATCTCGGTTAACCTATTAATTACGAGCTTTAAATCTCGTTTTTAATCGAAACCCTAAACGAACCTAAATGTTTAAAACTCTAAGAAACTCGGATTTTTAACGCTTAATAACTACAGAGACATACCGAGAGTTGCGAGAGGAGTAGAACACGTGAAGATAACGGAACGAACGGGATGAAAATCGGACGTCGGATCGAAGGAATAGTCGCGCGGGCAGGGTGAAATCGCGAGGGAGAGCTTCTCTGGAAGTTTTGATTTTTAGAATGAAATCGATGAAGGAGATTTTGATTTAAATAGAAAATTAATAATTTAAATGTTAAATGACAATTTTGCCCATCTTTAGTTTTTATATAGATTTCTTCTTTCGGTTCGTTAATCGTCTAGCTATTCGGTTTCGCTAAATTTCCACATTTCACCCATAAGTCCAACTTGTTATTTGGGATTTAACAAAACTGTCCGTTCACAATTTGGACCTCGTTTACTATTTTTATTAAAGCGTCATTTACTTTACGATAGTGGTAATTACTCGGAATATAGCGTTTAATCTCCGAAAATTCTCATAATTTCCTTAAAATTCCAATTACTCGTTAGGATCGTAATGACGCTTTCTTTTAGTAAATCGGACCTGATTTGACATATTTACAAAAATGTCATCCCATAATATAATAGTAATAAAATATTCGAGTCCGTACAACTGGGTATTACATCATGTCTCCTTACTTTACGCATTTTATTTTGTCCATTATTGCTGTTTACTATTGGTGTCACGATCAGTGTTACGACACCAACGTAACTAATCACGATTTCAGATGTATTGATAACTCTTGAAAATAAGTTTTTTAAGTTAATATTTGTATGTGAAAAATGACTTAATTCGAGTGAATGATGAATTATTTAGATCAAAATTATATAAATTTCTACAAATAGCTACAACACTATCTACATTGGAAGAATAATTGATTTTGTTTGAATTTTCAGGAATATCAGATTAATAGCAGTAAAATAATTTTTATTACTGCGTAGGTAGTGCCAAATAGATTTCACAAATCATGGAAATCAAGAAGATGGAATAAAAGATCTAATGAGAAATTTTAAATTGATAACAAATAGGGAAACACCGTGGAAGAAGGCAATAGAAGAGAAAATCCCAAGATATAAGACAAATATTAGGGAATAAAAGACAGATTTTTGGGGGAGATACATTGGGAGAATGAATGGTTTTCCTTAATGGAGAAGAACAGAGCAACATTGATTATTTTCTCAAGAAAAAGTGTGGAGACATTGGGAGAATGAATGGTTTTCATCAAGGAGAAGAACAGAACAACGTTAATTATTTTCTCGGAGAAAAGTTCCTGCCTTCTACTCTCAATTTCATATTCTATAAATTTCTTCACTTTTATTATAAGATTATTATTTTGGATATCTTCAATATGATTGTTTTGATGAATTTTATAATTATAGGCTAAAAATTTATGTTGGTTAGGGGAGAAAATATTTGTTACAAGAATTTTAATACTTGTTACGATTAATTATTTTTGTTTGAATAAATTATTATGATTATTATGGTTAAATTCGATTTATGTCAACTTTTAAATTTGATTACACATGTTCTTGTCATATTGAGAAATAAGTAAGATGTATTAGATGCATAATAATTTATACGAATTTAATTTTTTTAAAGTTGTTATTATTCAATTTGTATGGCTTTTAGAATAGGAAGTTATTTAGGTTTTTATTATTCTTCCTCTGTCTATAAATTAAAGAGAAGAGTAAAACAAACCACCAAACAATTCAAAAGAATTTTGGTTATTATAGAACTCTTCAAATTTGAAAAAATGCTATAGCATTATGTGGTTTTAATAGTGAAATTTATGTAATAAAGAAATAGATCTTGATCAATAGTCCCAATATTAGAACTAACCCATTTTAACTTGATCAATTATTTTTACATTTCATATAAAAATCAACACATGCACGTTTTAAAGTGTGATTTTTCACTAACGGACAATCAAAAACTCAATCATTTGTAATCGAAAGAGTTAAGAGAAAAGAAAATTCAAGGAAGAGCCTCAGAGCACGGATGTAAGCAGTTTTTCCGAACCATGTAAACAAATTTGTTTAGTCTTCTACCCTTCTTGCTTTACAATTTTTATTTACTTGCATATTAGATTTAACTCATCTAATTAGTAAAGAAAAATATATAATTTAAAATACAAAACAAATAGAAATTTTAAGGACACGATAAAATTGTTAGACGGTAAAAATTAGATAAAATGTTCAAAAAGATACATTTACACATGAGTGCTAACCAAAATACAAATGACAAGTGTAAGAAAGAAATAATTATAAGATGAAAAATAAATCTCGTGAAAAATGAAAAAGATGAAGAAAGATAATAACATTTAGACAAGTTCAAATTGACGTAACATGAAACCTACTGATTCCCATGTGGTGAAGAGCCGATATCGAGGTGCCAAACCTTCCCGTCGATGTGAGCTTTTGACAATAAGTTCTTTCAAAATTGACTATTTATCTTACTATTAGATTCAAAAAAGTGTAGGTCTCAGTAGCTCATTATCTAATGGTTTTTTCTGTTCTAATGCTTCATCTACTATTCCAAATCTTAGTGAAAGACTTGATTTGTTATCTTGCTATTTTAAGAGTTTGTTGAACTTCTTGTGGGTCAAAGTCACTACCCTTCTCCGCATCATAGATATTATAATTAAATTAAGATATTGTATGTATGTAGGAATTCAAGGGTTGCGCGCGCGTGTGTGAAAGAGTAAGGTTAAACTTACTAGAATTTATCATAACTCATTATGCTATCCTTTCTTATTTTCAATTTTACGAGGTGGATATAAAGTGTCATGTTCAAATGCTTTGATATTTGAGCTCAACACAACGTAGGAGTATGATATAATTTATTTTACTCTTTTATATATTTTATTTAGTATGATCCAATATCTGTATTTTATTTGAGGTACAAGTCATGTAAATAACGAGACTAATGATATTATGTGCAGGTGGTTAGTAATATTATATTTTATTGGCCCTGTAAATTGCTGGTTAAGTTCTTCTGCTGTCCAAAGAAAAAATATTTAATTTACTTTCTTCAATTTTAGTAATATCTACTGAATAAGGGCTGACATTACAAGAATCGATAACTTTTAGTATGAAAATTAAAAAACGTAAACCTTAAGTTTAAGATTTATGTTCGTAATAAGGAAAAAACATGAAGAAGAAAAACATAAGTTGTGTATCTTTTTTTCATCTATCAATGAGGTAGATTGTTGTATCATCTATGAGTAGTAACTGGATACCATGGCCTCCAAACAATTAGTTTCTAGAGAAATATAATAAGCCAAATTATTACTATGCATTGACAATAAATGACATATCCTCATCTCTTATTACCTGGAGAACGCTCTGGTATGGAACTATGAGAAACTGTTTTTCCCTCAACTAGATCTTGCTTCATCAAAGACTGATGCCATTTCTTTTATTTTTGTTCATTGTCATTGTCACGGCTCACAAAAGGGTTTGTGACGGAACGGGGAGCAATCTGACCAAGAAAAATGCTAAAACACCTTACCCTTGAATATAATTTATAGAAATTTACCGTGGAAGACTTGAACCAAAAGTTAAAGAAAAAAGCTAAATATCAATAACATTGGGCCAACAACTAGGTACAACCATATTATCACAGACAACATAATAGTAAACGTTGAAATCAAATATTGTTAAAAAAGAAATACTGTCTGGAAAGAAAATAATAGAAAGGAGATAATGTCTCACCAATAGAAACTTTCAAATGAATAAAAGACACTATAATAAAAATGCTAAGCTCAATTCTCAGCTGCTTGCTCAATCCACCCTAACTATGAATTGAAATAGGGAGTCAACTGAAGTGATTTAACTAAATTTAATAGCAATCTAAATGTTGTATCCAATATATATAAAATATGAGGGGCATACATGAAAATTCACGTATCAAAACTAGAGGAAAACATGTTTGAAAAAGGTTCTATGAACCGTTAGTAGGGAAAGTATAATAACATCCACTATACTACTGCAGTAAATATTGAAATAGGCTACTACTGTATTACGAAACTTCAAGCATGTCATAAGGCATATAAAGGGAGCTGATACTTGGTGATTGCAAAATGAAACGAAATCCTTATCAGTTTTAGGGATTCACATATAGGGACATGAAACTGTCAGTTGTCTCATTAAATTATTTACGAGCAAACAAACATATCCTCAATAGTTAAATGTAGAAATAAAAAAATGACCCTCATTCGGGTCAATCGAATCCAATACATAGAACCAGTATGATCATCATGAGAAAAATAAAGATGCATATTCAAAGTAAACATTGTCATGAAAAATATATATAACTATACTAATAACCGACGTATTAGAAATGTAGGGCATGTCATAAATAATTATGAGCTAAGTATTAAAATAAATTTATGATTAACAATGATATGCATGACTAGACATAATGTAAAATTGTTAGTTTTCTATTAATTAAATTTCTCGTGTTAAATTTATTTTTTTTTACAGTCAACGTCTTATGGGTTGACTCGTTTTGTCGTGTTGTTACCACGTGCAATTTTTTGGTCAAATAGTCAAACTCAATAAATGTGAGAGTTACAACTTGGTTAAAACCAGAGGAAATTTGTGTTCAATAAATTAATGTTACCTTGGATTGAATTTCGACAACGATCAAATTGTGTTGAATGAGAGTTTAAAACAATTTTATTTAATATAAATAATATTTATTTATATTAACTAACATAAATAAAAATTTATTAAAAGTTGTTTCATCATCAAGGAGGAAAGAAAGCTTTCCTCATTTTCTCATTCATGCTGTCACCAACATAGAGAGAGAGAGAGAAAGAAAGGTAGGGATTTTTGGACAAGTGACTCGTCGCGTATGAAGGTCAGAACTGTGTTTGCAGGACTTCAAACACCAACTTCTGGAAGGGACTTTGTGGGTAAGTCGATCCTAAAACTCAGTTTTTAGTTTGAAAGTTTTGGTAAATTTTAATTTCAGAATTGAGATTAGAAACTCAAATCTTTTTGCTGTTTCTGCTTTATTTTGATAGATGAGTTTCTCAAAGAACTCATCGCTCAAACGGCATCTCTAGACACCCTTTGTCGAACACAAAGTCCTGAAGTTGAAGTGTGGTGTCCCGCAGCTGGGAGTGAAGAGTCCCGCAACGGAGTCCTCCAGCTTAAAGGAGTTTTGTCGTGGAACCTAGCCTTCTGTTTTTGAATCTGGCTCCTCCAGAGGACTACCACAGCTGCAGTCAAGGCTACTAAGTGTGTATTTTAGTGAAAGATTTCATCATCTGACTGTCAATCTTTCTAAATTAGGTTTCTATTCCCAATATAGAACCCACCAATCTTTCTCTAGTGCTCGAAAGGGATATTACTGACTTTGGTTTTGTAGCACCCGGTTTCAATTAAACCGAATTTAACTTATCAATTAATGATGTGCAATTTCATGGAAGAATTGGCTGAGTTATTGGTTAGGTTAAAGAGTGACTAAGCAAGGACATTTATGTAAATTTGATAACCTATTTAAGGGAACGGGTTTAGAAATTTATGCACTGCAGCTGCCACTGTTTTATCATTTATTCTTTTTCGGTGTCTAGCTCAAGCTCAGCGGAGCTCTCGACGAATCTTCCACCAGACTCTTCTTCTATATAAGTAAGTTTTTCCCCATTTCTTATATTTTAGCAGTCTGATAGCCGAGGGAGTCCAATGCGAGGGTTTCTAGGATGCTATAGATGAGTGTCAATTTCAGTTTAGTGCAGTATCGGGAATGCATTATGACCAGAGTTCTCAATTAGTTTCTTTAGGTCTCTGGTTGAATAGGATGAAGTTTAGTGAATGTTTAATTAATTATCGGTTTATGGATTTAGGTTCGAGCTAATTCCCGGAGGAGATTTCAACCAAACCATCCAGAAGACCAGGTAAGTAAAGTATGCATGTGCCTTCGGGCCTACATCACAAAACAGTAGGGTTATGTATTTTGGGAATGGTTTTGTATGTCATGCATCATGTTTTTGAAAGATTACGAAAATGAATTTCCATGTAAGAACGATAAGGTATGAACTGAATGTGACAGACAAGCTATTAAGGGAATTCATCCGCCCCTTAATCGAGTAGAGGATGTATAACATTGGGAGAATTGATCCACTCCCAAGGGAACAGAGAGATCAGATCAGCTATTAAGGGAATTCATCCGCCCCTTAATCGAGTAGAGGATGTATAACATTTGGAAAATTGATCCACTTCCCAAGGGAACCGAGGGATCAGAGCAACTCATGAACGTATGTGAATGCAACTGAGATGAGAAAGTAGAAATTGTATGTTTTGGAATTTTATGTTTCAGTATTTCATTTCATTACTGCTTTACTTACTTAGCATTAGGCTAATAGATGAGTTTTGTGATGTAGGTGAAGAAGTGACAGCAGGTGAATCCTCTGAGTTCATTGAGGAATAGAATGGTTGGGGGAGCACACTCATGCCACTGATCTGGTACTTGATGAGGCGGGTTAACTGATGTCAATTGGTGTGAAAGTCTAGTTGACAGTGTTTCAATTTAAATTTGTTGAGTTTTCATAACAGTAGTGATTTCAACGTTTTGAATACGTTTTTGAGTTTCCCCTTCTGATAATAGTGTTCTGTTGGGATATAGTGTTGGCACTCACTGGATTTTAGTAATGTAATGGTTTGAAATGTTTTGAATGGTCTCAGTGAAGTGAGTAAATTCTTTTCGGTATTTAGAGTTGTGTTTGTATACCAAAGAGTAGATGAAATGTGGTTCTGTTCTCTATCGTTAGATGAAGTCTATCGGCAGAGGTTGAGTTGTTGTTCTGTTGTCTATCGGAAGATGTCTTCAGTGGAAGCCATCGGATGATATAGAACGAAATTTGTCGTTTAGTGATCGGTATATGTAGCTTGTTTTATCAGAAGATGTTGTTTTGTTCACTATCGGTAGACGAAGTCTATCGGTAGATGTCGGGTTATAGTTATGTGTCTATCGGAAGGTGTAGGTTTAAGTCAATCGGATGATGTCTCAGTAAACTCATCGGCAAATGCGTGCTGACGTCATCGGTAGACGTAGAAAAACTTTTGTCGTTTAGTCACCGGTGGATGTAGAACAAAGTTGATCGGATGAAAGAAATCATCTGGTTGACGTCATCGGAAGATGTAGTGTGTATTTTGTCGTTTGCGATTGGTTGAGGTTGGATAATAGATTTATCCGGTTGACGTCATCGATAGATACAGTCTACCGAGGGATGTCCTTTGTTTTTCATTTGGCTGATGTCATCGGCAGAAGCCTCCTATTTTCTGTTCCTGCTTCTTCCGTTGACTTTATTAATTGGCGGATCTGTTTGACCCCTGTGACATCTCAAGTATTTCAACTTAAACTTCTATTTCTTATTGGCCGATTACTTCTTAATATTTCCAGCGATTATTTTAGCATTGTTATGGCTTTGTTTAATTCTATTTTTGCTTAAACGATTTCCGCTGCAAGTTTTAAAAAAAATATATATACGGTTGAAATTTTTAGTCATGTATGGACATTGTGCGACGAACCGGGTTCAGATAACTCAGGGCGTTACAGGTTTTGTGATAGGTTTTGATGACTTTGCAGATAACGAGCTTGTACCCCAGAGAGTTGCTCTGTTGTTAAGAAGAGCGATCGTCGTCGAGGTAAGGGTTTTATACTTTTTGTATTTTATTGCATCATTTTATAAACTTTATTTTGGTTAGTTGTCACCTATAGAAAAACCTGACAGGGTCTGATCGCCCGTACGTCAGTCTTTACGTATTTTTACATATATTTTACATGCTTATCATTGATGAATGATATTTCATTTCTCCTTGTTATACATATATTAGAAGATGAATCCTCTTAATTCTTTGAACGGTTTTGGTGTCAAAACATCACGAGATTATCCCATCACATCTTTTGTTGTATGAAGATGTTTTGTTAGCACGTTACAAAAATGAGTAATAGGGCAGTGATGATACGATTCTTGGGTTTTAAATCCCGAAACATGATCAGGGTATATTTGTTGATTTCGATTTACAGGTGTGTCATCATTGACCATTGTTCACCAGCCACCCAAGGTGACATTGTTGGATCTTTGAATCGCCGTTGCTTTTACTTCCTCTTGACCCATAAGATTTTTTCTAGTAATTGGATTGTCGTCTTTCTTTGGTAGTGTGCTAAGAAGGTCCTTGTATTACCCTCATTTTTGCACTTAGCATTTTTTCAAATGATAAGTATGATTACGATCTATTTTAATATAGTCGTCTTACCAACCAAAAAGTTTTCGTGATTGATGTTGAAAAGAGATTTCTTTCGAAAGATCTTAGTTTTGAGATGAAAGTTAAAATAAGTTTTACATGCATTACATTTATTATAAATTTTCTATTGTGTTAGTCACTCAATCAAACGAATTTCTCCCTTTCCAGGCAAGAACGAGAGTAGTTAACTGCTGTAGAGCGAAGACCTACTTGTTTCCTGTGTCCTTTTTGGGTAAAGTGCAATTTGGCCCCTACAACTAGGTGAAATGGGCAAATTACCCCCTAAAATTGAATAATGGGCAATTTAGCCCCTACAACTTGGGTAATGTACAATTTAGCCCCTACCGTCATTTTTTCCGTTAAAAAACCACGTTTTTGTCACGTGCTCACATTTTCTTCCAGACATGCCCCTGCATGGAATCAGAACCGGACCGGACCGGTTCGATTAATTTAACCCTGGTTTTTTCTGAAAAACCCAGAGGAAAGCTGTCTTTCTCCTCTTCGAAAGACAGAATTTCCCTCTCATTTCGCCAGACTCCTCGCTCGCTCTCTCGCTCTCTCCCGAGACCCCCTAGCTCGCCTTCGTCGCGCTCTCTCTCTCTCTCTCTCGCTCGCTCCTCTCGACTCTCTCTCGCCAGTCGCCAGGCTAACGGAACTAAAAAGTTGTCACGCTTACTACGACGGCAAGGTAAAAATCCTCTCGCTTACTGTAATGGCCGAAGTTCTTTGTTTTTTTGGAGTATGAAATCTGAACCAATAGTTATTATTGAATAGTTAGGGTTTCTGAACGAATTTTCTGGTTAGTTTAGATGGAGCCTAGGTTGGATGCAACCGAACTATGTTCGTCATGGTTAGTTAGATGCTTCATACTTCAATTATAAATTTTGATCTTATGGTTCACGAGAACTCATTCTGTAAACCTTATAATCATAATAATGAACATGAATCAAAGTAAAGATTTTGACCTGTATCATGTGAAAAAAGCAGAGAAAAAGAGATTACATGTGTTTAGATGGAAGGATATTTGTTTAAAGGGTAAATGTGTATGAAGTTGTTTAGAATTTAAATACCAAAACTGGCTTAATCGAATTAAATTCATGTAACCTTGCAGGGAAGAAGATGGACACATTTTCAATTGACTTTCACTATGGAGGGAAGTTCGTCAAGACGAACAAGTTACAGTACGTGTGTGGGGATGTTGCACTAGCGACAAATATTGATGTGGATAGGATTTCATTTTTTGAGGTTGTCGACATGGTGGTAGATGTCGGAGCTGGAGTATGGAAGACTCTGTATTACGTGGAGCCTCCATTAGGAATGAAAAACGGATTGAGAGCAGTGAAGTCCGATAATGACGTACTTCAAATGGTTGGGGCGTTGGATCACAAACGTCACATTCATATGTACGTAGACCATGAAGGCATCTACCAGGAAGAGGCTATAAATGATGGGTCCTCTAATGCATCTGAGTTTGATGGTGGTCATCAAGTTGGTGAAGTGGGTGATCCAACTCATGTAGATGATGCAGCTGGCGGTGCCTCGGGGGATCAAACTTATGTACATGTTGCAGCAGTGGGTGAAGCATGGGATCCAATTCATATTCCGATTCCATCAGTTTCAGCCTCCTTATCTGATTACATTATTTCTATTGCTGAATCGGAGGATACGATGCATGAGGCGGACACTGCGGAATCGGTCAACAACTCTTTAGAATTATGTTTGAAAGACAAATTCAGCTCATTGGATGAAATTAGGAAAAAAATCTCTGATTATTCTTTGGTTAACGGATATGACATCCGATTTAGAAAACATGAGAGAGCAAGAATAGAAGCGGTTTTGTCAGAAAGGTTGTCCTTGGAGACTCTACGCATCAAAGGTGACAAATGAAGAGTCTTTCCAAGTGAAGAGGTTGAATGACGTTCATGACTGTGCTCGCACAATAGAGAGTCGACATGCAACAGCTAAGTGGGTGGCAGAACGTTATTTGCATCGATTTAGAAGCCAACCTCGGTGGGAAATATCATCGATCATTGACACGGTTAGACGAGACTTTAATGTCACCATCAGCCCTAGCCTAGCAATCAGGGCAAGGAGGAGGGCTGTAAATGTGGATTCAACCGTGCAATAAACAGCTGGGGTCTTATGCGGAGGAAGTTCTGAGATCCAATCCTGGTAGCACATTCGTTATTAATGTTGACAGGGTTGATGGTCAAACAGAGCCCATGTTCAAGCGACTTTACATGTGTTTAGATGCATGTAAGAGAGGCCTGTTAGCCGGATGTCGACCGGTAATAAGTTTGGACGGGTGTCACTTGAAGGGGGCATGTCCTGGTCAACTTCTAACCGCTATCGGGGTAGATGCAAATGACGGAATATATCCTGTTGCAGTGGCTGTTGTCGATGTTGAGTCGAAGAAGTCTTGGAAATGGTTTCTCAGGTTGTTGTTGACGGATATTGGATCAGCTCGTGGTGAAGGCTGGACATTCATCTCCGATCAACAAAAAGTAGTATATGTGATCATTGTCAACATTTATATGCTTTCACCTACTAACATATGACATATATTTGATGCAGGGTTTGGAAGTAGTATTGCGAAAACATGTACCAGATGCAGAGGTTCGATTTTGCGTACGTCATATGTACGCAAACTTCAAGAAGAAGTTTCGCGGAAAACTCTACAAAGACATTATGTGGAATGCTTCGACTGCGACAACACGTGAAATGTTTGTGAAAGAAATGACGAGGCTACGGGGCTTCGATGAAGCAGCATATAGATACCTTGCGGAGTATGATGCGAAGCACTGGTGCAGACATGCTTTCAGTCACATATCGAAGTGTGAGCTGACGTTGAACAACCTGAGCGAGTCATTCAATGCTTTCATCTTACCAACACGTGACAAGCCGATTGTGAGCATGATAGAAATGATCAGGACGACAATGATGGCAAGAATTTGTAAGAGGCGTGAACAAATGGAGCAACAAAACGGACTACTATGTCCTCAGATACGAAAGAAATTGGCCAAGATACGAGATGGAGCTAAAAATTGGTGTGCAACCGGAGGTGGAGGTGAAAGATTTCAAGTTAGTGATGCCCATCAACAATTTGTTGTTGACTTAGCCAACGCTACTTGCAGTTGTAACCGGTGGCAGCTCGCAGGAATACCATGTGTTCATGCTGTACCATGCATATCATTCATGAGAAGGGACATTGAATCGTACGTTGATCGTTGCTACCATCGGCAAACATATTTGACGATATATTCTCAGTTCAAACATCCAATGAATGGCGTAGACATGTGGCCACCTTCAGCTATGGGTGAAATTCAGCCACCGATTGTGAAGAGACCACCTAGGAGGCCGAAAAAGAAGAGAACGAGGGATGTTGATGAACCTCAAGGTCAGAGTACATTGGGCAAGACACGTAAGGTTATCAAGTGTAGTAAATGTCGGGGTCTGAACCATAATGCTAGAACTTGCAAAGGAGTAACTCTTGATGCTACCATGGAAGCCAGTGCATCAACATCACGAGGAAGATCAACTTTGTTCGGGTTTTCTGCAGCTTGCATCGGAACCCAAGTTAGTATTGTGTTTTATCTTTTCCAATTTGTACATCATACTTAATTATTGTTAACAATCAATTGTTTACATCATGCAGGAGTCTTCAGTGCACCCAGGCATTCACAGACACTGACCTTGTAATGCTGTTATGAACTTGATTAGCCTTTGTGAATCTGTACTTATTATGGACAAATGTATGGAAATCTTTTGTATTTTATGGATATTATGGATAAAGGTAAAATTTAAGGAAATTGATATTATGGACAAATGTATGGAAATATTTTATGGATGTTATGGATACATGTATGGAAATGGATATTTTGGACAAATGTATGGAAATCTTTTGTGGGAATGAAGTGAGATTTATGTTGATAGAAGTCTATTTTAAGCGTAAATTCCTGTCTTCACAAAATTTGTCGACACTTTCTATAAATTGTCGACACTTTCTATGCATAGTGTCGACAATTTCTATAAATTGTCGACACTTTATAAGCGTAAAATCCTGTCTCTTCACAAAATTTGTCGACAATTTCTATAAGCGTAAAATCCTGTCTCCTTTTCTTCACAAAATTTGTCGACACTTCATAGAAATTGTCGACAATTTCTATGCCTAGTGTCGACAATTTCTATAAATTGTCGACACTTTATCAGCGTAAAATCCTCTGTCTCCTTTTCTTCACAAAATTTGTCGACACTTCATAGAAATTGTCGACACTTTCTATGCGTAGTGTCGACAATTTCTATAAATTGTCGACACTTTATACGCGTAAAATCCTGTCTCCTTTTCTTCACAAAATTTGTCGACACTTCATAGAAATTGTCGACACTTTCTATGCGTAGTGTCGACAATTTCTATAAATTGTCGACACTTTATACGCGTAAAATCCTGTCTCCTTTTCTTCACAAAATTTGTCGACACATTCTATAAATTGTCGACACTTTATAAGCGTAAAATCCTGTCTCTTCACAAAATTTGTCGACAATTTCTATAAATTGTCGACACTTATAAGCGTAAAATCCTCTGTCTCATTTTCTTCACAAAATTTGTCGACACTTCATAGAAATTGTCGACACTTTCTATGCCTAGTGTCGACAATTTCTATAAATTGTCGACACTTTATAAGCGTAAAATCCTTTGTCTCATTTTCTTCACAAAATTTGTCGATACATGTCATATATTTACTCAATTTTTTCCAAAACAATAAGCCATAAACAGTCGAGCATTCAACACAAAGAATATAGTATTTCCTATTTCCAATATCAACTGAAAAATTATATAACAATATCCAACACCAAACTCAGATACAACAAAATTAAGATACTAGCAAACTAAGTGAATCACAACAACAAAAATATCATTATGATGGAGAATAACAGGGATCGTCGAAAGGCTCGACTGGTGGATCTACTGGAAGAATGGCTGGAGGAGGAGAGGCTGGTGGAGAGGCTGGAGCACCGGTGTAACAGTCTTTCCAATAAGCGTGAAGAAAATCAAGATGGTCATGAACCTCAACGATGTCATCATGGACATGGTCTATCTTTTCTTTCAACTTATCAAAGCGATCGTGAACCACATTCTGAAATGAGTCAAAAGCACCGCCGATGCTAGCAACATTTTCCACCAATAACTTAAACTGTTCCTCAAAGTTAGAGAAGTTGCCTCGAGATGCAGTGGAGGGGGGTTCCGTAGTGTGTTCAGGCTCGTTACCACCTTCATCAACTTCCATTTGGGATGGTCCAGCTTCAAGTGATCCAACTCGGTCTCCCTTAAAAATCCAATTACCTTCATCATTGAGCCCAAACCCCATCCGAGCTAGAGTGGATGTGGTGTATGTGTCAACTTTCTTTAGAGGTAATGGGATTTCGGAACTTGGAATTTCGAACCCCATTCTCCTTAAAATCTTCATTAAAAGAAGATTAAATGGTAGGGACTTTGCTGTGTTGTTGTAGACTTGAATCATCCGTTTCAATATCACAAATCCCACATTAAATGATTCTCGTCGAACAATTTTATATAAAACATAGAGATCCATACCACTTATGTAATCTCTACGTCCATCTCTTGGTAAGAGATTGTACGTGATCATATGGTGGAGGAGCCTAGCACGCACGTTTAAGTCATTTGCCTTCGGTTTCGTTGGAAGGCATCGGTGAGGATCCTTAACAATCATCCTTAAAAGGCAGTACCTTCACTGGTGCCACAAATTCTGGATCCTTATATGCCTCATAATACCTTTCAGCCTGATTGTTAAATTCACAGTTTAAAATTGCGTTTATAGAAAATGAGGAAATTTCTATGGTTTGCCATACACATAGCTAGAATTTTAAATGGCCTTTGACAAATTTCAAGATTGGCATAGAACATTTTCACTGATTTCTCATAATACGGGCCATCACAGTCAAACAGTTCTAATAACCCCAAATTCCTCAAAGGCTCAACAAAATCTAAGCTACTTAAATCCTCGAATTCCACTTTTCTACTCAGAATCAAGGGCTTGAATTGAATATTGTCTTCATACCTTTTCATACAGTCAGCATTCTTGAAGAAAGGAGATGGCCATGTTATTGGTTCCGCAATTTCATTAGCTGGAGTAGGATTTTGGACCTTCTCTTGCTGCGGGACGTAGATGCCATTTGAAGTTTAGCAGACACTGAAAAGAAGAGATTTTGATTCGAAGGAAAAAAACAGGGGGTCTTAAAATCGCCGAGGAAAATATGAGAAGAACGAGGTCGAGCGCAAGCGAGGCGGGGGGTCTCGGGAGAGAGAGCGAGGTCGACAGAGCGCGGCGACGCGAAGAGAGGAGAAAGACAGGATTTCAGAGGGCGGGGGTCTCGGGAGAGCTGCGAGCGACGAGAGCGAGCGAGAGAGCGAGCGAAATGAGAGGGAATTCTGTCTTTCGAAGAGGAGAAAGACAGCTTCCTCTGGTTTTTCAGAAAAACCAGGGTTAAATTAATCGAACCGGTCGGTCCGGATCTGATTCCATGCAGGGGCATGTCTGGAAGAAAATGTAAGCACGTGACAAAAACGTGGTTTTTTAACGGAAAAAATGACGGTAGGGGCTAAATTGTACATACCCAAGTTGTAGGGGCTAAATGCCCATTATTTCAATTTTAGGGGGTAATGTGCCATTTCACATAGTTGGTGGGGCCAAATGGCACTTTAATTTCTTTTTTGATGTATTTGAGTTTTTCCTCAACTAGTTGTAAGAACTTATTTCCATTTGGATTGTATAAAAAAAAAAAAAAAAAAAAAAAAACGACGCCGTAAGCTGTAATATGTCGCTTTT